>CM037794.1:21932957-21948765 GCA_021229015.1 Solen grandis
ATCAGCCATCTTAATAAAACACAAATCAACTGTCTCAATAATACAATGATCAATCAAACATGATAAACCTTATTAATAAACAAGAGGCCTTGGATCATTCACCTGAGTATAGGGGGGTTACCCAAGGAACATCTGTACTAAAACATTTTGAGGTCTGAAGTTTTGAAGGAGATGATTTTCATTTTTTTTCCATTGCCATGGCAACTAGAGTCCTACATTGATCAGGTTTATTTTATCAACTTTTGTGAAGGTTCACCCAAGGATCATCCCTACCAAGTTTATCAAATTCTGTCTCGGTTTCAGAGATAAAGTTGTTCAAAGCAAGTTGTTGATGACGCACAACACAGGGTGATCACAAAAGCTCACCTTGAGCATATTGAGACAGGTGCAAAAAAAAGCGTCTGTCAAGGTAAGTGTAACAAAGGCCTGTGTATCAGTGCAAGTTCAACTGGTCATAGTCATTTGCTACTTGGCTGGATATAGTGATCAGGCAGCTTTCTTAAATCATGCAGAGATGGTTAAATATCAGTTGGATTCATGAATAAAACTTAGATACTATTATTGCATTCTGATTTTCTTTCACTCCATGTTTAGTCACTGATAATGATAACCTTAAAACATGTCTTGATGAATGCAAACATTTTGTAATAAGCCAAAGTCAAAACACAGACATTTGCATTAAAATGTTCCATCAAATCAATTCCAAAAGACCATGATGGCCCTTAATCACTCAGACACCTGATTACTGACCATGCCTTACCTATGATCAAACTTAACCAAGATATCATCGAGACAGATAAAAAAGATTTGGCTAATAATGTGGCCAGGTTTATATCAAGATTTCACCTAGTGATCTATTTTTTAACTATGCCTTACCCATGATTGAACTTGATCGAGATATCATCATCACAATTCTAACAAGTTTGACAAATCTTGGCTAACAAGAAAGTCAGTAGAACTGACAGATGCTCCCCGAAGAACGTCATTGTTACAAATAAGGCCTTGGTCAATGGGTGGGAGGATATGTTAAGGACCGGAATGGGATCAGCACATGCTTATCATGTATAGAATCCAGGTAATGTCCTCAAATTTGAAAAACAGTAAACCATATTATATTTTCTTGTTCCTTTTGATGAGACAGAAGATAAAATGGTAAATACTTTGGTGTCCCCCAAGATCACACAGGGGTCAGGCCCCACCCCCAAAATTTTACTTAGGACCTTTCAGGTCAAAGCTGTTGAAATCCCCATTCCTAAATCATATCTATTCTCCTCATCAGATGAGATGTTTTACCAACTCTAATTTGGAAACTTAGTAACAGTTTACTATTTAATATGATAATACGTGTTAATCATCAGATCTTTCATTGATTTTTTTTAAGTTTTTATACTACTGAAAACTAAGTCATACATTTCAATGTGTGCTCATATCAAAGAGGTTAACCAACACTCTTGACATATGACTGGATATTTGAAATAGTGTATAATGGCCTAAACAACAATTAGCTGATATGATTATGATTGACATTACTAGCATATTGAATTTTGTGGGGTTTTGTTTAAATAATATCTCTTGTTAAATTAGGCAAATGACATGAATATCAGTCAACAACATGGTAGTAGGGGCCATAACTCTCTTAAAAATTGAGGAACCAGGTCACGTCGACGATATGCGTATCTTTGGAAAAAGCTTCCCATAAAGTTTCATTGAATTCAAGCCATTAGTTCCTGAAAAATAGCCTGGACAAGAATCATGCAACATGAACTTTAGGCCAAAATGTCAAGGGGCCATAACTCTGTGAAAAATTGAGGAACCAGGTCACGCCAACGATACGCGTATCTACTCTTGGTAATAAAGCTTCCCATAAAGTTTCGTTGAATTCAAGCCGTTAGTTCCTGAGATATAGTCCGGACAAGGAAAGTGTGACGGACGAACGGACGAAGCGGCAACTATATGCATCACCTTCGGTGAGCATAAAAATGTTACTCCCTGTGGTGTAAAGAAGATTTTACTAAGGTTTGACCAAGAGACCTACTTTTTGACCCTGCCCCACCAATGATTGAACTTGATCTAGATATTATCAAGACAAACATTCTGATCAAGTCTGAGAAAGATTTGGCTAATAATGTAGCCCCTAGAATGAAAATAGAATTATGCAAGATTTAACCAAGAGAATTTGACTTGAGACATATAAAGGCATAGAGTCCGAGGAAGACTTGATGTAAATTGTGGCTTCTAGTGTAAACACTAAAATTGTTGACATTTGACATGATTTTTAATATAATTAAATGGCCATAACTCCTGACCTAATGGGCCAATGTCAGTCATAATTAAACTTAGCTGAGAGATCGGTGACCGTAAATATTGTTGTAAAGTTTAAAGAAGATTGCTTAAGAAATGAAGATGCTAGAGTGTAAACAAGATAAACTCTGGTATTTTTTCGTTTTAAAAAAGGGCCATAACTCCTGACCTAATAGACAAATATCTGCCACTATTAAATTTGACTGAGAGATTATGGTCATAAACATTGTCATAATGTTTGAAGATGATTGCTTAAGAAATGAAGGTGCTAGAGTGTAAACAAAGTGAAATCTGGCATTTATTTATATAAAAGAGGCATTACTCCTGACTTAATCAGCCAATCTCAGCCATAATCAAACTTTATTGCAAGATTATGATCATTAACATTGTAATAAAGTTTGAAGATAATTGCTAAAAAAATGAAAAGTGTAAACAAAGTGAAATCTAACACTTTTTTATACGAAAAGGGGCAGAACTCTTGACCTAAATGGCTGATATCAGCCATAATCAAACTTAATTGAGACATTATGGTCATAAACATTGTCTTAAAGTTTGAAGATGATTGCTTTAGAAATGATGGTGCTAGAGTGTTTGCACTAAAATTGTTGATGACACACACTGCACGATGAACATTCAGGCCAAAAATAAAAAATAGTTCCGTTCCTGGTCCCCTAACAGACCCTGAACTTAAAAAATCCCGACCTACCAACCCCCTTTTTTATTTGCTGGCGACCAGAAACAGAACTTTTTTTAATATTTTTTTGGCCCCTCATGATCACAAAAGCTCACCATGAGCATTACTCAGGTGAGCTAAAAAAAAAAAAGAAAAGAAAAATGACTATTTTAAAATTCAGTAAGAACATTCATAACCATTTTGATTTGAATTTTGATATCATGTGTAAATGTGTCATTAAATACATAAATGTAAATGAACTGTTGTAAAATGGTTCATCAAAGTAGGGAGAAATTACAATTAAAAGGAGACAGGTACATCTCAGCTTATGACTCTCTCTTTTATATGTCTGTCAGTGATATCAATAGAGAGCATATATGGTTTGCAATGAGACTATGATTTCAGATTGAAATAGTACTTGATCAGTATCATCGTTTTGAGCAATATTGATTATAACGATATTAAAATCAAGGTCAGGTGAATATCGTTTTAAGCGGAGTTTACTGTACTAGTTCCATTTATATAGAAAAATAGCACTGACTGATGTATTGACAGATTCTGGACATTATCATTGTAGATAATATTTTTGCTCTGAGTTGGTTTAATAGAATGTTTTAATGGAGAGTACAAAATTCATCTTACGGCAATTTCATTCTCATGAATACCCTGCACATGAAGAAGGAGATGAGCACAGACGCAAAGCCAACACAGAAGAGGAGCACCCTGTTCAGCTTGGGCATCACGGGGACATTTGTCTGGTCCAGTATCACGAAGCCTAGCCCACCCAGAGTAAAGAGAAAACTGGAGGCCAGTCCCTCCATTATGTATTGACCATTAACTCTGTAGGGCATGAAAGCAACCTGAAATGCAAAATACATAATTAATAGAAATAACAGTCATGTTACTGAAACAGAATTCAACCAATCAGTTATTCAATGGTTATGAGTTAAGACTGGTATGCTACTGCATGAATTGACCACCTGTTGAAAGACTTAAAGTCTCACAATTTGACTTGTTCTGACAATCTGGCAGTTTTTCATACCTTGTCAGTAATCATTTAAGCTCTTTACTGATGGTGCTTATCATCATTAGATCTGTCCCAAGATGAAATGAGAGGATCACCTTTTGTCTGAAGTCTGCCAACATGTTTGCTAAATTATAGGTGGGTGCAACTGCAGCAACTGACAATAACATATATTGTATCTGACATGAATTGTTATTTCATATCAAATATTACTAAACAAGTTCATGAACATTTTCATGAACGAGTTTAATAAGATTTAATATGAAATGACAATTCAGATTCTTTTTATCATATGACCTATTCTGACAGTAAATCGTGATTATAATAAACAAAAACATGTATGAACAGACTGTGAACAAATTACTATTTGTAATCTAACACCAAGAAAATACTTTCAAATAAGATCTGATGTGTGTATTTCTCGTACATTTTAAACATCATAAGAATAATGCATCTTTTTGATCAAAGATATTTGCATCAAACATATTTAATCCAGCTGTTCGAGTTCAACACACAAAACATATAATTATCCAGAATACACGTGCATGACGCAAAGTGATGTGAATCGGCCTTAAAGTTATATGTAACCTGTTAAATATAAGAAAATATGTGATGGTTATATGAAACCAGAAACAAATGTTTCAAGATCCAGTTTTTTCAGATGAACAGACAGACAAAGGGCAAACCTATAGTCCCCTATGGTGGACCAGTAGGCAAGTAGGTAAGTCAATGTTGCTTGAATAAAGATCTACTTAAAAACATGTAGATATATCAATAACTCGATAAAAATACATTAAAGCCATTTTGAAAAAAAAAATAAAAAAATGAATATGAGTATGACAGCAATACAACCACCAAATATGATGTAGTTTTAAATATATTCACATATCAGCATGTCTTTTTATGGTTGTATAATAAGATGAATGAAATAACTCGTATAAATATAAATGTTTTATAGTGGTGGATTGAACATGAAAATATCATTGTGAACTAGAGATTTGTTTTCGTAGAAAACTGATGTCTCCCCTACTTCCCTCGCACACACTGAGGCACAAGGAGATCTATTATGATTTCAGCTAAAAAACTTTAGCTCACTTTTGTGAACAGAGACTTGAAATAGGAATACATTGCTATTTTCCACATGTAAAAGAATAATAAGGATGACAGGCAAAGGGTAAGTCCTGTGTGGTTAGTGTACAAAAGGTTTGCAGATGTTTACAGTAATTGAATACATGGCTGATTCAACTTCATGGATAAAATCCAAATGTTTAAATTCAAGCTGAATCTTGAATTACATCATCAGTATTCATGGAGTAAATAGTTAAAGGGCTGACAATAGCTCCACCCAGACTTTCATGACCTTGCATATGACATTTCCTTTCATCATTTACTTTCCATAACTGAAATATTGTTTCAATAGCATATATAGAACAACAGTTATCTTGCTGTCAAGAAATTGATTGATTTTTTGAGTTCATCGTCGCTGTGACAGTATTTCAGCCATAAAGCAAAGTCCAGCTATGACTCAAATCACTGAGGCATCAAGGCTGAAAGGCTTCCTTACATGAAAATCCAAATGACCCTGTCGGGATTCCAACCCACGCGGTGAGGGGCTGAGTGAGTGATGAAGTCAGCGTCTTCACACTCTCAGCCATGGAAACCCCCGTAAAGAAATTGTGGAAAGGGGAAAACTAAAACAAGAGGGCCATGATGGCCCTGGATCGCTCACCTGAGTACCATTGCTACAACTGATTACAAGGTTTTTAAACAGACAAGAATTCTGATATAACTCAATCTTAAACATTTTAGCCCTGACAATACTACACACCAAATATATAAGCACTGGGCCTTATGGTTTCAGAGGAGAAGACTTAGTGCGGGGTCATTTATCTCCAAAGGGCCACCATTTTGAAATCTTGATAATGAACCATTAGATGATGCTACATACCAAATATCTAAGCTCTAGGCCTAATGGATTCATAGAAGAAGATTTTTAAAGATTTTCCAATATAACTCTATGTAAAACAAGTGACCCCTGGTGCGGGGTCATTTATCACCGTAGGGGTATGATTTGTACAATCTTGGTAATGGCCCATAAGATGATGCTACATACCAAATATCTAAGCTCTAGGCCTTGCAGTTTTGCAGAAGAAGATTTTCAAAGTTTGCATTTTTAAAATCTATTTTTAGCTCCTGTGACCTACTTTTTTAACCAATCTGAATAATTTGTACAACTTTGATAGAGGGCATCATAAGGATGATTCCTGTGAAGTTTGGTCAAAATCCCTTCAGCGGTTCATGAGGAGATGTTGTTTAAAGCAAATTGTTGACGACGGACGGACGCACGCACGCACGCACGCACGGACGACGGACGACGGACAAAAGGCGATCACAATAGCTCACCATGAGCACGTTGTGCTCAGGTGAGCTAAAAGTAATGAGGCCAGTGTTATGGACTTTGTGTATGACATTTTCTCTCATCAATTTCTTTCCATAAATGAAACTTCATTTAAATAACATGAGTAGAACTGGTCACGAGGGCTTCCATGGGTTATATAAGGACACAAAATTGTGAAAAAGGGGAATAATACCAACCTGAAACAGTTGGAAATGGATTATGCTCCCCAAACTACACTATACGGTATTAGTACGAAAATAAACCAAGGGCAATAACTCAAAAATATGGTTATATATATATAGAAAGAACAAGAGCACCACATGTGAATGCCAACACTCTTCTGGTTTTTTTGTTTTTCAATGAAAAAGTGGGAGACAAATCAGGTAAAAATTGACCTTATGAAGAGTTATGGTCCTCGATGAGAATGTAGACCATTTGATTATGAACAAGTATGTGAAGTTTGATGACAGTTTGATAGTTAAGTTTTTAGTTTTTCACTCTTTTTTCTTTTTAAATGGTGATAAATTTGGTCAAAATGGACCGCAGAGTTATGGCCCTTGATGGGCATGTAGCCCTTGTGATACTGAACTAGTATGTGAAATTTGATGACAGAAGCTTAAATAGTTTTGAAGTTATGGCCAAGGTAAAAGTTTTTCACCACGACGACACAAGACTGATGACAATACCTCAATTTTCTCTCTTTGAAAACAGACAAGCTAAAATCCCAACAAAATACATATACTAAAGACATTAATGAGACCGTCTTGTTCAAAAGACCAGTTTGTCTCAGTTTGAAAGGTTGTAGTAATAGCAGGACTTTACTGCACTTACTGGTTTTGAGTGTCCCTTCTCATCTGTTGTAGATCCAATACTAGGCGGCTCAACAATAACATCATAAATAATTCCTGGAAATGAAAAAAAAAATACAGAACTTTTTTAACAAGAAATGTTTTTAAAACATTTATGCCCCCCTCATATGCCATGATATTTATATCGCTATATAATGTTTGACTTCATAACGTGGGCATGTCACAAATTTATTCAGAACCTATCTTGGTGAAGGTTTATTACTGATACTTATGAACACTGCTAAAAACATTATTGCTATGTCAAGTTGGAGACACATGTTCGAGTACCTTGTACTTCTCTGTCTCATATTAACATGAGCAACATTCAAGGTTTTGGTCAATCCCAAATATTCTGCACCCCTCCCCACCAACATACACTCTAACTTTTTGCCATTTTAAAATGCAGATTTTCACTTGAGTAGAAAGTATTTCTATTCTCATCCAATTTTTAATACTCAAATAAAAACACCACTACTGTTATTCAAAACAATTATATGTGTTGAAACCACTGATCAATTAATTGTTTTGTTTGTTTTTTCAGCCAAAAGTGGAATGGGGCATTGACTGTTATCAGTCTCAAGAACATAACCCCTTATACCAAAAAAATATACATAAAAAAGTTATGAATCTTTTATTGAAACAATGTGAACCGTATGTTAACATTCATGTAAGATTCTTTTTACTATATGACATACACCATTTGTGTAACATGAGGGGTAAGATGGCCCTGAATAGCTAACCCGAGAAATATTGCCTTCATTGCCTTTTATAGCAAAGTCATACTGAATACATAATCCATGCAAAAGAACAGCAAGATAATTGTAATTCCATACAAAAACTGTACCTGTGGTCCAAATTTTAATAGACATATCTAAAAAATCAAGCGTACCCTAGACCAATTATGATCCCAGGGCCAAGATTAGGGGTATCGGTGTAAATTTCCTGGAGCTTTTATAAGGCCTGGGTAGAGATCCAGCTGAGGCCAATACAAAACAAGAGCTGTCAGAGGACAGCACGCTCGACTATTCAAAATGCTTGTTGGTACATCAAATGAAATCTCATATCTTTTCCCTTCACATACCCTGTACATAATAATAGTCAAAAATGATATACATGTTCCTTGATAATCTGATACCCCTTAATATTTTTATGAAGTCTAAAATCAATCCCATGCCTAGTTACTGAGACATAAGCACAATAACACTGTGCATGCAAAACTTTAACCAAAAATCCAAGTTAGAGAAGGGCCATAATTTGCATAAAATTTAGTCCAAAAGTTATCCTCCTTGGTTTTCTGATGCCCCTGAAGACACTTCTTAACTTTCAAGTCTATTCCACAAGCAATTTCTGAGATATAAGCTGGATAGAAGCTTGAATGCAAAAATTAAACCAAAATTCTAAGTTATAAGGGTGCTGAGGGGGCCATAATTTTCAATATATCCCATCAAGTGTTATCTTCCTTTATAGTATGATACCCCTAAACATATTAAAGATGTTTCAAATCAATCCCATGTCTGGACTCTGAGATATAAGAAAGTACCTTGCATGCAAAACTTTAACCAAAATTTCTAAGTTAAAAAAGGGGCCATCATTTGTAACATATTCCATCAAGAGTTATCTACCATGAAAGTATGATATTCCTAAACATATTAAAGATGTTTCAATTCAATGCCATGCCTGGATACTGAGATATAAGTATAAGAGTATCTTGCATGCAAAACTTTACCCAAAATTTCTAAGTTAAAAAAGGGCCATAATTTCCAATATATTCCATCAAGTGTTATCTAACTTGGTCGTCTGATCCCCCTAAACATATTCATAAACTTTCAAGTCAATACCATGAATGATTATTGAGATATAAACTGGACAGTAGCTTGCATGCAAAACTTTAACCAAATTTTCTATTGCATGCAAAGCTTAAACCAAATTTTTTAAGTAAATCAAGGGGCTATAATTGATATTAACTTCAGTCAAGAGTTATCTACCTTTGTTGTCTGATGCCCCTGAACATATTTATAAACTTTCAAGTCAATACCATAAATGGTTATTGAGATATAAGGTTGATAGTAACTTGCATGCAAAACTTTAACCAAAAGCTGCAACGCCAACGCTGACGCAAGGGCGACTACATTAGCTCTCATATTCTTCAAATAGTCGAGCTAATAACTGGGTCTCAGTTGTGATTACGTATGATGGTCTAACAAGTTTTTGGGGTACTAATGGCGTGTGTGGTTTTTCCACAGGTCTGTGTGATGTGTCTAGTGCTGTGTGTTGTAGTTGTAGTTGCTTCTCCCCCTACCGCCAGCTAGTCCGACAGGATAAAAAGGGAGACGAGTGTGTAAGTCTCCCCTGCTCTCCACGGACAAGACTCTAGTCAACCTCCTAGTGGTACACCATTGTAACTGGGCACCTTATGGCCCCAGGCTAGATGGCTAGGGATCTCGGAGCAGGTTGGAGCCCCAGAGATGAAGTGTGCAGTGCCCACTGGCATGTGGACATGTCCCGACACTGACAGTACCCTAGTACCACTCTTCAAAGGAAAAGGTGACCCTTTGGTGTGCGGAACCTTCAGAGCCATCAAGCTATTAGACCAGGTGATGAAGGTTTGGGGAAGAGTGCAGGAAGCAAGACTTGAGGCAAATCAGTATCGATGACATGCAGTTCGGTTTTATGCCTGGCAAGGGTACTATTGATGCCATCTTCATTATACGCCTGTACAGGAAAAACACTTGGCTAAACAGAAGGAGGTCCATCTTGGTTTTGTGGATTTGTAGTTTAATATGCATCAAAATTCAATTTCAGGGAATTAATGCCATTATGGATATTTATAAATCCTTCATTTCGTCTTGACATGCTGTTCTGGTTATTTTTTTCTGATTGGCATCCACAATTGCAACTTTATTCAGGAAAACCGCTTACCTTACACCCACCCCATTCGACGATCATTTTTTTCATTTTAAACTTAATGAGTTTCCAATGATGACACATATGAGTAAATGAAACATTTTTACACATATTCATCACTAAGCATATGCTTTGCACACCTTTAAAAGCTTTTCACACAAGCTATTTTCCAACCTGCTAAAATTTTTGTTAAATATCTGCCATATTTTTTATTCAAATTAGGCCATCATGTGACTAATTATCCGGGCACATGGCAATGTTTATTCTTTTCCTACATAAAATACTATTCTGCAGTTTGTCTGAACCTGCGTTGTTTTCAATATAAACTAGAGCTATCACTGAAGGTGATTAATACCCCCGCAAAATACTTTAATGCAGGAGAAGCCAGACTTCAGGCAGAGCATAGATAAGAACCTGTATACATAGTATATTGGTTGTGATAGTAATAAGTAAGTAAAGTTTTTATTTAAAGTTGATAGAGAGTCAATAATGGTTGTTTGTCACAGTAGTTTAAAAATATAAGGTTACAATTCTTGGACACTGCACTTCTCCTAGTTGCCATCTGTTTACATTTTAAGTTTCAAGTATATACCATGTATAATATTCGAGTTATGTTCAGGACAAGAAAAACAAGGAAACGTAACAAAGGGAAATAACTCTGTAATTACTCTAGATAGAGTTATGGTTCTTGTGCACTGCACTTCCTCATATTGTGGTTGACCATTGTATGAAATTGTTTTGAAATCCAACCAGTAGTTTACAAGTTATACTCTGGACAAGGAAAAGTAACTAAGGGCAATAACTCTGTAATTCCTATAGATAGAGTTATGGTTCTTGTGCACTGCACTTCCTCATACTGTGTTTGACCATTGTATGAAATTGTTTTGAAATCCAACCAGTAGTTTACAAGTTATACTCTGGACAAGGAAAAGTAACAAAGGGCAATAACTCTGTAATTCCTATAGATAGAGTTATGGTTCTTGTGCACTGCACTTCCTCTCATACTGTGTTTGACCATTGTATGAAATTGTTTTGAAATCCAATCAGTACTTTTCAAGTTATACTCCGGACAAGGAAAAGTAACAAAGGGCAATAACTCTGTAATAAGTCAAGATGGAGTTATGGTTCTTGTGCACTGCACTTCCTCTCCATGTGCTTGATCATTGCATGAAGTTGTATTGAATTCCAACTTGTGGTTTTCAAGTTATGCTCCGGACAAGGAAAATGCAACGGACCGCTGGACCGACCGACCAACCGACCGACCGACCGACCACCGGGTGACTCCTATATACCCCCCCAAACTTTGTTTCGGGGGTATAATAAAAACAGGTCATGGTCGTAGGGCATCATAGAAATTTTAAAAAATATAAGACATTTCAACTGGATGGTTTTTATGTTTAAATAGGTTGATTAAATTGTTATTGGCCAAATGAAAAATCATGCAGAAAGACTCCCATTTAATGATGAAATATCCTAAATTAATTTATGCAAACCAATGAAATGGGTGATTTTCCTAACTTTTTTAAATAGATCAATATCCATTGTATACAGGTTACGCCAAAAAAAAAAAATCCATTTTAAAATTCAGTGTTCCATTTTCTAGTTGTTGTACATCAAAACTTGTAAGTAAAAAAAAAAGAAGAAAAAAAAAAAGATAAATGACCACATAAAGTGCTAAAAACAGTAGTGTTCACTGGAAAGATGTGTTTGTGAATCTTTACAAGCAAGAATTTCTGAAAAATGACACCTTACAAACCGTGACAAAGTTTTCAAATATTTATGAATAGAGTAAGTCATAAAAGGGCCAAATCTGGAACAATAAAGCAAACGAGTGATCTAAGTATAGAAACAATAATTATCGTGTTTAATTGCCAGTTTGTCAATGGAGTTAGTCTGCAGCGCTAATTATGCCATTAAAAATGTGCAAAACAATCTGACATACATTTGTGCGATCTCTCCCACTGCAGCAGACGCATGACTCCAAATATGCAGTGATTGGCTAAAACAGGGATATACCAGTGACACAATGTGCAGCATCTGGAAGATCCTGTAGCGCAGGTCATTTAATCCATGTTTGGTATCACGTAATCGTATCATAAAATTACTGATCATCAAAAAGAACTGCCGCCAGAGGAGAGAATCGTGTACAAAGCAAAACATGATCGTGTCAGGGGGGATAGTGGGTCCAAGTTGCCACGTGTACTACACGACTCTGGATTGTGTAGATTCACAGGTCTGTATTTGAGCATGGCTTACATTTGTTGTGATCATATGGGACAGCGAAAACAACTTGTTATATCTAAGGGTGTAACGGTATACCGTACGACGATACACCGCGGTATTTTCTTTACGGTACGGTTCATGGTATGCATCCAGGTCTGCACGGTACAGTATTGTTAACTTCCAGGTTTTTTTTCTTCTTCTTTTATAACAGCGGCTTTCCCTCAAAAAACCCGATATTTTTCACCTCCGAGAAATAAAATTATCTTAGCAATACGATTTTCCAATCCATTAACTTAAAAGAAAACAAAAGAGAAAGTAAATAACGCATATCGCTCTACAGTGTATATTACTTAAATGAAAGCACTTGCTGTGGGTAGTTAAAAATCAATAAAAAGGCAGAGTCATTCTTTGTCTTTGAATAATATCCAATCAACACACATTCTTATGCTTCCAAATTATGCAATGATACGGAATACTCGGATAGTATCGTTCATAATGTTGGTTAACATCTTTCACGCTCTCTACCGGCTACTGTTTTACTGCTAAAATTGTGTAATCATCACAATGGCCATATGTGATGAACATCAACAATGTTTGATGACCCCTGTATTTTTTTATCAATTTAATTGATGGATCAGTTTGAATTTTTAGTAAAAGAGCGAAATTTTAACAGGTAACTACATGAAAGATACTGATTTAAATAAAATGGCATCAATTAAATGCTTAGTCTGATGCAAATTATCGCAAATCGAACATCTGAAATTTAAACTTCATCCGATTGGAACTGCAGGTGTTTTTTTGGTGTATAAATGTGGATGCTTCAACTTCAAGTATCATCTTTAGTGATTTCATTGAACATATTTGAGTGGTTGTCTTGCTGACGTCTATTATAGAATAAGCATTTATAATAAGTATTTAAAGTTTAATTAAGTTTCTGCAATATATACGGCATTATCATGTAGTTTTGATATTACTTTTGATTATTTAATGACGATTAAACAAGTTTTTTTATCAATAAACAACATTAAATCATATAAAAAATGTCTACAGAAAGCACAACTTAATTTGTATTTATTATGATAAAAACTAATATATTAATCAAGAATTTATCTTTGTCTCTTAATCATTTATTCTTCATATAAAGACAGGAAACAAGGTTGACAAAACTTAAAAGCCCGTATCGTGATACGTATGGTATCATGACTACTGTATCGCGATACGTATCGTATGGTTGGGTAAGCGTATCGTTACACCCTTAGTTATATCACGTTCTCATGCGCACAGTGTAAAGGTAAAATACCTCGAAAACTTGTTATACCTTGAAAACTGGTTAGTCAACCGTATGGGCGCCACGAAACACCCAAATCTTACCCAAAACTTGGGTAAGATTTGGGTATTTCGTGCTGCCGGAACCCGGCGTCCATATAGGATGGTGTTCTCTCATATCGCGGTACTAACGACAAAAATGGGAATAAAATATCAGTGAAGTCTTATCTGAAATTTATTTCTGTATGTCACTGTTATTCCACCTTTGTACCATAATGTGAAAACAATTTATTTTTTTCAGCCTTTCTAATAACGTTTTGAAACATGTTATTGTTCGCCATATTAGTCCTACATAAAAAATCCCATGATTCTCTGGTATCGCGGTATTTCTTGAAAAAAGACCACTGGCTCCACCTACAGATGTCGCTACATGATCTAAACAATCATCATTCATAAAACAATACAGCAGACGAAGAAATAGCATTTGTAGAGTCTTTCAATTCATTATTTATGCTATAAAACGTTTTTTAGCGGACATGGGGTGATATGCATAAGCGTAATGGATGAAAGTCGGAATACTGCAAGAAATTTACATTTTTTCTTACCATTTACGGAGACATATTACTTTTTGTTTCAATTAAAATCGTAGCTTCCTGTTTACAAATGGTGTCACAAGGTGGCGATCGGCAAAGTCTTTCCTAACAAAATGACAATACCGCGATACCAGAGAACCCGCGATACCGCCGGAAACCGAAATAACCTAGATAATTGGGATAGCCATATACTGTAGGGCTTAATTAGTGTTAGAATGCTATATTATGAGGTATCAATGGCTTTATGCTTTATTTTGTTTATGAAGTGTTTTATTTTTTTATTTTTTTTTATCTTATTTCTTTTTAAATGGGCCAATTCGAGATTTCCGTATTAACCGAAATTTCTCGTCTGTCAAATCCTCTCTCAGCCAATATATCCCTGAATGAATTTATAAGATTGCTCAAAATTGTTGTGTTTGTTTGTTATTTAGTATGTTGATATTATCAAAAGCTATATTAAAGTATTTACGTCTCTGATATTATCGATGAAACAGAACTGACGACTGCGGTATTCCTGTAAGAGAAATTGCTAGTCTGCGGAACCCTCCCTAGGACCGGACGACCATGTATTAATTTTTATTTGATTATGTGCTTGTTTAATTTAGTTATAAAATTGAAAAAACAATACATTGATTATTGTTGTTGTGGGTGTTTATCAAGATTATTAACATTATAGACATAACTGACGCCCCCCCCCTCCCCCCCCCCCTCCGAAATACTCCTGAATGAGAAATGAATTGCGATAAGTGAAATAAATGATATTGGCTAGTTTTCGGTACGATAAATTTATCACACACACGAAGAATAAGAAGAAGAAAAAGAAACTGACAATTATCGCAATCAGAAAGCACTATACATATATATATATATATATATATATATATATATATATTCAAAAATGCCTTTAAAAGTATAGGAATACATGAAACCATTACAAACGTATCCGCATTGCAGAAATACTACCAGAATACCCCTAAACTAGTATTATCCTTCAATGTATAAAGTATTATATTAGAAATAGAAATTAGATACTGAAACATAGTGCTTTCTAACATAAATAATGAATATTGAATATTTTAAATATTGATTTTGTGTTCTTACCTGCAATTGCCATTTGAACCGCTCTTTATGTTCAGAAATATAGTTTAATTAGTAATTCTTATTAATGTTCACAATATTTTATTTTACAAAATTAACACAATGACATTTTGTCTTTCAAACTAATTATCATTTTGGAGTTTGTTAACTATACTTATTTTGCTTCATTGATAATTTCAACCATTTGAAATTAAAATGATAAGGTGTATAAAACTGAGATCGTGAGACAAGATTTAAATGGTTGAAATTATCAATGAAGCAAGGTAAATTTATTTAAGTTATATTTACGGAATTTTTGTGACTTGTTATTAAATTTGTGGTTTTTTTAGATTATCAAATATTCATTGTAGATTTAAGATATTTTAATGTAATACTTGGTTTCCGTATCTAAAGCAGCTGGTTGTTGCATCTGAGTTGTGTATTCGCACCTACCCCCTGGGTGTCATCTTAGGTGAGGGGTCGGAAGTGTCAACTAATGTT
>CM037794.1:21948865-21998865 GCA_021229015.1 Solen grandis
AATTTGTAATGACTTAGTTTTTGACCCCACATGACCCAATTTCGAACTTTGACCTTGACTAGTTTTTGACCCCACATGACCCAATTTCAAACTCATCTGAGATATCATGTAGACAAACATTCTGACCACGTTTCATGAAGATTTGGCCAAAACTGTGGCCTCTAGAGTGTTCACAAGGTTTTTCTAAGATTTGACCTGGTGACCTATATTTTGACCCCACAGGACTCATTTTTGAACCCATCTGAGATATCATGTAGACAAACATCCGACCAAGTTTCATGAAGATTTGGCCAAAACTGTGGCCTCTAGAGTGTTCACAAGGTTTTTCTAAAATATGACCTGGTGACCTAGTTTTTGACCCTACATGACCCAATTTTGACCTCATCCGAGATATTATGTAGACAAACATCTTGACCAAGTTTCATGAAGATTGGGCCAAAACTGTGGCCTTAAGAGTGTTCACAAGCAATTGTTGATGACGGACGACGCACGACGGACGAAAGGCGATCACAAAAGCTCACCCGAGCACAAGTGCTCAGGTGAGCTAAAAATATTTGATTTTAAATTTATCACTATATCTTGTATGACATTAGGTAAAACCAAAGGTACTCAGTATGTTGTTTTGACCAAAAAATTGCAAATAAACCAGGTACCTTTGGGTAAAACTGCAAACAAAAATAAAATTAAGTACATGTATATAAAAAATCAAATGCAGTATTTCAAGGAACAAGATTTGATACTTGGTGTTGCATGTGGCCATTTATTTGTATTTTCTTTTCATAATGATCTGTAGGTAAACATTTTAAATTCATATTCATATCAGTACTAAATGGTCCTGATACAATTTTAGGTAAAGAAACTTAACAGTTGAATTAGCAATGCACTTAGATGCAAGACTTAAAGACTGCAAACATTAACAAACAGTGTATTTTCATCAATATTAATAATACAGGTATCAAAACTCATGCATTTTATTCCTTTAATACATTTCATAACATGTTAAGTCAACTGTATGGTACAGATCGTTAGCTGGTTAAGGAACAACTAGTAAGGAGCAACTACCACAGATACCCCCTACAGACCCTCCATGCTGTCATTACAGGGGTTCACATGTCAGAGGACAGTTATGCAACTATCAATGTTTTGCTTCAGGGGTTGGGCGGCAAGCTATCCCTGGGGAATTTGACATTTTTTCTCTATTTTTTAAGTCTATATCCCCACCCAAGAGCATTGGCAATTTGTCAAAATCCTTGGAGTGGGAGATGCTTTGCTGATATCTAAGCAGGCTTTTTCTGTCAAAAGTCCTGTGTATGCCCGCCGCCCAACCACTTTGGGCAAAATATTGATAGGTGCATTAAACAAGGAGGACAGGCTGACAGATGTTATCTGGAACTTGGCAAATGTGAGTTTTTCCTATCTTATCCGGAGGTACAAACAAACTTTTACCGCAATAGCTTCATGGTGCACTACCGTTCACAAACAAATTTGTGCAACACCATGAAGTTTACTACAGTCAAGGTGTTACTTGTGAACACTGCTCCTGACACTAGCAGTTGTAGGTTGGATACATTCCTGGCTACACAATAACTGCCAAACAGCTTTTGTTTGATTTCTACTGATCTTTGCAAAGATTACTCAAAATAAATAGATGGTATGCCATCAAATTTAATTGAAGAGTAAAAAAATGGAAAAGAACCAGGTGTTCAGACTTTTGAGGTGATCTGTGCCTGATTTGTTTTTGATTTCTCTTTGTAATAGAGCTATTCTCTCTCCATGCTTGTGTATAAACTCAAAAGGGTTTTCTAACCTTAAGTCTCTTTAAACTTGAGTAATCTTTCAAAGTCTGGTATATGTATGTCCTTGGATATTTTTATTAGCCTTTCTGTGAGTTATTTACCTTTTTTAATTTACAGTTTGGACATATGAATAAAAAAAACTTTGTTCACCTGTTGTTACAATTTGTTATCTATTTGATTATAAATTTGGTTGGTGCAAAGCATTTAACTCTAAGACAACAGACAGTCTGCATTAAGTGAACACAAGAATGCTGCAGTGAAGTGAAGCCACAAAGCCCATGAATGAATAATCGTAGAGACAGAGAGTGCTAAAACTTATAGTTTTCTAGTGGAAGCCATTTCCTAATATGGACTCTTTCAGATAGATTTACAAAGCAGAATATCATCTGAATGGTATGAATAAACCCTTTACCTCATACAGACATGTCCAGGGTTCAGTGAAAAACGGTCGTAACTTGTTCTTAAATACATATAAGTTACGGCCATTTTGCGCTGAGCCCTCGATGTGTTGATGCACTGACAAACCCAGTAGAACCAGATCACACAGGACCCTCCAGGAGTGCTGTCTGGTCAGGGTCTCTTCTGTTTGCCCGTGCAATATTGTGCGGAGGTTCACCCAAGGATGATCCATGCCAAATTTCAATAAGTTCTACCCAGCAGGTTCAGAGAAGATGTTAGGTGAGCTAAAAAAGAACCAGGCTGCCATTTATATGAATTAAATCTGTTTAACTAATGTTATGGTATATGAAGTCCTTCTTCAGGTATCTAAAATATAATACCATATATCAACATAAAGGATCAAGTTTATCTTGACAATAACATTACAAGTTAAAATCAAGCAGGTGATTGTAGAGTTTGACATTAAATCTTTAGCATCTGTACAGATTAACCAGTAACCTTTAAAGAAAAATTAAATGAGGTGAACTGATGCTAGCCCATAATATTGAGTTATCGCCCTTGAAAATGACAGAAAAGAGCAAAAAACTCACTTTCAGGGGCAGATTACTCATAAAGAAGAATGGTGACCCCCATCTTTATCCCATGAATTTGCTTCTAGGGTGATTCTCTATAATCATAAGAAGTTTAAGGAAATTCTCATGGCTAGTTTTAATTTTCCTTCTTTGTCTATATAGTAAAAAAACTATAATGGGTGCGTATGCCTTGAAAACAATCACACAGATGAAATCCTGACATTGACATATTGCCTGTACTGTCCATTATACATGTATTTAGGAAGTTAATAAAGAGACTAATTATAGTCAAAATATACTAATTATTAACTATAATGTTTTAATGTAATTATCTAACAGAATACAAATTTTCTAAATAGATTTTTAATGATTAATTTTCTACAGCATAATAAAAAATAAGGTACCTGTAACTCACAATACCTGTAGATTCAAAATATTTACCTGTGGTTACTGTTAATCAAAGTGATGACAGGGTGCAACAAGTCTGTGTATTTCTCTACAGCATATGGATATATTGAAGCAACTATCTGTCTACAAGCTAGGTGTTTGAGCTTTCTGGCATTCACAAAAGAATAAAAAAAAACAAAAAAACAGTCTCCTGGACTGCAGCCGTTTAACGCAGGGGTATAATGCTGATGCAACGACAACACATCCAAACAAGACAAGCACAAACAATAACTGAGGAGAGGAATGCTGGAAAGTCAGTGTGGTTACTATTTACCTGCATGGCTCCTCAATGTGCTGGAGAAAGTAACAAGGTCTCATTGTTTAACTAAATATAAGCATGTCATCTCTTAAATTCAAAAGTTTAAACTGAAAAAGTTTCTTACACATATCTGACAGTAACCCATCCCATGTATAAGAGTTGTCAGTCACACTCCAGTAAAATATGCAATGATCCAATAATATCATTATAGGTGTACAGCAAACATATAACATGTTTCCATTAACATGTCACAAAATGGAGATTCCATGTCCAGTTATGTCCCCACTTCCCTAAATCCTGACCTATTTAACCTAATAATCCTGACCTATTTAACCTAATAATCCCTAAATACCCACACACGCTGCAGATTAATTTCTCCATACACTAATGTTTAAGGCAGCATATTTGCTTTCTTCTAGACAGCACTTACTATTCTAGGTTAGTACAGAAGCTATGACTGCACTCTGTTATTATATCCATTCTTTATCTAGAGCCATCACTTACAGTGACGGATTACCCCACTAACATAATGGTCTGAGAGGACTGGTCAGTGGAAGAGACACAACAAGCAGGATTCCTGTACAATTCCTACTTCACAAAGTGAACCAGGGCTATATTTAGAACTGCTCTGCTTTCTATTCTATTTCTTGATTGTTATGACATGTATTGTGTATATGGGTCAAAGGCCTTTTGTACACAATAAAACATTGTTTGTTTAAAGAAGTGACTTAGAAGTAATCGTAATGGTTGTCACATATATACATGTACAAGTAAATCAAGATAGTTAAAAGGTCCCTACTAAGGACAGCTCCACTAGAGCCAAACATCCCATGAATCATCACAACTTATGTACAGAGGCTTTTCCATTTTGATCAACAAGCTACATTACTGACCAGGCTGGCAAGAACTTCAGAAACTTGTCTTTGTTTAAACTATGTCATCCTCCTAATGCAGTAGTTTCTATATTTACACTCGTACTCAAACACTGCCACAAATGACCATCGTGTGGAGGGGAATTCTATCATAACTGAAAGCCTAACTCTATTGTTAGATTATTTTCTCTATTTACATTAATGTTTAAAGAAGTAATGGCTTAAATGACACAAAAAAAGTGAGAGCAAAAAAACAAACAAAAAAACGTAAAGCATTATGCTAATTGCTCAGAATTCAGAATTTCTAGGTATAGGTATATAGGTATTCTAGGTATATATAAGGTTAAATTATAAGACAGCTATTAATGTTTGCTGTAACTAATGCTGGTACTTAAACTCCCTATAGTTTGGACTTTCATGTCATTCCTTCCCAGCCTGATCTTCATGAACTAGTTGTGGAACAGAACTGTGAATGTGTTGACCCTTTACTGCATACAAACAAACTTACTTAACACTTACATGGACAGTGTATGACTAAATGTGGTATGAATGAATGTGTCAGTTTGGGATGGTTTCAAGTCTTCACCACCTGGTTGTGCCTGAGCAAACTGAAAGCTTTTGTCCCTCTGGACATGTTTTACAGAGGAGAGCACCAAATAGTATACAACATGATCAGCCTGTGAGTTCATGGATTAAATTGGTCTCCATGGTCAATTTACTGGCCTGTGATTTACCAAATCATGTGAGATAACAATATAAAGGTAAATGTTGACCTTGCTATAAGGATAATCAAAGTTTTGTTTGTTATGCAGTACAGGGTTGAGACAGTGAGATGACTCATTGTTAATGGCAACAGATCTCTAGTTCTTGAATCACTTGACTATCTGCAGATCTGCCACTCTCTTCACTGGAGACACTACTGGAAGAGAAAGGCAGTGACTTACCTCCATTCATGGACGGCTTACTACTGCTCTGGAACTGGAAGTTTAGGCTGGTCTCCTCAGGGACAGGTCGCCTATATCAACAGCGAATAGACAGCATTGTTTGCAACAGCCATATGAAACTTAGTGAAGATTTAAAGTTTTAAGTTGTGCTTATACATAAAACTGCATCTTGAAAAATGCATTTTGACTTCAAGGTAAAAAGTAATAAACAGGAATAAGTACAAAGCAAATCACTTCTTACAACAATTATAAAACATTTAAATCATAGGAACTCAAAATCTTTTAATTTGTTATCTGTAATTATAATTAGGTCAACTATAATTTGGAATCCAGCATCACAGTACTGGATATGTGCTGTATACAAGACAAACAATTCATGTTACCTTTGTGACCTATGATGAGCACTGACAGCCTTCCTGGCACCGGGTTTGACAGGGGGTTTTGGCATGTACATCTGTACGAGAGTCTCGGTGCTCGGCCTATCCGAGCGAGTCAGAGACTTCTGGACGGCGTGGGCCTGGGCAATCATGGCCTGGTGCTTGGCCTTGCTCTGTTCCAGCAGGACCTTGCTCTGCTGCTTCAGAGCTTGCTGCTGCAGCAGCTGGTACTGCTTGCTGGTCTGGGATGCCACATTGTAGTTACTGGGGACCACCCCTGTCACTTGGTTGTAGGCCATGGCCAGGTCATTGGGCCAGTTGGTCCCGTTCTCATCTATAAAGTTATTAAATGTGGCATTGGCACTCTGTAGATTCACATTAGATTGCTTTCTGCGCTGACCCTCTAGGCTTTTAGAATCAATGGCAGATTGTGTCCGTTTAAGCGCAAGTCCTGAAGGAGGCCTCTGTTTTGCTACAACATCCTCCATGGCCATGTATGTCTCTGAATCCTGTGGGTAGATCTGCCCATCCCCATTCCCTCTCTCCATTACCAGAGTGCCATGAGGTAATGGCTGGGGACCAGATGACAATGCCCAGGTTTTGGAGGTGGATACCGGTTCCCTTTGCCCAACTGCAGATGTTGGTCGGCTGCCTGTGTCAGATGGTACCAGACTGGTACCATTAAAGGCAGAGTATTGTCGAGCTTGCTGCCTCATGGTCAGACGCTGCAAGGCCTCGGATATAACCTTCTCATTGTAGGGATCTGCAAGATATATATTGTGTTGCTAGCACTAGGTGGCACTGGAAGCAGACTACAGGCAATTACAAAGTAATATGGAAATAAATAACCATACAAACAAAAACATTGCACTTGCTGCCCTATATGCGTTCAAAAATTAAAAGCATTAGGAGAGGGGAATAAAGTGAAAAATACATATGAATAGCATAACTTTAAATGCAAATTATGTAGAACATTTTCATTTTGATTAAACAAAAACCACTCTTCCTGGAAACTGACCTTTGCAACCAACATAAAACCAGATCAGCCTGTAAGAATGCTGCTTGGCTTTTTACCAAACTTTCCAAATAAATGGATTAAATGAATGGATATTTTTTTATCCTCTACCAGTCTAACAAAGGAGCCATTTAAAAGGATTATGTAAAATCATTAATTTTCATTGGAATTAAATTTTGTGAAATCTGTAATACAGTCTATTTTGTTGGTACTTATATTCCTGGAATCATGTTCTAGAATACATGAGATCTATCAATAGGTCAGTTTTCATTGGGATTAAAACTTGTGGACAAAGTCAACCACAATATTGATGAAATTTAGTCCCCTGTGAAAGTAATGATTCTACAGTAGCCAAAGAAACTAATTGCTTTTTGATGATTACAAGACATGTTTAAATCAATACTTGAGTGACAATACACAGCAGCAACAGAACAACTCATACAAGCACAATCCCCACGGTCTCTCTACAGTACATGTACTATATACATAGATCTAACCATCACCTCACCTTGTCTCTAACCTAGATATCTGATGAAATGTCATGATCAAAAGCCCATTTATCAACGTGAAGTACTTGTGACAAGCTATAATGCAAGTGAGAGGAATCCATCTAAGGTTAAGAAATTTGGGGCAAACATTAATGTTTTTGCGCAAAGTGTCTGACCTTAATAAAAATCATATTAAAGGACCAATGTCTATGAGTCAGAGTAGAGTATGTGTGGCATGTAATATCACCAATTCTCATATTATCGGGGGTTCCCATATTATTGTGACATGTAGTTCTAAGAATAGAAGTTTGCGTGATGCGGCAAGTTATCCAAAATGGACTTTATTTTGCAGTCATCGATTTTTCTGGACAATGAAATCTATTTATAGGATACAAGTATGTTTCAAACAGAAAAATAATTGAATTCATATTTTTTATTAAAAATGTAAAAATAGTCTGCCGGCAGCAATGACAGTTAAAATGAAATGAGTGCTTCCCCTTGTAAAATCTTTAGTTTCTGATGTGTGTAAAACATCATGCGCAGCTCAGGAAATCGATATCCTCAAAATATCAGAAAGCATCCACTGAGTCAGATTGTTGATTTTTAATGTTTAAATCAAAGATATTTCATGGTTTTGAAGCCTGTTGATTATTAAAAATGATTTTATTATGAAGAATAATTATTTTTTAATGTATTTATGACAATTTAATTATGTTTTATTCTTTTAAGCATTCCTAAACTGTTTTTAATCTGTTAATCACCCTTTGATAGGGATGAACGGGATACTGCATGTGACTATAAAGAGTCTGTGTCAGAAAAAAAAAGTAATGGCCAACACTAAATAATAAATGTGCCACCACAAAGGGTATAGCAATAAGCAACTTTATTCTCATTAAAAATATACTAGGTAATAAATGCAAAACTCAAGCCAGACTGCTTCATTAATATTAAAATGTTCCCCCTAAAAGCTATAGAGTAATATACAACAGTAATATACTATCACTACAACAGATTTACTGCTATAATTGAATAGTAAAGGCTTTATAGTCACAGGAAATAATCGTTGCAATACTGTATATTATATTAAAGCAAGTTTTGTTTTAGACAGATTGCATGAAAGCCCAACAGAAACCCTGATGTTACCTGTTGAAGTAAGACACAGTACACAATGATAGCAATCCTAGATCCACACACTACAAGCCTTTTAAGGATCAATATGAAATTTTCAGCTATACAAAACAGTAGTGAAAAATTTTTATCTTGCTGTTACTTTTATACAACCTTGGCCATCAGTCTATGACATACAAAAGTGTAACACTAAACTTGGTTTAATCTCTTTGGTTGTATTAAAAAGATTAGTAGAGAAATTCCAATAAAACATTAGAAAAGAAATAAGCAGATAATCTGAAACAATATAAACTTAAAAGCAAAAATAAAATCTGATTACAAATTCTCTTTTTTTGAAATTAAGAAATTAGAAATCAAAGTAAAATACTGAAATAAGAACAACATGTCTATTTGAAGCTGTAATGTGAGAAAATGCTCAAAAGAAAATTCCTCAGCATAAAAATCTAGGAAATATCCATTTTTTTAAGATTATTTTGTTTTGTCAAAAGATTAACAGAAAAAAATTCTAAAGAATTCAGTCTTGAAGAACAAATAAGATTAAAAAGAAATAAAAATCCTGTCATATAGAGCACTAAGAGATAGACATATTGTGTTACAAGTGCTACCCAAAGTATGCCCATCTAATCACTGGCTACAACAGCTGCCATCAAACAGTGTCAGGTACCTCTAGGTGTTCTAGCAAAATGTTTGCTGAACATTATGGATGGTCGCTTTGTCGAAACGCTAGTCTCATCCTTTTTATCCTTACTTCCTGTTATAATGGATACATCAATCTTCAGGTGATATAAAGATCTTAGAGGTTAACATGTATTCACTGGGGGTAAAGAGTTATGACTTTTAAAATGATGTGATCTGGTGAAATATCCAACATGAGGAAGCAGATGGTATAAATATCAGTCTGTATCTACTTAAAAAATAAAATCAAGCTGGAAATACTGAAATAATAATTTTAGAAATAAAATCATAAATGACATTTTTAATTTGAATATATTTTTATTTTATTTGAGCAACAGCAAATATTTCCTATCTTGCTCAACTGTTCAATCAATTAAAATAAACTCAAAAAGATCTGAGCACTAGGATTTTCCAGAAATGCTATAAAATACATTAATTTTAAACTCTTGATTTTCATTCATCTAAACTGATGTGAACTGTGAGGGTACCATCCTCATTTCTTCCAAAAAAAAATCTCAGTTCATTAAACAATGGGCAAGTTTCCAGTTCTGAAACACATGTCTGAACCAATAGCAAAGAACATCTCTGATTCTACTCAATCAACCATAAACAGCACAAAATAACGCAAGATAAAAATACACACTGCAACTTCCTTAGAACAACACAATTTTGTTATAAAACTTGATAAATGTTTTCAATAACAAGAGGACCATCATCATCTTGAACACTCACCAGAGTACCAACATCTTAATTAAACAATGCAGGTCACTTAATTTTACCTGGCTTAACCTTCAGCAGCAATCAGATTCAAATTTCAGATGCAAACATTTCTAATGTTTCTATATAGAATAGTTAAGACAAGAGTGTTCTCTTGTTCACATGTGTCACCTGCTTAAGCGTGACGGAAAAAGGGTGACGGACAGACAGACGGACAGATGGAGAAACAACGGAAAAGTGATCCCTGTCACCTCTGCTTACATCAGGTGACACAAAAACTGTTAACACACAATGGACAACAAGTGAGTAGAATAGCTCACCTTGAGTATGTTTTGCTTTGGTGAGTTAAAAACAGAACTAATTTCTCTCCATATCAACTTGACAGCAAAAATAAAGGTAAACTTTGATCTATCAATGAAGTCACACAAATGAAATATTCTGAACAATGTTACAATGTGGGTGTGGACATGAAAATTTTAATTAAGTTACTAATTAAATTACTGAAAATAATAATAATAATTAAATCACTGAAATACACACATAACAAAGCCTGATCAAGCTACACATTATTTTCTGACCATTCTTGTATTATAATGGAGCAAAGGTCACTTTACAGTGAGTGAGAAAGCAAGATTTTTTGAGTGGGACAGTGGATAATATAAAAGTTTACAGAAGTATTCATATGGTGTCGTTAGAGTATCCAGTAGTTACACTAGAAATGAGAAGTTGACCTGGTCATGGAAGGAGGACAAGTATAACAATGGTATAGACATGGCTGATATGTTAACTGAATATTCTGGTCTATAATTAACACAGTGTCCGCAATGAGACAGGTCGGAGGATGGCAAGTCAGGACGTACCTTGAAGGTCGGGCGTGCTGCCATAGGCTGCCTGTGTGGCCGACATGGGGCGAGCCACCTGGGCGGAGGAAGGGCGTGACCTCAACTGTTTGTCTGTAACATAGAACACTGTCACTTCATTACTGTATACACACTGTTGACAGACTGGAAACTTAACACCTGGTCAACTAAAAAATATGAACTATTACTTCCAAACTGTAATGATTTCAGACTATAGGAATCACTTTTTAAAGCAAGAATCAAATATTCTTATAAATATTATAAGATTTTTATAAAATCAGTTGAACTAACCAACTTAACATCAAAAGCTGGAAACTCTATTTGACAAGAATGTTGCTGATAAGAAAAACCTTCTCAGCTTGCCATAACTTGGCAATATCTAATCATATTTTTTAGAATGCTGTAGAATATTTATAATTAGAACAATCCCTCTCTTAATCCAGTGAATTTCCTGAAAAAGAAAAACTGACCAAAGTCAACAATTGTCTAAGAGTTGTAACTGTTAGCTCCTCTGACAAAGTCTTATTTTCATTTAAACTATTGATATTTGTTTAACATAAATTTTGAACAAGGCTGTGTCACAGACACGAAATCCCCCGCCGAATATATTTAGTTCATGAATGGGAGCTGTTTTTACAGAACATAAATCAGGGGCCGTAACTCCATTGTAAAAGATCAAACTGACGCAAAAAACTGCCAAAAAAACTCACTCAAAACTATATTCCCCTCCCTATTTCATGGGTAGGAGACAAAAATCAAGTATGAAAAATAACAAAGGGCAATAACTCCAAAATTCGGCTAAGGAGAGTTATGGTTCTTGTGCACTGCACTTCTCCTCAATGAAATCTGTCCACCTGTGAAGTTTCAAAGCAGTAGCTTGAATACTTTTGGAGATATGCTCCGGACAAAAATCAAGTATGAAAAATAACAAAGGGCAATAACTCCAAAATTCGGATAAGGAGAGTTATGGTTCTTGTGCACTGCACTTCTCCTCAATGAGATCTGTCCACCTGTGAAGTTTCAAAGCAATAGCTTGAATACTTTTGGAGATATGCTCCGGACAAAAATCAAGTATGAAAAAATAACAAAGGGCAATAACTCCAAAATTAGGCTAAGAAGAGTTATGGTTCTTGTGCACTGCACTTCTCTTCAATGAGATCTGTCCACCTGTGAAGTTTCAAAGCAATAGCTTGAATACTTTTGGAGTTATGCTCCGGACAAAAATCAAGTATGAAAAATAACAAAGGGCAATAACTCCAAAATTCGGATAAGGAGAGTTATGGTTCTTGTGCACTGCACTTCTCCTCAATGAGATCTGTCCACCTGTGAAGTTTCAAAGCAATAGCTTGAATACTTTTGGAGTAATGCTCCGGACAAAAATCAAGTATGAAAAATAACAAAGGGCAATAACTCCAAAATTAGGCTAATGAGAGTTATGGTTCTTGTGCACTGCACTTCTCCTCAATGAGATCTGTCCACCTGTGAAGTTTCAAAGCAATAGCTTGAATACTTTTGGAGTTATGCTCCGGACAAAATTCGGACGGACGGACGCACGGACGGACGGACGCACGGACGGACGGACAACGCCAAAACAATATCCCCCTCCCGATTTCATCGGCGGGGGATAACAAGGGAGGCATTGTAATATTGTTTGTTTTTTTCCCTTTGCCATGCTACTATGGTAAATACTTGTATTTTTATAATAAATCATTTACTGATGAACCATCATCTACTAAATCTAAGTTATATTCCTTAAATAAATATAAGTTGACTAAAATATTAGTATCTAATTGCTGCAAGGCTAATGTTAGAATTGTGAATCAAGTCTACATGTTATTTCTGGTGTTAATTTTTATAATGGAAGACTTATCCTTGTATAAGGGTTAGCATGCAAGGTTAGATTCTTGGATTGGGGAATCAAAAAAGATTAAGGTAAAGTCCCTGAAATGGTTCCGCTACATCTTGGACCACTTAACCTGTACCAAGATAACCAAGGTACCCTAATGAAACATTAGGAAACCTTGGTTATCTCTGTGAAAGGCCATGAGGTCCGAAATGTAGTGGAACCATTAAAGGGACTTCACATAAATAGGCCAGTAAATAAGCAGACCTAAAAACATGCAACTGCAGTGATTCAGATTGGACCCACATTCCTTAGGACAGTTGTCCTAAATGGTCAGTTTTTTTAAGTCATTTGTCCTAAATTACAAGAAAAACTTCGGACAATTTTGCTATAGCAAAATGCTTTATAAGACATTAATGACACTTTCAAGTTTACTTTATTTATTTTTATTCTTTTTGCTTTGAAATATATCATTCAATATCGTTTCAAAACTTCAGTTAATTTCCTAGGTAAATATGTTGTTATGACTATCTTTTGATACCTTGTTCATTTATATAGGAATGAAATAAATAATTGTTATTCAATTTAGTATCTGGAGGGATGCATTTCTTCAGTATGGAATTAGTATGTCACAAAAGAGAACCCAACCAACCCTTAAGCATAAAAGATCTTACAAATGAAAGCAAAAAAAATATCTTCACAATTTTATTGACTCAAGAAAACAGCAGGTAATAATAAATTATTTAACTTTAAATGGAAATGTGAGATCATTCATACTTCTGGAATTTTGAAGATGATGAGTGAGAGAAAGATTGGACATATAAGGATATTTTGATTGTTTATCAAATCAAATAAACACAGAATTGTAATTTATATGACTTCTATCTAATCAAAGTCAAGGCGAATTCAGCAAAATCCGAAAAATCAGACTCGTCAGAATGATTTTCCATTCTGCGACAGTCGTGTTCTTTAAATACGATCTAATTTGAAAGTGCTGACAAATCAATTACAAGTATATATATTTTATTCCCCCAATAGTAGATCGACATCCTTTGATTCCTTATCTACTCTTTGTTTTTCAATCATCATTGACAGTTTCTTGCCGACATTTTATAACGGCCTGTTTATTTCTTAGAAGACTCGCCGATTTCCCATTTTAACGACACTTGTTTAGACAATCAAATGGCCACGTGGCACGTGATTTATGGAATCTGACAATTCTATTGGGTTTTTTTATAGACAGACGCTAATGTTTAAAAAATAGCATGAGAAGAATAAATTTGCATAGGTAATTTTCCACTGGATAGAACTTGAACAGCATGAAGAAAAGAAAACGAAACCTGACATGCATCATTCTGTTTATTTAATCATATTCCTGATTTTATTGACTGATATATGTTTTTGAATTTAAAGAATCCAGTAATTATGAAAAAGAAAGATATTAATACGTAAAAACTTTGGCAAATATCGATATTTCCGGTGGTCGAAATTTCTTACAACGTATGAGTCTGAACACACATACAAACCGGCAACCCCAAGTATCAAAATGTTTCTAATGTAATTATTTTCAAAACAAACAATTTTTTTATATAGATTGTAATATGATTAAAGTTTCAACAGCAACATTGCTATTTAGTCTTTTTTGCCGATAAGGAACTTTTATGCTGTTAAAAAATGACTGCGTCAAATTGAGTCTTCATGAAGTAACGGGTATTTTAGTCAAAATGCGTCTGTATGAAGTAATAAGTAGATGAGTCAGAGTGGGACTCTATGAAGTAAAGGGTTAATTGTCGAAATTTCACCGTCCAGTACAGACATTTGTCGGTCACATTGTCTGATGAACTGTATTTTTATCGGCCCGATGGGCGTACTGAGTTTATTTTTTCCGGTCATCTGTAGCTTTTATAGGCCCTGGACCGAAGGGCCGATCCAATCTGAATCTCTGAATTGTTTCAATGTTTTTTCTTCAAACAAGTTTGTTATATCAAAAACTTTCCCACTGTTGTGTATCAGACAAAGAACATTAAAGACTTCAAAATACTTGGGTTTGGTGACAAACTATAGTAACTGTTTCTTTATATGCAGTTATCTTAATTCTGTACTGACCTCAAAATATGGTTATATTTTGATTATCCTGTGAACTGACTGATGATTTTTCATGGTAGATTTACCTGAATATTTCAACACAGACACCTGCACCAGTGTTACTCTTATTACACTATTAGCTGACCCTACCCAGGTGTCATAGGCACCTTCTCACAGTCCCCTATCTAGTATAAAGGTAGGCCTGGTTGGCAACTCCTCAGTACCTGGAGACAAGGGTTAACACAGTAAAACCTGTAAAAAGTGAGAAATGCTTTCAGGTTGATCTGGTTTAACAATGGTATACCAAGGTGTAAACTGGCAACCTGAGTGGTTAAGAGTTATATTGTCAGTATTGTGGTATTAAAAGTCTGGTTGGGGACAAAGTACCTGTTTTCTGGGCCCCACTGCTGGCTGACCTTGGTCTCAATGTGGATAATTTCTGGGTATAGATTTGTACTGCATTGGCGTACGAAGCCGCTGACCCACTACTGTATGTCACCGCACCAACGCGAGGCTGGGCTCCAGCCACACTGCTACCATGGTGACCTGAGGTCTGGTGTGATCGGAGATCAGTGCTAGAGGTCGGAACACTATGAATGGCTGCGTAGGGAAAGGGGGATAAAGCATTGTCAACATAGGGATATACAGAGATTGGAAACCTTGGTTAATACACTGGCTATAGTGGACACATTGGAAAAAAGGTAGGTTAGTCATAAATCTATTCATATATAATCAAGTTTTCTAGCTGAATGACCTTGTGACTGACCTTTGTAATTCTGACCCAAGTCTACATGGGCCTAGTATACATAATTGAAATTTCTACTTCTAGTGCTTTCTATCATCTATTTTGCAAAACATGTACTTGACTCAAGTAAGAAAGTAATCACATTTCATGTAAGTGTAGAGAAATCTATTACACATTACGTAAAGAATAACAAACAAAACTAACAAATGATCAGAAATTATGTATTACCCTGAAAAGATTAACTGATGACTTGATATATTACATGGAATAAGCAGTCTAAAGGTGATGTACATTAATTAAAAGAACAGACAAGATGGCTGGATATATAAAGCACAAGGACAGGATATCACTAACACCATCTATGAGAGGTCTGCAAGCATATCTATGGTTAAACATGCAGAGAAAAAGGGATATAAATTTTTTTTCATCCAAACCCAGAAATAACTCTTTAAATCTTTCTAGAGTACTACTCTGTAACTTTTTTTTCATCCAAACATGCCTCCCTTATGTATCATAACTGATGAACATCATGCAGTAATGTTTGTTCCAGTGATGAACTCTAGAAGAATAAATGCAGCATGCCAGTTTTTATTTTAAGCAAACCCTCATAAACACCAAAGTGGCCCACAGGTTTGAACAAGGTGGTGATGGAACCAACCTTTGGGCACATCCTCCCACCCTGTGACAGTTTTGGGCGTTGGCTGCTGCAGTCCTGTGTCGGGCGTGGCACTCTCCCGCTGGCGCTGTTGCTGCTCTACTTTCAACTTGGCAGACGTGGCCCCTACATGTTTCATTGAATTGCCTGCACAGTGACATACACACATAACCCATGACAATAGGGTTTCTAGCTCCTTTCAGCTTATTCAAAATATTGTTAATCAGAAATATGAAATCACTCAAAGCTATACCCTTCAAAAGATACTCTTAGCTATACCCCCAAAAAAAGATTTAATTTTATTGTACAGCAACTATAAATTTGGCTATAAAATTACTGTTGGAAAAAGTAGAAAATTAAAAATGTATTGGAAGTTGAGTATCATCCATGAACGGAAAAGAAAGATTGATTGATCCACACCATGCCATGTGTCTGGACTGGAACACAGTTTAAGGACACAGAAGGGTATAACTGTGAGAGAGATGGAGGTGGACAGTCTATAAGCTTACACAGTGAACAGGTCATTATCATAAACATGGGTATTCAAGATATTCCTTCACCAAGTAGGTACATGCAATATCTATATGCAAGTTGGGTTTCCTCTGAAATGATCCATATGTTCATGAAAATTTAAAATTCAGTAAGAAAACTAGTTGTTCATTCTTGTACTGGAAAAAGTTATCCTTAGAAATGATTGTGTAAATTTACTTTGTACTTGTTGTCACAAAATAATGTTGACGTGGCCTGAAAATAAGCATAGATTTAGAGTATGTTGTATTTGTCACGTAGGGCAGAGTGGAACTGTGTTAACCGATTTTGGTTATATAAGGTTTATCACAGATTTCTTTTATTACCTTTTGTTCAGAATGAGATATGATTAGGGTTTGAAATAGTTATATCTACTGTTCTGCTAAGTTTTAAGTGTATTAAGAGAGATGTTTAAGGTTTAGAAGTTTAAACCTATAGTTTCTTTACATTAGCCCTTTTTATCAGTATACCTCAGTGTTGTCAGTGTTTCTCGGGATGCACGGGATTTAGCTATTTACAATTTATTGCACGATTCACGTGATATTTGTTTTTTAAGAGTAAATTGGGGGGTTTTAGTATATAAGCTGATTTGTATGGAGCCTCAGTGTCAGATATCGATAGGAGCTACGGAGGATACCTGGTCCAGTCTAGAGTATTCTGACCAAATTTACGGAGCTTGTGTGAGTAAAATTTTATTTTGTATTTCATTTTTGCAGGTAGATTTGAAACTTAGGTTTTATTTTAAACATTTATTTTGTAGATTGTTGTATTGTTTCTTCTCAGGGAAACGAGTGTACAATCATATTTAATTCTCGGTAGTTTTGAAGTTTTGGTTCTATAGGCCAAGGAATCTAAGTACATAGCTCTGCATTATTATGTATATTTGATGTAATTTTGAGAATAATTATGTTAGTTTATAGGTATGTCCTTAATTTTGATATTACCTGAATATACATGGAAGCATTTGTCCAACAGTATTTGTTTTGGAATTAAGAAACGTGGAGTTGTATGGAATATCTGTCTGGTATATAATTGCTAACGAGGAAGGTTCTGTTTTTAATGCACTGATGTAATTATGAAATGTGGATATGTATGGAATATCTGTTTGGCATATAATTGCGAACAAGGGCAGTTCTCTACGTTAATGCGCTTATGTAAAACCATAATATTGTTGTATGGTATAAAATGTACATATGAAATACCAGAGATTTGTTATTTGGTATGAAAGTAGTATTATGAAGTAAGACAGTGTCTGCACATTATATTTGGCGTGATAAGTAAATAAGAGCTATTTATTGTTTGTAGCCGTATTTAGTTCGGGCATGGAGCCTATGTAAGCCGGAAGGTTACAGTCGTTACGGGACCCCATTGGTAGACTACGTCACAAGGACGGGAGAATCTACGCATGCGTCATATGGACGACAGGGTGTCTACGGTGGACTAGTCGTAATTAGTTATGTAATCTGGGTGGTCACAGTCGATACGGGACCCCATTGGTAGACTACGTCGCAAGGACGGGAGAATCTACGTATGCATCATATGGACGACAGGGTGTCTACGGTGGACTAAGTGGATCACATATACTGAAGGGACAGCGATGACAGGAAGTCAGTGTTCATCGACAAAAGCACGTGTTATAGTGTATGAGTACTGTGAATTTAGTAATCATTTTGTGAATGTGGCACATTGAAGTGCATTTGTATCAGTAAGTCATTATGTAGTTAATATGCGGGCTTAAAGTGAAAACAGGACATTCAGTGCAGTTATTATTTATTATTGTACCAACAGATAAAGAGACAGTTAGCCGGCAGTTTTTTTTTCATATTCTTTAATTCTTTTTCTAATATTCTCATTGTTTATATTTTTATATTAAATATAATTTTAAAGAAAGTTGTTTGGTATTTATTCTACCTTAGAGAGTTGTCCGCCCTTGGTCATTTTGTTACACTTGTCTCAGGTAATATATTGAGCTTGCAAAATATGAACTTTTTGAAACTCAAGGAACTAAATGCTGGAAAACTTCTTGCCCTTTTTGACAAGTATGTTGCACATTTACACTCAACCACTTGAAAAAATACTGTCATATCTATGGGACTACATTCTACTTTTTCAACTGAACTATTCATTTTATCCTGAAATTTCATAAAGCACACCTCAACATTTTTTCTTTCCTTTTTTATATTAATATTGAACAGAAACAAGATAGAAGCATACTTAATTCAGCATTGGATAATTAATACTATCAAAGGATTAAACACATATTGCATGTATAGATATTGTGATATAAACTTTCCACAGTACAAAAATTTAGTACCTAATCTAGAGGAATATTTTGAACCCCACTTCCAGTAGACAACATCAATAATTATATTGGAAGCTAACATCAAAAGCAAAATAAGAAACTGTTAAAATAAGAATATTTAAAATAAGGTATCCTCAAAAATTTGTTTGAAATGTCTAAAAGTATTACGTTATAAGGACATCAAAGTGTGAGTAATTGATGATTTAAAGAAAAGCTTTAATAACACCATACAGCAATATTTCTTAACTATACCATTCATTCTTCTTTACTCTTTTCAAACACATACTGACATTAAGTTCTGTGGTGTTATTGAATAGTTCTAATCACATTCTTAATATTATATAAATAGAATATGTTTCTCAAACACATTAAGAGAAGGATCAATGTTTTTGACAAACAAAAAACAACGACAACCCTAAAAACCAAGCAAAACGCTCTTAGGCCCAAAGTTCTCGAAAATATTTAAAAATACAATTTCACTCGAAACTTAAATACCTTAGACATATACTAAATATCCTAATGAATTTAAAGGCCGTATTTTGAATATGGGCATGAAAATCCAACTCAAGTACAATTCTTAATTTCTAGAACTTGAGGCCAGATCAGTGGGTTAATATACAGTGATAAGAATCACAGAAATTAGAAATTAGTCATGAAACAGTAACAAGAGTAAAACCTTGAATATTCATTAATTTTAAATTCTATGAAGAATTAAAGAGTTTTCCTTTAAATACATGTTTTTAACCCATTTCTTTTTCCTGAGCTATAGATTACAGTGAGATAGAGTGTTATCTTGGTAAAGATGATTATTGTGATTGTACCCATCTATCCTTACAGTGAAAACACTAGTCTACTATCCCAAGTCAGGCACTAACACTAACAGGGACCAAATACATATTAAGGAGTCTGATTTATAGGATCTTCTCACTTTTTTTTTTTACATTACATCATGATTCTCCAATAAATAATCACCATTGAAGTCAATGGTTTGGTGGTTTTTTTTATTTAATTAATGGGTGGTAATGTTTTTATATCATCCTTCTAAAAGTAAGCTTAATGTAGGTAAGGCAAAGATATGATGATGCTAGGTATCCTGTCCTCTGTGATAGTCAAATAGATTATTACTGAATCAATAGAAAAACACAATATATTATGCTTAATGGCACATTATACAGAGTGTCTATCTACAGTGACCACAGCTTCATGAACATGTTATCTCTCCTATCCATGTCCTGACTACTCTCTTAGACTCCCTATCAACTGTCCACTGTACGTACCTGTGGTGGGGACATGTTGGGTCTGGTTCTCGCTGCCAGTCTTGCTGCCCAGGAAGATACTGGCCGACTTGTTGATCTTGGTGTATGTAGTCAACACCTCCTCCAGCTCCCCCTCACTGTCAACACAAAAACACATCAGTTCATGACACACACCCTGGTATCTGATGTCACTGTTCACTATTGAGCTTTACAGTGTTTACAGAAATATTCAAATCAAATTTTCAAATTATCCAATAGCTACACTAGGATATCAAGTGATCAATAACTCCCTAACTCTAGTCTGCCTAACTTTCTTAACTTCTTGTCCCATGAAGATCCATGTTCAAATTTATGTCTCAATGAATATTAATACACTGAACATTAAATGATATAGGAAATACTGGACTTTTCTTTACAGATTGTGCAGAATATGTTACAATTTTGTATGAGTAAACAGAGGATGGTCTGCTCTGTTTGCCAATGTGTCAATAAGAGTCTTTAAATTATAAGATAAAGGGTTAAGTTCAGTTGATAGTGACTCCATTAAAAGTCAGTTATATGGCAATTCTCACTAGACACAGTAATGCTGCAGTCACAACAGTCACAAAGGCTAAAGCATTTTATGTAGGATTTTGTAACTTACATGCAAATGTTAAGTAATTCCTGCTTTCCTGTTAGCTATCTACACAGATTAACGGGAACTGTTTGAAGACTGCCTTCAATTCAAATAACAATCAACATTAACAAATACATGGATGTATTTGGTTTTAGTAACAGCAGACCTTGACCCTAGATGCTCCTGTAACAATCTTGATCATGCCCTTCATTATGCTTTCTATAAAAAATGATACAATTTATTGAATGATCACTCTCTTTAACGCTCACATGACCATATGATGGAATGTCCTTGTAATATGGGAAAATAAAAACAGTGATGAAGACGGTCTATTGTATCTAAATTGTCACACTTACCTGGCTGTGTGTATAAATCTATCAAACTCATCTGTCACGCTTACCTGGCTGTGTATAAATCTATCAAACTCGTCTGTCACATTTACCTGGCTGTGTGTATAAATCTATCAAATTTGTCTGTCACACTGACCTGGCTGTGTGTATAAATCTACCAAATTTGTCTGTCACACTGACCTGGCTGTGTGTATAAATCTATCAAACTTGTCTGTCACATTTACCTGGCTGTGTGTATAAATCTATCAAACTTGTCTGTCACACTTACCTGGCTGTGTGTATAAATCTATCAAATTTTCTGTCACACTGACCTGGCTGTGTGTATAAATCTATCAAACTTGTCTGTCATATTTACCTGGCTGTGTGTATAAATCTATCAAACTTGTCTGTCACATTTACCTGGCTGTGTGTATAAATCTATCAAACTTGTCTGTCACATTTACCTGGCTGTGTGTATAAATCTATCAAACTTGTCTGTCACACTGACCTGGCTGTGTGTATAAATCTATCAAACTTGTCTGTCACATTTACCTGGCTGTGTGTATAAATCTATCAAACTTGTCTGTCACATTTACCTGGCTGTGTGTATAAATCTATCAAACTTGTCTGTCACACTGACCTAGCTGTGTGTATAAATCTATCAAACTTGTCTGTCACATTTACCTGGCTGTGTGTATAAATCTATCAAACTTGTCTGTCACATTTACCTGGCTGTGTGTATAAATCTATCAAACTTGTCTGTCACATTTACCTGGCTGTGTGTATAAATCTATCAAACTTGTCGTCCTCCAGACAGTCCTGGCTCTCGGCCCGCCGCAGCTGCGTGAATGTCGGTGGCTTCCTCTCATGATTCTTACGCAGTCGTAACTGATCCGTCTCCTGTAAATATGAAGCCAGTCAGATTTTAAACCCTGACACTGCCTTGTTTCCCCTTCCACTGCCTTATTTCAGATAACATCGTATTTCTAAACATACATACACTTATTAGAGTAGTGTACATTGTTTAATTACTATGTAAAAAATCCAAGCAAAAACTTAAAACATTTTGAATATGTACTGAAAAGAGAATCACGGGTACTATAAAATTGTTACATTTTTTATTAATATAAAAATATATATATTTTTTCATCATATTTGGCCCCCAAACCTTTAACACCATGAAAATGCATCTTAACCCTTTAACACATGAAAGGTATATGGGAAATGGTCTTCTAGACAAAGATAAATTGCTCATTGCAAGCTGATCAGGTTTAAAACTGTTTCAAGTCCATGGTTTCACTGAGATCAGGACAAAAAACAGTATTACCTGATCTAGACGTAGAACTGTTTTAATCTAAGGCGGTAACGGTTTAACAGTAATTCCTATAAGCTGTATATGGTTGCAGACCAGAACCTATGAATGTCAGCAGAAAGTGTAAAACAGTGACACCCTGCATGTAACTTTCTGGCTGACCTGAATCTAAACTGGCCATTCAAGCCATGCATTTCATGGTGTGAAGGTGTTTAGTTAATTCACCATATAAGCAGGAGTGCTACAAAGTTCCTGGAATAATTGAAAAAAAAACAGATATAAATATGAGCAAGTCATGCAGGCAACTCAACCAAACTGTCCCAGCTGGGGACATGAGTGTGCAACCAACCCTGGTATTAGCTACTGCAAACACACCTAAAAATGGCTTACCGGGTACTCAATACAAGGCCAGCTCAAGGACAATTTGTCTTCAAGGTCAAAACAAAAAATGTTTCCAGACCATATAGCAGTAGATAACCTTATGAATGAAGCTATGCAGCTTCTTAATGGCTGCTGGTCACAAACAACCCATCCATTTCATTTTTCCTTCATTTTATTGGTTGCACATAAAGTGGCTTATTTATTTTTGTTTCTAAATGTATATAAGGCTTAACCCTTTCCCTCATAGAGGAAACCATGAAAAGACCTATGCGAACAACATAAAACCAGGCTGATCAGGTTTTATGTTGTTCGCTGCTCTTCAGTGGTCTGGAAATGAGGACTTTATAATTAAATTTGGTAAGGTTTAACTGTGGTTTTCTGCAGATCAGGCTTTATGTGGTACCTACTGAGTGCGTCAAAATGAGTCTATATGAGGGAAAGGGTTAAGTACATTGGTTCAAAACTTTCATCAAAATATGAAGGAACCAATAAAATGAAAGTATAGAAAACATTATGGATAAATGGAATTTCATTCAGTAACCCAGACTGTTTATAAATATATAAAATGACTTTTCAATCACAGAACTGTTGAGAGAGAGGAAATTACTCACCTAGCCAACCAATATGCTGAATTCATTTAAAGTATAGAACTCCTAAAAAAAACCAATTTTTTTTAAAGACATGCTTTCTTCCACCAAGACAAAACAACAAGGGGGATTTGTAAATAAACTGTTATAAATCCTTCCTTAAAAAAAGTATGAGGCATTCTTAAAAATACTAAAAGAAAAATTGCTTTTAACCAGACTGCTTGATTAATATTCTATTTTCAAAATTAAGATGCCAAATTGCTACAGGATAACAAAAGTAAAGTGTGCACCCCACTAGTGGAATTTTCAAATATGACTAACATGCTGATGGAACCAAAGGGAGATAACAAAGCTGTATCAAAACATTGCAACCAAGGTAATTAGTAATAAACAGATGCTTTCAAGTAAAGATGCTCAAATTAAATGTAACAAAAAAGAACATAGATTTTTGTTGTGGTATATAGCACAGAGATTTAAGGCAGCAGAGTCACTGGAATATCTTTCGGCAGTATTACTTAATTACACCATTAAGGTTACCATCTGGCGGGGAAGAAAGTATTTATCCATATTTTTCAGAGACAATTCTTCAAATGGTACAGGAAAATCTATCACATAAAGACTCGTAAAACAACTTTTAAGATAATATTTAATTACATTAAGTATTTGCTCTTTATTTTCAGAATAAAAATAAATGTCAACCCTTTCTAACATAAAATCCACCATGAAAATCGAGGGGTTAGATCAAAACTAGGCTAAGTGCTTATATATTTATATGCACTAAGCCTAGTTTCACTCTCACTCCTCGAAATGGTATATTCAACCCATACAAACCCAGATCAGTCTGAAAATAACTTTCAAGGGATCAGGTTAGATTCTTATACTATACATGGATACCTCTGTGAAGTAAAGATAAGAATATGAAGAGCAGTCACATTCAGTAGTCCGGTCTAACATGGATTGAGATGGTATATCAAGACAAAAAAAAGCTTTATATTGAAAATTGACCATTGTTTAAACCCCGCAATGACCAGGCTGCTCTAAATCAAGAATATTCAAGGTCTCAAAAAAGATTCTGGGAAATAATTCAGACCACTCAAGTACAGCCATCAACCATTTAACTTACACGTGCTCGCTTATATTTCAGGTAATCCTGAAAATATTTCACCAATATGTCATTTTCTTTTAAATTCTAAAGTGTTCCCAGCACCACAATAAAAATCAATTAAATTTTCTTATATCACATTCAATAAACATTCTAAAGAACTCTCCTCATATAATACCTGTCTATTGTTACCATAGAAACCATTTTTCAAGGTATAGTTGTCAATACAAAAACATAATAATAAGTGCCTATATTTAATGTAAACCATGTTAAAACATATCCTTACAATAAACTACTTTCTTTAAAATAAAGTGATCTAAACCCCACCATAATGCTTTGTCTATACCAAAATCTTCCTACTTATCATCAATTTCCTGAATCTCTCTATTTTTAGTAACAGTGACCTTGACCCTTACCCCACCCATACCAACCACAACGCCAACACAATAAATTTACTGAAATACCCTCACCAGTACTGAATATATTGATGATGAGAGGCACACAAGGGACTAAACGCAACATATATGATTCCAGTATATCCCCCTCTTGGTAGAGTAAAGCAGGTTAAAACAATTTCTAGTCTTCTCCACCAGTGTAAGGAGACGGGTGTTGGTAAGGCGAGGATAGTTGTATTGAAGGATATGGTCAATAATAAAGCTGTAAGCAACAGCAACCAGTTACCAGTCTGTCCAGGACCCCTGCCATACATTTCTGAAAACAAACCATCATCATCGTAAGCTCTAATGTGTCTATCTTAACTACATGGGCTGTCTTATGTTGTCTAAGTAATGAGGCCTTCATATGGGTAACAAAGGACTTAACATTGCCTGGTAAGCATATGCATTACACTGTCTGAAATTGAATGTATCATCAAGTTTTCCTGATCCTGGCAGGTTTGTAGTAGTTTTCTTTAACTACAGTAATGGTTCTTTGTAATAATTATTGCTCACACTTAAAACTGTTTTAAGTATGAGCACTGTGATAAGAAACTGTAAACACAATAAAACAATACATAAAGATATTCAAGAGAATGAACATGTACAAAATATATGGCTTAGATGCTGAGCAGTGTACAAACATTGCAGCATTAAATACATTAGTAAACTTTATAACTTTAATATAAACAACATTTTTATGTTTACATTACAAGTGATGAGGACATGTGACATGAAGATATAATCACATGACCCCATGAGGAAGTGTGTTTACACACCTACTTGTCCTGATTTCTGACCCTGACAACCTGCCATTACTAGCGCTACCATCTATTGTTGACACTGCTCAACATACAGGAATCTTCGACAATTTGTTGTAATGTTTGTCAAACTTAAAGTTCAATCCAGAGGAACAACACTGTTGAATCCCACACCTGATATAAATAGCATGATACCACATCAAACTAATTTATGCTGAAACCAGCCCACCTATCCATGAAATTATTATTTTGATACAAATGAGAAGAAAGCAAGCAAACAGTACCACACTTAATAACTTGAGAAGTCTTAAGAGTAGTATCAAACCTAAGACTTTCTGTACATGAAGCTGGCACTGTGTCAATTAGTTAAAACATTTTACATTGATTGGGAAAAACATTTTAACAATTTATACTAATCTATCTGAATGGACCAGTATGTTGGTCCTAAGAAGACAATAAAAACGGGGTATGAACCAACAACCATCAAAGCCAGTCCTGTAAGTTACCTGTACCACTTGAACATGACACCCTCTCTTTGTAAATTGGGCTGGCAGTTAAAATGTTATGTCAATAACAAAACAAGTAACTAAATCACCACAGATTCTGCATTTTTGCCAAGCAATAACATCAATTTCAAAGCAATTGTGTGGCCCAGTGGATGCTGAACAAAGGTCTCGGACAGGCTGTTTAAATCCTGTTGACTCGCAATACCCACCCTGGCCAATACATGTACATGTAAACATTGCATCATAAATCAATAATAAACCTAGCAAAACCTGATCTACAACTACAATATTTCAGGTCAACCAGGTTTTATATTAGCCCTTGGCTTTGCTTCAGAGTTGCCTGGAGTAAGAGGACTGGCCTCAACCATGAATAAGACAGTGATCTTAAACAGAGACACAATACAATGTCTCCAATGTGTAATGATATACTGCAAATCATGCTTTTCATTTCCCTCAAAAGCAAGATCATTTCAAGGTTTTGTATCTAAATGATAAATATGAAGGTAAAGGCAAAATTAGTCTTTACAAAACATGCACGTCTTGATCATAGTAAATTATGATTAAGCATAAACATAAAATTTTCATAGAAGAATAACTTTCATTTTGATATCATGATATATCATATACGTTGATTTCTTTTCTATTTCTATACTTATCTATTTTCACACTCATTGTGAAACAAGTTCTCATAACTTATACTACTTTCTCTTGACTGTTCCTGGGTTGGACCAGTACTTTGTGTCTGGGAAAAGCAAGAAAAATTCATTCCAAGTGGAATTCAAACCCATAACCTTTGGATCCCCTGACATGTGTTACTGGACCACAGTGTCTTTTCTACTTCTTTATGTTATATATGAAAGTATGACCCACTGACCAGTCTAAACTGATCATCTTTCAAATATTTTTTGTTGAACTGCAAACTCTTAAAATTTCAGTCAGGTAACAATTTGTACACAATATTGAATGTAATGGTGGCAACAGTGGGCTTGGTGTATGTAGATGGATACACATACAATGATACAATACACAAGATATTATATACACAGAAACACTGACTAGCATGTTAGAACATTACCTCCTGGTGTTTGGAGAGAAGCTGAAATAGTGGACATCACAATAGGCTGAAACAACTGAGACTGAAGCGGCGATAACACAGATACATGCACTGGACAGAGTAGCAAATGTATAGCATTTCATCACAAATCTTAATTATTCAGTATTAGTATATACTAGAATTCAGCACAATGAATACAGGATGTATATTTCATCTCAAATATGAAGTACAAATCCTGAACAATTTGTATACAAGAAAACAAACATTTCAAACATTTTCAAAGTAATTTGGACAAAATATTTTTTATATTAAAAGAATCTTTCTCTTTTTTTTTTATTTCTATTTCATGGATAATTCAATCTGAATTTCAACAATTGTATCTGCAATGAGAATATATGTATAAAATAGTTATTTCTAATCTTGCTGTAACAGGCTGGAATGTGAAGGAACCACCAGGAAGAGATGACTACCCTTTATACATATCTAGATAACATTCACCCTTTACCCCCATAAGAGCTATCAGCATAAATCCAGACCAGCATGCCAGTAACTTGCAGGCTGATTAGGTTATACTTTCAGCTACTCCTCTGTGCCATGGAACACTGTGAAACCTTATGTAAGTAAAACTACTTAGGACTAATCTGTTTACAGGTAAAGGGTTAAACAGTATTAGGGGCCAGGTCAAGTCAGGGGATAAAGGTCAGTCAACCAGAGGTTGCTTAGCAACTCACCTTGTTGTAGATGTGGACGAAATCTCCCAGTTGTTTGGCTAGAATACGTCGGCGATCGTTGAGAGGTAACTTGCGACTTGGGACGACTATTTTGAAGGACTGCTGTAGGTTCACTGCAGCTCTCTTCAAAAACCGTAACACGAGATCCTGCAAATATAGGACCATAGTTTAGCCATTGTTAGTAATAAATGGTTTACAAAAATGTAGGAAAATCAGCAACAGCTGAAGTAAGTCTGAAAATCTAATGCAAACAGTACATTTAATGTTCATATACTGCCAAGTTCATCATCAATATCTCTAGCAATATAACATCACCTGTATCAAAACATCAGTTCTACCAATGTTTGTTACAATGTCTTGTTATGGTAAACAGTTCTATCATGCAAAATGAATCATACTACAGCAAACAGGAGAGATTGCAATATTTTTCTCATATGTATGCTTGTAACCAGGCAGACATGTAACTAACATTAACATCTACGATAAAAGGGGCAAATATTATCATAATTTGCCAGATATCTTTACCAACATCTTACAAAATATCTTCAAGAGGGATTACTCTGGAATGTAAAAGTTGCCTCTCAAACTAGATTTATCACTGAAGTTGATGAAAGCCCCTGACACAACAACTTGAAAAGACATTTTTGTAAGACTGGATAGGATGGGACAATGCATGTGATTCCTACATACTTTGTGATGGGGTGAGATCTAATGATGTCAACGAAATAATTTGAAATAAAACATAACAAGAAGATTACCATTTGTTCGTTCAGTCCATCAATATCATCCTGTGACATGGAGCTGCAGTCCGTCATCAGTCTCTGCTGGACCCGCACCAGGTACATGGCGAACGCCGTCCTGGCCTGGATCTTACTGCAAGACAAAGCAACACAGTAACATTTGGATACTGGCTTCATATATACTGAGGCATAATGTAAGTCCTCTATCCAAGACACTAATATGAGACCATTCTCCAATATCTAAATCATGTAAAAACAATAAACTAACTCTTTCATGTTTTAAACATTATATATATTTTACATTACAACAATATAAGCACAAGTCAAAAATAATTGTAACATAAAATTTGGTATTCTGACTGAAAACCTTAAATATATATCTATAATCTAAAAAGATAAAATGACTAACAAATGGCTTATTTTCTCAAATCACAAATTTTATTTAGGCAAATTATGAAAGTATTCTCAATTCAAACTAAATGTTATGACATATTTTAACATTGTGAAAGTGGCTGACGTTTTTGAGAAATTGACCATAACAAAAAAATTAACAAGCCAAGAAAATTCTATGTCTAAAAGGGACCATAACTGTGCCAAAATTAGTTTTAGAGTTTCCTACCCTTTTGAAATGGTTCCTTATTTTGATAGTAAACAAACATACCAAGTTGAAGTGAATATGTTTGATGCTTATAGAAAGGACCTGAACAAAAACCTTAACCAAGGCTGACGCCAATGTTGACGAGAGAGTCATGACAATAGCTCCACTGTTGTTTTTCTTTGAAAAGTGAAGCTAACAAGCACTCCATACCTCAACACACGTCCCTTCTGAAGAAGCTCCACCACATTATACTTGGGTTCCGGAGGGGGTGGGGGCGGGGGACTCTCCGGCTTCACACCATTCTCCTGCCCCACAGTCCTATCTGAATCCACTGCTCTATCCACACCTGTGGCACTAGAATGTTCTATATTTCTTGCCAGAGCAGCAAGTCCTGTCTTCTTGTCAGATCTCACTTCAGTTTTGTTATCTTTTTCCACAACAATCTGTATAACTTCCTCTTTGTCTGAATTAGTCACATTTTTCTGAGACATTGGGTTATTACGAGCGGAAATGTTTCTCTCAGTAATGGGAGGTTCATCATCCTCATTCTCCTCTTGCTCCTCGTTTTCATCCCCAGATTCTTCTGCCACACCTTGCACAAGTTTTCTCCGTTCTTTTTCTGAATAAGAACCAATACAAAATGCTTTGACACTAAAAATACATAACGTCTCATTTATACAATTTTCTGTCATAAGATGTGTTACTTCTTGTGACAATCTGTTTTCATTTCAAGAGTATATCTTTCTTAAGTAAAGCATATATTGGACTAGAGTGTTCTTTGGAACACATGTGTCAACAGTTGAAGCATGGTGGAAAAAGTGTGACAGACAGACAAACAACAGACAGACACACACACACAGACGGAATAACGGATGGAAAGACAGACAACGGAAAAAATATCCCTATGTGTCTCCTCTCCTTACGGCAGGTGACACAATAAAAAGACTAACATTTCTGGCATCCAAATACATTGTACAAGTAATATGATTATTTTATTATTGGTTTATGGTACCTTCAATGGAATGCATTATAAATAACATGCTGCCATCAAAAAGTTAACAATAGTACCTTTAATTAAACACATCTTTAATGTGACAAATGTTGAACAAACACTTATAGAGAAGAAACAGAAGGAACACAAGTGTATTTGAGTACTGAACCCTGTCTAAAACCAGCTTATAACAAGAGGGCCAAGATGGCCCCCAAAAAATTTTCCCAAAACAGATTGCTTAAGAATAAAGATGATGAGGTGAAAAGATATCATCATGACAAACATTCTGCCAAAGTTTGAGGATGATTGGACCAAAAATGTTGCCCTCAGAGTATAAACAAGATTTTTCTAAGATTTGACCTACTGACCTACTTTTCTGTCCAGCCCCACCCATTTTCAAACTGGTTCGAGATATCATCATGACAAACAATATGACCAAGTTTGAGGAAGATTGGATCAAAATTGTGGCCTCTAGTGTGTAAACAAGATTTTTCTAAGATTTGACCTACTGACCTACTTTTGGATCCAACCTGACCCATTTTCGAAAGGATTCAAGATATCATCAAGACAAACATTCTGACCAAGTTTGAGGAAGATTGGATCAAAATTGTGGCCTCTAGTGTGTAAACAAGATTGTTCTAAGATTTGACCTACTGACCTACTTTTTGATCCAACCTGACCCATTTTGAAAGGTTCAAGATATATCAAGCAACATTCTGACCAAGTTTGAGGAAGATTGGATCAAAATTGTGGCCTCTAAAGTGTAAACAAGATTTTTCTAAGATTTGACCTACTGACCTACTTTTGGATCCAACCTGACCCATTTTCGAAAGGGTTCAAGATATTATCAAGACAAACATTCTGACAAAGTTTGAGGAAGATTGGATCAAAATTGTGGCCTCTAGTGTATAAACAAGATTTTTTCTAAGATTTGACCTACTGACCTACTTTTGGATCCAACCTGACCCATTTTCGAAAGGGTTCAAGATATTATCAAGACAAACATTCTGACCAAGTTTGAGGAAGATTGGATCAAAATTGTGGCCTCTAGTGTGTAAACATCAAAATTGTTGACTGACGACGGACGACTGACGACGGACAATCAAGTATCCCAAAAGCTCACCCTGAGCTATGCTCAGGTGAGCTAAAAAGTCAAAACACAAATTACTGATGTTGTTGGTATCAAGGGAAGCTAGATATTATAGACACTGAGTGATGATTAATCATAATTTATGATGAAACACTTTATAAAACTTTGATTAAATGCTATATATTGATTTTAACATTTTTCCTGTATTATACAGCTGTCTCAAAAATAGTTCCTTATCATTCATCATTCAAAATAACTAGTAACGTCTTATCTTCACACAAAAGTGAAATACACTTGTAGTAAATACAAGAGTGTTCTTTGGAACACAATGTCACCTGCTGAAGCATGATGGACTGATGAAGGAAAAATGTGTAAAGGAAATAAAGTGTTCATAGAAAAGAAACAAGAGGGCCAAGATGGCCCTTGATCGCTCACCTGAGAAAGATGATTGCTCAAGAAATAAAGATGCTAGAGTGTAAACAAAGTGAAATCTGGCATTTTTTTTAATATTAAAAGGGGCTTAACTCTTGACCTAATTGACTGATCTTAGCCATAATCGAACTCAATCAAGACATTATGGTCATAAGCATTGCCATAAAGTTTAAAGATGATTGCTCAAAAGATGCAGATGCTAGAGTGTAAACAAGTGAAATTGGCATTTTTTAATATTAAAAGGGGCTTAACTCTTGACCTAATTGACGATCTAGCCATAATCAACTCAATCAAACATTATGGTCGTAAGCATTGCCATATAGTTTTAAGATGATTGCTCAAAAGATGCAGATGCTAGAGTGTAAACAACGTGAAATATGGCATTTTTTTAATATTAAAAGGGGCATAACTTCTGATTTAATTGATGGATCTCAGCCATAATCGAACTCAATCGAGACATTATGGTCATAAACATTGTCTTAAAGTTTGAAGATGATTGCTAAAGAAATAAAGGTGATAGAGTGTAAACACGAACAAGAGGGCCAAGAAGGCCCTTGGTCGCTCACCTGAGAAAGATGATTGCTTAAGAAATACAGATGCTTAAGTGTAAAAGTGAAATCTGGCTTTTTTTTATGGTGAAATGGGCATACCTCCTAAATTTTCAAGTCAATATCAGTTATAATTGACCCCGATTGTGAGATTACGGGCATAAACATTGTCTAAAAGTTTAAACAAGAGGCCCATGATGGCCCTAAATCGCTCACCTGAGATAAATAGGATGACCCAAGGAACATCTGTACCAATTTATTTTAAAATCTGGCCAATAGTTTTGAAGAAGATGATTTTTAAAGTTTTCATTTTTTTTTTCTTTTTGTTGCCATGGCAACCAGAGTTCTACATGGATCAAGTTTATTTTAACAACTTTTGTAAAGGTTGACCCAAGGATCATCCCTGCCAAGTTTAATCAAATTCTGTCCAGTGGTTTCAGAGGAGATGTTGTTTAAAGGTTTCTCTATATACATATAAGGCAAATAAGCCCCGCCCCTGGTGGCCATGTTTTTTTACGGATCGGAATAATTTTAGCAACTTTGGTAGAGGTTGACCCAAGGAACATCTGTACCAATTTATTTTAAAATCTGGCCAGTAGTTTTGAAGAAGATGATTTTTAAAGTTTTCATTTTTTTCTTCTTTTTGTTGCCATGGCAACCAGAGTTCTACATGGATCAAGTTTATTTTAGCAGCTTTTGTGAAGGTTGACCCAAGGATCATCCCTGCCAAGTTTAATCAAATTCTGTCCAGTGGTTTCAGAGGAGATGTTGTTTAAAGGTTTCCCAATATACATATAAGGCAAATAAGCCCCGCCCCTGGCGGCCATGTTTTTTTACGGATCGGAATTATTTTAGCAACTTTGTTAGAGGTTGACCCAAGGAACATCTGTACCAATTTATTTTAAAATCTGGCCAGTAGTTTTGAAGAAGATGATTTTTAAAGTTTTCATTTTTTTTTCTTTTTTCTATGGATCAAGTTTATTTTAGCAACTTTTAAGGTTGGATCATTCCGCCAAGTTTAATCAAATTCTGTCCAGTGGTTTCAGAGGAGATGTTGTTTAAAGGTTTCTATAACATATAAGGCAAATAAGCCCCGTCCCTGGCGGCCATGTTTTTTTACGGATCGGAATAATTTTAGCAACTTTGGTAGAGGTTAACCCAAGGAACATCTGTACCAATTTATTTTAAAATCTGGCCAGTAGTTTTGAAGGAGATGATTTTTAAAGTTTTCAAATTAATTTTCTTTTTGTTGCCATGGCAACCAGAGTTCTTCATGGATCAACTTTATTTTAGCAACTTTTGTAGAGCCTCACCCAAGGAACATTCCTTCCAAGTTTCATTAAATTCTGTCCAGCGGTTTCAGAGGAGATGTCGTTTAAAGCAAATTGTTGACGACGGACGACGGACGACGCACGACGCCGGACGCCGGACGAAGGGCGATCACAAAAGCTCACCTTGAGCACTTTGTGCTCAGGTGAGCTAAAAAGATTGTTAAAAAAATGAAGTTGGTAGAGAATAAACAAAGTGAAATCTTACATTTTTTGTATTAAAAGGGGCATAACTCCTGACCTAAATGGCCCATCTCAGCCACAATTGAACTCAATCGAGACATTATGATCATTAACAATGTCATAAAGTTTGAAGATGATTGCTAAAAAAAGGAATCTGCTAGAGTGTAAACGACGTGAAATATGGCATTTTTTATATTAAAAGGGGCATAACTCCTAACCTAATAGATGGATCTCAGCCATAATCGAACTCAATTGAGACCTTATGGTCATAAGCATTATCATAAAGTTTGAAGATGATTGCTTAAAAGATGAAGATGCTAGAGTGTAAACAGTGAAATATGCATTTTTTAAATTAAAAGGGGCATAACTTCTGAACTAATTGACGGATCTCAGCATTAATCGAACTCAATCCAGACCCTATGGTCATGAACATTGTAATAAAGTTTGAAGATGATTGCTTAAAAGATGAAGATGCTAGAGTGTAAACAACATGAAATATGGCATTTTTTATATTTAAAGGGGCATAACTCCTGACCTAATCAACTGATCTCAGCCATTAATCAAACTCAATCAAGACATTATGGTCATAAGCATTGCCATAAAGTTTTAAGATGATTGCTCAAAAGATGAAGATGCTAGAGTGTAAACAACGTGAAATATGTCATTTATTGAATATAAAAAGGGGCAAAACTCTTGACCTAATTGACGGATCTCAGCCATAATTGAACTCAATCGAGACATTATGGTCATAAGCATTGTCATAAAGTTTGAAGATGATTGCTCAAAAGATGAAGAACCTAGAGTGTAAACAACGTGTAATATGGCATTTTTTTAATATTAAAAGGGGCATAACTTCTGACCTAACTGACGGATCTCAGCCATAATCGAACTCAATTGACACCTTATGGTAATAAGCATTGTCATAAAGTTTGAAGATGATTGCTCAAAAGATGAAGAAGCTAGAGTGTAAACAACGTGAAATATGGCATTTTTTGAATATTAAAAGGAGCATAACTCCTGACCTAATTGACGGATCTCAGCCATAATCGAACTCAATCGAGACATTATGGTCATAAACATTGTCTTAAAGTTTGAAGATGATTGCTTAAGAAATAAAGGTGATAGAGAGTAAACACTAAAAATTGTTGATGCCGCACGACACACGACGGACGACGGACGCTCATGGGATCACAATAGCTCACCCTGAGCTAAAAATTGTTGACGCCGCATGACGCACGACGGATGCTCACGGGACCACAATAGCTCACCCTGAGCTTTGCTCAGGTGAGCTAAAAAGAAAGACAACTGTTAACTATGATGGAAGCTGATTAAACATAATGAGAAGACAGATGGACAGACAGACAGACAATGGAAAAGTGATCCCTATGTGTCACCTTTGCTTTTGTTTTAATTATTTTTAAATCTCTTTAGCAGTATAAATCAACACTGACAAAAATACTCTTGACTGATCAGCCAACCACTAAATGTCAGACAAAACAAGACGTCAGCACACTCACTGAGCTGCTCGGCCTTCCTCCTTCTCCGGTTCCTGGAGCGTCTAGTTCCCAGTTTACGCTCGTACCTTCGGGTCCGCAACAAGGCCTGGGCATATGCTGCAGCCAGCTGGACACAATGTGAAACAAGTGTTATAAATAAATATATATGTATTATCTTAAATGTTTACATAAATATACAAATCAAACATTTTGAATTGCTTTAAGGGGATACAATGTTATCATGGTTTACTTTGTGATATTTGTGATTAGTTGACCTAGCCAGGAATAAAAAGGGTCTAAATTTAGAATTTTGGTCCCTAGTCAATGTGTTTTGAGAGTTATAAGTAAAAACTGTTGGAGTTAGTTACAGACAGTAATATGATGGTTGTTACCACCTCCAGTGTAGGTTTGACAGACCCCGAGTTGTTTGCTAGCTGTATGTAGCACTCCTGTAATACAAACAGTTCATATGTACATTATTATCTGTGGAACATGCAATGTGTCAAGCATAACACATGGTCACTCTTTATATACCTTGAACACACCAAGACACATTCAAACACTCTATCCTAGCTTTTATACCTCTTCAATACCATCAAATTAAAGAGAGTATAAGTCATAAAGTAGGAAACAATATTCATATAACATGCATAAGCAATTCTTTCATATAGTTACTCATTAATTTTTTATCTGATCTCATTACCATAATTGACTTCATGGCTCAGCTTAATGGTGTACCCCTGTGTTGTGTTTGTTTATTGTTTAGTAACAGGGCTATATTTATTAACTGAATACTAGCTAGTCTAACTAAGACCATTGTAGGGATATGTTACAGTTTTATAGAATCACTCATAACTGCTCCTACATGACATATGCTAATAGAGGAAATGAAATATTTGTTTTACTATGGTTAAAATGTTATTTTCTGACATCTATATTCATACTTATCCATTTACATTATGCAACCATTATATATTCTAATTTGATATATATTATATAATCTTTAAAGCATTAAATATACCTAAATACACAACTAGACTTTCAAAAATTGTGTTTAAATTAAGCCATACAGTGTAACATGCATCAATAAAACCTTTTTTTTCGCTCATTTGAAATTTGTTTTAATGCTTTTACTTTTTCTGAAACTGAAAAGTTTGAATTAATTTAAAACATAGAAAAACATAACAGCTCCTGATGTACTCTCTTACTAAGAACAACCTATGAACAGATATACTGGCAGTAACCCTGACATGTAACTGATACAATCATATAAAATGTATTTTGTTTCCAAAATGATGTGATTTTTCATATTACACTGAGTGTGCTGTTAGTTATGATATTTCATACAACTGTAAGGGAAAATATACTGATAAGTGTAAACACATGACTAGCATTGGAAGATGAATGCTTAAATTTTTTACACTACATGTAATTATTTTATTGTTGGTTATGTTTTTGTTTTTATTTTGCCATTACTTATATAATTTTCCAACAATACGTATTCTGATTACAATTTTGTGTCAATGAATAGTTTTTAAAATATAAATAAGAGGGCAATGACCCCACTACACAATGAAATATTATTTGTTTTTTTAGGTTTTCGCCTCTGCAGGGCGAAAACCTATTGTTCTTCTTCTGTTGATTTGTTTGTTTTTTTATTTTTATTATTTTTCCAATTCCACCCATTTTTGTGTCCAGCCTAGCGGCCAGATGAAAAAAGCTACAGCTATGAAATTTTGGGCATGGAGTCATCTTTATCTGAATATGTGCCTAATTGGTCAAACGTTTCACTTTTGTTTCTGATTTAGCCACTAGGGGGCTCAATGCATGTAATCACTCTTTTGCTAATAACTCAAAAATTTGAAACCTGATTCAGATGCGGTTTTTTACATAATGTTCCTTGTTGACAGCCCAATCAAATATGATGGAAATCTCATCATCGAGTACGGGAAAAAAATTGTTCTAGGAGAGGTTGAATGTTCGAACCTTGGAAAAAAGTGAAATAATGAGGGTAGGTCTACGAAAAACCTTCTCACATTTGTTAGAGATCAGATAGAAGAATTCTGTTTGCTGCATACGATTTGCAAGACATATACGCACAAAATATATGGGGTGGCGAATTTAGGAAATGCGTGGTTTGTCCTCTAGAAAAGGTCAAACTTCACTAAATTTTTAGGAAAAATTAAAATTTCAAAAACATGTTTTTGTCGCTCCTGACTTTATTTTCTGTTCATTCTTCATGCAATTTTCACACGATATGTATTGTTATGTTTGAAAGGGCCTCACAATTCAAAAAATAAAAAAGAATTGAAAAGGTCAAGGTCATATTACGATATTGTGTTTTTATTCGGCCACAAATAGCTCCAAAACTAAAAATATTTCTTTGAGAGTATATGAACAAAAGTTTTAGTTCTTAAAGAGCTCTTTCCAGTGATGTTTAGTTTTTGAAGATCGGACTTGATTTTCATTATACGGCAGTCCAAAGTTTGATCCTTTTTTGGAATAATTGTAAATCAGGTTTTATGCTTCAAATTCTGATTTTTAAGAATAAAAAGTTTGACTTGTGCGACTAGCATACTTGATTGAACTATTTGCTGCTTTGCTAGGTACCAAACAGTAAAATTTTAATCAATTTTCTTTCTCATTTTGCCGCTAGGGGCGCTTTTCTTGAAATCATTCTTTTGCTTATAACTCAAAAAGTTGAAGCCTGATCCAAATGCGGTTAATTGAATTATGTTCCTTGTTGATAGCCTATTAAAATATGATAGTTTCTAGATATGAGTGGCTGAAACTTTTTGAGCTAGTAACGGAAGGTTGAAAGTTCGAATCTCGTAAAAAACTGTGCAGATGAGGGTAGGTCTACGAAAAACCTATCCATTTTTGTTAGAAATCAGATAGATGAATTCTGTTTGCTGCAAATGATTTGCAAGACATATACGCACAAAATATATGGGGTGGCGAATTTAAGAAATGCATGGTTTGTCCTCTAGAAAAGGTCAAACTTCACTAAATTTTAGGAAAAATTAAAATTTCAAAAACATGTTTTTTTGTCGCCCCTGACTTTATTTTCTGTTCATTCTTCATGAAATTTTCACAAGTTATGTATTGTAATGTTTGAAAGGGCCTCACAATTAAAAAGTTAAAAAAAACATTGAAAAGGTCAAGGTCATATTACGATAATTGTGTTTTCTTCGGCCCCAAGATTTCGGCCTCAAATCTAAAAATATTTCATTGAGAGTATATGAACAAAAGTTTTAGTTCTAAATAGTTCTTCCATATAATGTTTAGTTTTTGAAGATCGTACTTGATCTTTTCATTTTAAGACAATCCAAAGTTTGATCCTTTTTTTGGAATAATTGTTATTCAGTTTTTATGCTTAAAATTGTGATATAAAAGAAAAAGAATGTTCGATTAGTGCGACTTATATACTTGTTTGAACTATTTGCTGAATTTCTAGGTACCTAATTGTAAAATCTTTATCAATTTTTTTTTCTCATTTTGCCGCTAGAGGGCGCTTTGCTTAAAATCACTCTTTTGCCTATAACTAAAAACGTTAAAGTCTAATTGAAATGCGGTTTTCAGCATTTTGTTCCTTGTACCACAGAATGTGATGATTTCAAAGTATAGGGTATGGGGAAATATTTGCGCTAGAGGAGTTTGAATGTTCTAACATTAAAAAAAAAAAAAAAAAAAAAAAATGTGCAAATGAGAGTAGGTCTTCAAAAAACCTTTGCGTTCTATTTCATATTGAAAATTGTGGCTGAGTTGAAATAAAGTGTTCAAGTTGATTAGGTTAAAAGCAAAAACCAAGATACCGCTTGCGGTTCTAGTTCCATGATGTTATTTATATTTAAGTCTTCACACTTTGTTCATCACAAGAAGACAAAATAGTTAAGAGTATGTCAGGTGGATCAAACTGGAATCACTTCATGTACAGAGAAGATTTCAGGAAAGCAAATCTTACGTTTGACATAGTAGTAAATATTGATTATAAGTGTGATCAAAGATGAACAAAAAAAAGCATGTTGTCCTAACTAAAATCACGTTTTTTGTTCTTAAATTCTTAGCTTTTACTTTTATTGTGTTAATAGTATTATTTTTTCTAAATAAATCATGCAAAAGTCTGTGAAATCCACACTAAAAGTATTTTCACTATATTTTTTATTTCAGCATGCAAAAGGACAGACTATAGATGGGAGTACATTGTCAAGCATTAGGTTGATGGTAGCATCATGTTACACTTTGTTGTCATACTAATGAGAAACATTATGACTGAAATAGATTAAGAAAAAGATCAAATCAGAAAACTGATATAGGAAATGGAAATAGCAACAAAGAATAGAAAAATTAAGTCATAGTAACTCACATGTTAAAAACGAGACATCAAAGGGAACTTGGAATCAATCAGGACATAATCTACCTATCATTACCTAACACTTTGTTGCTATCTTTATGTTAAAATAATTGTATATGTTGCAACCACTCCATGTCTGCATGCAGCAAAAATCTAACTCTATGCAATTATATAATCAATGATACATAATAAATGATTTTATCAATAACTTTATATATTCTTTCCTTTTTTTTCCTGATTGATCAAATAAGAAAATCTCATTTTTTTTATATAGCTGATATCTGAAATTTACCATTCAGTTAACCTTGAATATTCAAAAGATAATATTTACCAATATAGATTTTACAGCAATACCTTAACCCTTTCCCTCATAGAGGACACCATGAAAAGACCTATGCGAACAGCATAAAACCAGATCAGCCTGCGAGTAACTCGCAGGCTGATCAGGTTTTATGCTGTTCGCTGCTCCTCAGTGGTCTGGAAATGAGGATTTTGTAATTAAATTTGGTAAGGTTTAACTGTGGTTTTCTGCAGATCAGGCTTTATGTGGTACCTATTGAGTGTGTCAAAATGAGTCTATATGAGGGAAGGGTTAATAACTTGGACATATCAAACAGACAATGAAAATATATTGTGACAAAACCTGAAAATAAATTTCTATCATATCAGTTTTCAACTAACATTTTACACAAACAGTAAATCATATCATTGAACATGCAAGCTATACTGAGTTTTAAGTACAGTTTCCTTAAGAATAAAATACACCCTTTACCTCATGAATATTCATTTACAAATTAAGACTTGATGAATATTGATTGATATGTGAAACAGCAGATTTACTTTGTCCTACAGAGAGGAGCCCTGATCTGGGTCTACCCTGTTTGCCAGTGTATTTAATGAGTCAATACCAGGTAAAGTGTTCAACAGTGAATTACAGAGCATAAACAAATGATGAATGTTTGCTACAAATAAAGAGCATTAGCATTTCATACAAAAGTAAGATAATCGGAGATAGCATCTATTAATTATGAAACTCTTCATATTTAATTTCTAATTTTGAGTCACAGATTTTTGACATCTGTACAAAGCCAAATAAACTTTCAAAAATATCTTTAACTCTGATAAGGTTTTCCCCCATAAAACCTTGTCTCCAAGGTAATGATACTGTCAAGTCAAGGTTTTAAAAACTTTTAATATATTTATATGGTCTATAGAGGCTTTGAAGGGCACTGTGGTCCAGTGGTAATGTATCCAATTACAGATCTGAAGGTTATGGGTTCGAATCCCATTGGAGGCAAGAATGCTTCATGACCTTCCTGGGCGCAAAGTACTGGTCCAACCCAAGAATCATAGAGAGGAATTAGTATAAGTTGTAAAATTTTGTTTCCAAATCGACGTAAAATAAATAAGTTTAAACTATAAGGGCTTATTCTTTTTTTTTTTTCTTTTTTCTTTTTTTTATACAAAAGATTTTTTTTAAGAGTTCCCCCCCCTTCAAAATATCCCAAGACTACCTATATGGCCCTGTGTTTCCCAGTCCAAAGGTACAGATGCTATCTCTAGGAGCATACAGAGACTGCTACAACTACAAACATGTCCTAGGCTTATGTGTACAGAACTAGGTGGCGCTATCTCGCTCACAGAATACTTACAGAGTAAGCTTGGGTTGTGTGTCTCTAGAAAACAATGTACGCCTCATCATAAACAATGTACGCCTCATCATAAACAATGTACGTCTCATCATAAACAATGTACGCCTCATCATAAACAATGTACGTCTCATCATAAACAATGTATTTCCACTAGAGCTTTTTTACAAGAGTGACTCTATGGAAGATTATATGATAATGAACCAATTGTGATAGAACAGACTGATTGTGAATACTGATCCAATAAAATGATGAATAACAAAGTATTCCATTATTCATCATTCATGGAGGTAAACTTATTCCAGACAACAAGGTTATATACCTCTTTTCATGAAAAATAAAACCACTACTCTGATCATTCTTATTGTAAAAAAATTGATGTTGTAATACAAAAGGCATTTAATGATATTTTTATCTAGGTGTTTAATTCAACTAGTCTACTTCCTACATGATGCCAGCATGGTTAATGATGTGTTTTTGTAAGTGCAAGGTAACTATAGAAATGTGGATAGGTTGGAGCTCACTGTACCTAAACCCTACCACTTACATGCACTTGTCACAGTTTAACTGAGAACCTACCCCTTGAAACCATGAATCACTAGAGAGACCTCTTGAAACCTAACTGAGCGCAACCAGCCAGTAGGCTGATACATGCAGGGTGATCAGGTTTCATACAGTTGTTCATAACTTTGTCAACTCTAACTTAAAGGAATATGCTCGGCTGAAATGAAAATTTAACCATCAATAAACCTTTTAGTGTAGATCACTTTGACATGACTTTCATTTTTATACACGCAATATTTGTGAAGATATAGCTGTTTAAAGTTTGTGATTTCGATCAGCTATGGCCGCCGCCATCTTTGTTCACGTTTACCTTTCTGTGACGTCACAAATACCCATTGAACCATATCCCGATCGATGAGTGCGATTAATAGGGGTTGTGATAAAAGCATTAAAGGAATACGCTCGGCTGATTACAACTAGGTTTCAATTGAAAGATATTGATGTAAATAAACCAATTAAATTTCTCATTTCATTGAATCAATCGTAATAAGAAAGAAATTGTAAGTTAAAGACGTCTATTTAAACCAATTTGCTCCGCGATATTTTTTATTTCTATAATACATCTTTGTCATTTTTACCGTGAAATGCTTGCAACTGCGGTTTTTGAAAAGTTGTGTGGTGTTAAACTGATTGGACAAGAAATCACTGGCAAGCCTTTGTAACAGAATAAGCGTCATATAAAATCGCACCTCAGGGCCATAAAACACGGCCATAAAACGAAGTGTGCGACCGAGTCACCATGTCAACAGACAATTGATGTGCACGTTTTACTGAAACGGACATGTAGAGTATAATCATCACCACAAACATACTAAATGCATTATATAAATATGAAAGAAAAGTGTTGAATCCACTTTTTATATTATAATAATCTATATTATGCTATTTTACGGAAAAAGTCTGTTTAAATAAATGTATATAAGTAAAAATATCGTATCGCAATGAGCTCACGTTATTGTGATATACAGAAAGTAGTTAGCATAATTTACATTATTTTGCTAAATTGCGAGTAATTAGGTGTGTTAATCATAATTACAACACGGTGTCCCTTTGATTCGTCTCTATAGTATTTCACAGTTACCGTCATTGCAATTAGATTTCTACTTACATGATACCGCCCCTTTGATATATTTATATGTTTGATTAAAAAACTGTTTAAAAATTGTAATGATTTGCCCAATTAAAATAGCGATGTTTGTGAGAATGTGCATGATTGCGTGACAAGGGGTATTGACTTTAGTTATGGTTCGATCACTATAGCAGGAAGTTTAATAAAGTTTTTGAGATATTTCTTAAAATGGAGTGTATAGTTCCTTACGACTTTGAGCCCGAATATACTGAGGAAGAGCTGCAACTGCTTCAAGACAATGATGTACGTGAGGAGGAATATTTATGTGCTGAGGACTTTTGTCTGTGTGATAACTGTGTTATGATGCCATCCAATATGGAAAATGTATGTTGCAAATCGAGTGACTTGGTTGTTGGAAATTTAGATGAACTTACGTGCATTACGAACCATACGGATTTTCACACCTTAGTTCTGAATGATTCTGTTTTAGAAGTTGCATTCATTACCATTCTGGCATACAAAGGTCATAGGATAAGGGCTCCAGACTCTCTCCCTCACGAGTAAGAAAACAATAAAATGATCATAGTTTAATCTTTTAATAATATATTTTCATCATATTCAAATAATAAACATTTTTCAAACAATTTCTCCACAACACACGTAATTCCCTTCTATATTTCAATGTATGTACGCAACCGGAAGTGTGTCTGTGACGTCACGGTTGTTGAAAAAAAGTCTCGAGAGACCACGAGACGTAAACAATGTCTGCGCCCATGTCTCGGAGCAAATTGGTGTAAATAGACGTCTTTAACGTGCAATTTCTTTCTTATTACGATTGATTCAATGAAATGAGTAATTAAATTGGTTTATTTAAATCAATATCTTTCAATTAAAACCTAGTTGTTATCAGCCGAGCGTATTCCTTTAATGATCAGAATGAAACTGACAGGGTTTTACATTAGCCTGATAGTGGGCTATTTATTTATCTGCATGTGGGCCTTGTTAATATGATGAAGATAGGCTAGATGATGAACAGTATGTGCAGGTGCTGATTACTGTAGGTTTAAGTGGAGTCCTACTGTCTGAAGGAAAGACATATAACCCTATAAACGGTGACACGGGTATCTATTATATCAATGGACGATATGTCGCTTAGACAAATCTGTTATTAGGCTGTTAAAAAACTGGTGGTTGTGAACAGGTTAACAAATTTACTTCATGCTTTTGGTAAATTATAAATATATATATCATTTTATTCTGGCATAAGTGAAATGACACAAAAAGTGAAACAATCAAATGCTTTTTCACAGCCTTTGATATTAATTTGTGTGTTTCAAAGAAGTTTCACAGTCAAAACTTGCTTAAAAAGCATTAATATCATCATAGTATATGTCTGTATGGAATAAGTTGTATGCAAAGACTCAAAGCAGAAAATTTGGAAAACTATCAAAAAGCATGAAATAAATAGAAAGTTATGTTTCAGAGCATGATGGTAGTTAATTTTACCTCTAGTCATAGAAACATCCCCAAATCATTAAAAAATATTATTCTATGACTTCTTGTGAAATAAAATACCATAATACATTGAAATTCACAAACATCCTCTATATTGGTATATATACAACAAACTACAATTAGACAGGACCTGGGTATGGACGACAGGAGGCCATACTTACTTTGCCCTGCTGCCTGCTGATGTTGTGCTGCCTCGGTTGACTGAGGCTGTGGAGGAGCTCTTGTGTCTGCAATATGAGATACATGACCAGGATATAACCCTGAACGCTGCAAACAATCCATATATACCAGTACCTCTTTATCTCGTAAAACACAATATATGGTCTTACAGAAGATGCAAATATGTTTCCTTTGTTTAAAATATCCAAAGACAGTATTTCAATCATTAGGGGACATTCATCTACATGAGACATCAGGGCTCTCTATCTCCTTTTTTTTTAGTGCTGATATTGGGCACCATTCCCCCAGCCAAAAATTATGTTTTTTCCCTCTCATTTTCAAGCCAAATTCCCCCTACGATCGAAAATCTAAAAGCTCATATGAATAAGAAGAATGACACAGTATACCATTTGATATCCATTTCAGTTTTACCAAATAAAGCTGAAAGACAGGAACTTTTTTGTACACCTTTATTAAAATAATTATTGTATGAATGTGCAGCCATAAATTGCCTAAACTTCCGGCTACAGGAGAAAATGACACAAAAATGTCCCCTCCTAATGGTAGAGATACTGTTCCCCCAAAGACAGAGACAGAGCCCTGGACATATAATGTGCTACCTCTCTGTGATATCACACCCTTGAAAAGAGGCATAATACCACACCCAGTCACATCATGACACTGGGCTAACCAGACCTTGAACTACCCTAATGTGCTGAGTTCCAAGCACAAGGGAGATATATCAGTACTATATTTAACTATAGCATGTCACAGCAATGGACTGAATCCATATGCATTATTATAATTATATAATACAAACATTTTTTTCTGTAATTTGTATCTGGGCCATAGCAAAAAAACATGAAGTATTTATATCTTATATTTTGAATATTAAGAGCAAAAGCATTGAGGAGACAAACCTTTCTGGATACAGTTTCTGATGCAACATCAAGTTATGTGAGGTGGTGAACTGTAAAAAGCTCCTAGAAAAAAAAAGACAAAACAACAATAAACATAAACAATCCATTTGCGAAATAATTATTAACAGGTAATAAATAGCAAGAGATGTAGAAATTCCACAAAAACCATGTTTTCCATAGGGATGTCATGTACTAATTTTGACCTTTAACCTTTAAGTGTGACCTTAACCATTGAGCTACAGATCTGGGTCATGCACCAGCATGCCATCTGAATATACTGAACCATTTTAAGTAATATGAAAATGCATGAGGAAGCTACTATCTGGAAAAAAACAAGAAAGTCAGTAGAACTGACAGATGCTCCCCGAAGAACGTCATTGTTACAAATAAGGCCTTGGTCAATGGGTGGGAGGATATGTTGAAATCCCCATTCCTAAATCATATCTATTCTCCTCATCAGATGAGATGTTTTACCAACTCTAATTTGGAGACTTAGTAACAGTTTACTATTTAATATGATAATACGTGTTACTCATCAGATCTTTCATTGATTTTTTTAAAGTTTTTATACTACTAAAAATTAAGTCATACATTTCAATGTGTGCTCATATCAAAGAGGTTAACCAACACTCTTGACATATGACTGGATATTTGAAATAGTGTATAATGGCCTAAACAACAATTAGCTGACATGATTATGATTGACATTACTAGCATATTGAATTTTGTGGGGTTTTGTTTAAATGATATCTCCTGTTAAATTAGGCAAATGACATGAATATTAGTCAAAAACATGGTAGTAGGGGCCATAACTCTCTTAAAAATTGAGGAACCAGGTCACGTCGACGATATGCGTATCTACTCTTGGTAATAAAGCTTCCCATAAAGTTTCATTGAATTCAAGCCATTAGTTCCTGAGAAATAGCCCGGACAAGAATCATGCAATATGTACAATAGGCCAAAAAGTCAATGGGCCTTAACTCTTTGAAAAATTTAGGAATCGGGTCATGGAATAAAGCTTCCCATAAAGTTTCATTGAATTCAAGCCATTAGTTCCTGAGAAATAGCCCGGACAAGAATCATGCAATATGTACTATAGGCCAAAAAGTCAAGGGGCCATAACTCTGTGAAAATTGAGGAACCAGGTCACGCCAACGATATGCGTATCTACTCTTGGTGATAAAGCTTCCCATAAAGTTTCATTGAATTCAAGCCATTAGTTCCTGAGAAATAGCCCGAACAAGAATCATGCAATATGTACTATAGGCCAAAAAGTCAAGGGCCTTAATTGAAAATTGAGGAACCGGTCAGCACGATATGCGATCTACTCTTGGTAATAAAGCTTCCCATAAAGTTTCGTTGAATTCAAGCCATTAGTTCCTGAGAAATAGCCCGAACAAGAATCATGCAATATGTACTATAGGCCAAAAAGTCAATGGGCCATAACTCTGTGAAAAATTGAGGAACCAGGTCACGCCGACGATATGCGTATCTACTCTTGGTGATAAGGCTTCCCATAAAGTTTTGTTGAATTCAAGCCATTAGTTCCTGAGAAATAGCCCGAACAAGAATCATGCAATATGTACTATAGGCCAAAAAGTCAAGGGGCCTTAACTCTTTGAAAAATTTAGGAATCTGGTCATGCTGACGATATGCCAACTCCTCTTGGTAATAAAGCTTCCCATAAAGTTTCGTTGAATTCAAGCCATTAGTTCCTGAGAAATAGCCCGGACAAGAATCATGCAATATGTACTATAGGCCAAAAAGTCAATGGGCCATAACTCTGTGAAAAATTGAGGAACCAGGACACGCCGACGATATGCGTATCTACTCTTGGTGATAAAGCTTCCCATAAAGTTTTGTTGAATTCAAGCCATTAGTTCCTGAGAAATAGACCGGACAAGAATCATGCAATATGAACTATAGGCCAAAAAGTCAAGGGGCCTTAACTCTGTGAAAAAATTAGGAATCGGGTCATGCTGACGATATGCGCATCTCCTCTTGGTAATAAAGCTTCCCATAAAGTTTCGTTGAATTCAAGCCATTAGTTCCTGAGAAATAGCCCGGACAAGAATCATGCAATATGTACTATAGGCCGAAAAGTCAATGGGCCATAACTCTGTGAAAAATTTAGGAATCGAGTCATGCTGACGATATGCGCATCTCCTCTTGGTAATAAAGCTTCCCATAAAGTTTCGTCGAATTCAAGCCGTTAGTTCCTGAGAAATAGTCCGGACAAGGAAAGTGTGACGGACGAACGGACGGACGGACGGATGGACGGACGGACGGACGGACGGACGAAGCGGCGACTATATGCGTCACCTTCGGTGAGCATAAAAAAAAGCTTGCTCGCCAACCTTTGCCAATAAACAGATCTGTCCAATGGAAAACCTGATAAAACAAGAGTGCCTGTGATGCCACAATATAAGCCGCCACAAAATATAAAGACCAAGAGGGGTCTTTTAATTATTGCTTTTAACATTTCTGTAAGCATAAGCTCATAATGAAGTCTGTAAGACCAATTAATTTAGCTGAACAGAGATAGAACCCTAAAATGCTTCCAATATGACAGTAGGTCAAAAAGCAGTATCAATATGAATCCTTTTTTCTTTCTCCGCATAACTCTTGCAAAAATCACTGTACCAGAAAATCCCTGCTTTATGCACTTTTACCTGTTTAGAAACTTGAGTTGTGTTTTCAAGAGACCATGTTTAGAAAGGCATAACTATTGCAAATATTGATGAACATCAAAATCCCTGCTTTGTGCATATCTACCCAGTATAGTAATGAAATTGCCCAAGTTTTGAAAAGATTAGGTCAGAAACATACCAGAAATTGCATTCACAAAGCTGAAATATCAATCAGCTAAAGAGACTAAGTTTCAAGGGACAAAAATCTTGCAAAAATTAATGAACCGGAAAATTGCCACTTCATGCACATCTACCCATTATAGTAATGACATTGACCAAGTTTTGAAAAGATTCATTCAGAAACGTAGGAGGAGTTGCGTTCACAAGGCTGCAATATCAATCAGCTACAGAGACTAAGTTTCAAGGGACACAAATCTTGTAAAAATCAATGGACTGGAAAATCGCCACTTCATGCACATCTACCCATTATAGTAATGACTTTGACCAAGTTTTGAAAAGATTCATTCAGAAATTTAGGAGAAGTTGCGTTCACAAGGCTGCAATATCAATCAGCTACAGAGACTAAGTTTCAAGGGACACAAATCTTGTAAAATTAATGGACCGGAAAATCGCCACTTCATGCACATCTACCCATTATATTAATGACATTGACCAAGTTTTGAAAAGATTCATTCAGAAATGTAGGAGGAGTTGCGTTCACAAGATATGGACGTATGGCTGGACAGACGGAGAAGATGACGCCAATATACGACCGCCTCTGGCGGCGTATAAAAGAACTATCCATCCAGGAAGGAAATGTCTGTAGTAACAATGAATTAACAAGACCTGATAATTTGGGATTACCATAGCTTCGACAGTATTTCAGTCATATAGCAACGTCCAGCTAATTACGGGTGGAGGAAGACCCCGAATGCATGGAGGCATCCGGGTAGAACCACCGACCTACCGCAAGAAATTAAGGACAATACATTCTGACCAAGAACCACTTACGAGTATAAGTCCCAGGAGTCGGCTGTTGGGAATATCCGAACCCAGCCTCCCTTGCGGCCGTCCTCTTCCTTTGCACGGCGCACTATTCTAATCTCCTCACTGTTGAGACCCGACATGGACTTGTTAGTACTGGCAGAGGGGTCACGCTGGTTGTCTGAACCTTTCTTCATGCTGCCCGCAGACTGGGGTCTCTGTTTCTGTAACAGTGATACTGATATACAGGGACATGGTCTGGGTGTGGAGTAGATATACAAGGAGGTCAGCACTGAACACGCCATTAAACAACCATGAATAAGTTAAGTCTGTGGTAATTTAGAGTACTATTCATTAAAATATTAAATTGTATTTTGTTTATTTCTTTATGATTTGTGTGAGATAAGCTCCAACTTGTGTATCCTCTGATCAAGGTTACACTGGGATACAACCACAGTTGTTACTTTACACAATTATAAACATACCAGATAAACAACATGTCCATTTAACAAAGTATGCATATAACAGACAAGCATCCTTCGTTACAGGCAAAATTAGGTTGTTATTACTATTGTTAACATTAACAATAAATGAATGCTAAGATATGACAATTCAGTAGTTGCTTGACATGAATATATAAATGATTTTAAAAAAAAGGCAGACAAAAAAAAAACTGATGAGTCAAAAAAGCAAGGTGGTGAAAGTATGTTAAACAAGCAATAAATACGCTGGATATTCCATCTGTAATACTCCAAAGTATTCTACCTAGTTACTGGACTTTATACACTGTTCAATGGTTTACATAATGAAATATCATACTTTTATTTTTCTATGATTGATATAACATTTTAATGCTCTACAAATGAAGAAATAAGTAATATAAAAAAGTTCTATAAGTTTTTTTGGTTTTTTTTCTGGTAATATAGGGCAAAAACTCTGACATTACTAGTAGGAAATATTTCTGGAAAGAACTA
>CM037794.1:21998965-22048965 GCA_021229015.1 Solen grandis
ATATTTCTTCAACATTTTTAGAACAGCCCCTCTGTAGAACTTGCTATTGACCGATTTACCTTTCGGAACAGCAATTTGTATAGCAGGCCCTTGATTTGTGAAGAAAACTGCATACATAACCTTTCTGACACCCATTGTGCGTTTGGCTATACATGGCCTTTTCATGCCTTGTGTGGCCCATATCTTGTTTTCATGTTTTCGTTTGGGCTCATAGAAATGCACCCATGTCTCGTCGCCTGTGGCGATATTGTCAAACGAGCGATTATTGTATTTTGAGTACATTTTTCAGCAAAGATTTTGCCATTTTCACGCGGAGGCGCTTCTGCTCCTCTGTGAGCAAATGGGGTATCCATCGCGCAGTTATTTATTTTAAAGTGCTTCCTTAGAATTGAATGAACTGCCCCCATTAAGATGCCTACCTTTCGGGCTATTTCCCTAACAGTGAATCTTGCATCTGTCGATACAATTTCTCTGACTTTTTCTACAATTTTGGGACTGGTTGCTGTCTTTCTGCGATGGCCACATGGTGCATCTTGCAAGGACGTTATTCCACTTGCAAATTTATTGCACCACCTAGTAACCGATGCATAGGACAGCTCACCAGGTCCATAAATTGAGCATATTTCATGAAATATCTATTTTGGATCTATACCAAGAAAACAGCGGTTTTTGATGTAGGCGAACGCAGATATTTTACCAACCGTTTTATCATTTGTATGTACGAGTATGCAATGTTTCTCGTTGTGTAGCCGAGGCTAGAGAGGACAGAATTACACAAAACTGGTATCGACCGAGAGATAATTGATGCCCCTAGGCGATCCAAGTAGTTTTTTTGTGAAATGCGTGCGTAGTTACATAATATTACCCGAGTTGCATTTCAATTTGAACATCCCTCGTACTATTACAACTACTACTACTACTTCTACTACTAACTACATATACCTGTAGTACTGCTACTACTATTACACTACTACTCTCTAGTACTGCTGCTACTACTATTTTACAACACAACATCAACAACAACTACTACAATTACTCCTACTACTAGTACTGCTGCTACTACTTTTACAACTACTACAACAACTACTAGTACTGCTGCTACTACTATGACAACTTCTACAACTACCAATAATACAACTACAAGTATTATTACTACTACTACTACTGCAACAACTACTACTACTACTTTGACAACTACCATCACTATAACAATAATTACTACATTACAACAACAACAACTACTTCTACTGCTGTTGTTACTATAACTGCTATTACTATAACTATAACTATTAGTACTGCTGTTGTTACTATAACTACTACTTCTACCACTTCTATAACTGTTGCTGTTATTATAACTACTACTGCTACTACTGTTGCTGTTATTATAACTACTACTACTACTGTTGCTGTTATTATAACTACTACTACTACTGCTGTTGTTACTATAACTTATATAACAACAACTACTACTGCTGTTACTATAACATAAACTACTACTGCTACTGCTGTTACTATAACTTATACTACTACTGCTGCTGCAGGAACTATAACTACTACTTCTACTACAACTGTTAAGACTATCACAACTACAGTGATGTATGATGATGATGATGATGATGATGATGATGATGAAACAATTCCTTTAAATAAAAAAATTAACCTTTGGGCTTCTGATCATAAAATTATTAAGATACTGCTACCAACATAACTCCCAATAAATATTACATAAACCAAAACAACAACTACTGCTACCACCACCACTTCTACTACTAATAGTACTACTGATGATGATAATTATTCTACAAATGCTACTATTAACATCACTCCTACCAGCATTATTAAAATAAATACTACGTATACTAAAACAATGATAACTACTACTACTATCACTGCTGCTGCTGATGATGATGATTTTTTATTTAAATACTACCACCAACGTCACTCCTTACTATTAAATAGTACTATGAACACTACTATCGCTTCCAATACCGACACCATCAGTTCTACCACCACCATAACTTCTGGCTCTGGTGCTATGTTTAGGTGGCTAAAAATGTTACCTACCTTGAATAGTTCACGCGGCCACATTTCCAGCTTGTGATCTTCCTGTAAAACAATAAGATCAATATTATTAACTTGACAAATAAATTAAACAGAAAGTAACTAACTTATAGAAAATAATTAACAATTTAAAATAAATGATGACTGTTTCAATGATGTGTATTTTTCTAAATAACGAAAGGAAAAGAATAACATAGACATTTCAAAAACAATGAAGGCTGAATGAGTACTTCAAACAATAACAACAACAATAACAACAACCAAATGATAATGGGTCAAATCATCATCAGCTGCATATCATGACTGTTTTTCATTCACAGTTTTAGGAAATTATTCGGACATCCTCATCAATATCAATATGTAGCCGGGGTTTCAATAAGAACAATACGTGGATTCTGCTTCGTCTTTACCAAATCAAGAAATAAGTTCCAAATAATAGTTTCACGTAATATGTAAAGTTGAAACAGTCGAAATATCTTCTACTCAATAAGAAAATGATGCCATTCAACATTGACAAAGTTGAAAGAAGTTGATTGAAGTAGAAGAACCAGAACCGTACGGTTCGGCGACCAGAGAGAGAGTGCCGTGAAATTTAGGGAGGCGGAAGACAGCGAAATTTAAATTAAAAGCTCGTGCAGCACGCACTCTGTCTCACTCTCAAAATTCAGATATTTCCTAATAAGGTAAAATACTCAGAAGGTTTTATAAATATTCATAAGAAACAGGTCACAGGTTAGACGAATACAAAACGAGGCTGGCGAGTACAAAACACGAGACTTAATGACGAACACAAGATTCACGTGCACTGTAAACAAATAATACGTGACACACAGAACTTTATAATACATTAACTATATTATCTAACCCTGTCTACAAATAACCAAAAAAAAGGAACCATATTTTAGGATTCATTTTTTATAAAAATGATAAGACTGTATATATTAAATAAATACCTATTCTATAATGATCTTAATAAAATTAATAATCGATAAAATAATGAAAAATTTATGAAAAATGTGTTTAATTTATAAAAAAAAAAGAATATTCAAAATGGCGGCTGCCGAGTGAAAAAAAAATATAAGTAATTTGAGCATAGAATACCGTTATGAAATATAAAAAGTATAAGTCTATATAATGAACAAAAAGAAAACAAATAAAAACTTATTACATACTTTAAATAAGTATGATCAATTTATAGACTGAATGATCAATGATTAATAAATAAATGCATACAAAATATAAGATAAGGAAATAAAACAATAAAATCTGAAAGAAGATAATAATCATTTAGGAAGTGAAAGAATGAACAATGAAAGAACAATAAAAATGGCGGCTACTGATTGAAAACAAAATTGTTATTAAAATAAAATCCAGTAAATAACGTGATGAAGAGTTAATAAATGAACGCTGATATGTGATAAGAATTGTTCAAAGAATGAAAGAAAAATCAAAGAAAATCAAAATGGCTGCTGTGTAGAAACATAAATTCTGATTGTGAACCAATAAATACCGTGATGAAGAATAATTGCAATACATACATAAATAAATAAATAAATAAATAAATAAATAAATAAATGAATAAATGTTATCATGATAAGTGCCTAAAGAATGAAAGAAAGAAAAGAAAGAACATTTAAGATGGCGGCTGTGATATAAATATGAAGTAAAGTCTTACCTTCAGTTCTCCGTCAGCTGGAATTCCTGCACGTGATCACTCCACAACCGCCCACGTACATTCGGTCTCCCTCGGGACTGAGGCCGATGGCCCGGGGATTCTCACACAAACCGTCTTCCTTCCCCAGGATCTGTGTGGACCGGTCACCTGTAGCGGCCACAAGATGGACGGTTCCATCAAAACAACAGACAAACACTGACCCCGCCCTGTCCACTGTAACACCGCGGGGTACGACTAGTCCCTCCAACTTGGTCATCACTGACCAGTCACGTGTACTTATACTGGTCAGCGTGTTGTTCCATTCGTCTGAAACATATAAGATCCCGGAACCAGGACTGACCGCGAGGTAGTCTGGTCGATCAAACAGTTGAGCCCCGCCATGATCTGTCTGGAGTCTCCTCAGGACTTGTCCGTCCATGTCCAGAATCTCAACTTTCCCCGGGCGGTCATAACCCACCGCGAGTTTCCTGTCCTGAGTGACCTGGATTCCATGACACCAACCTTCAACAGGGATGACCTTGTCCGTGTCCGTGATCTGGTCATTGGTCACTCTGATATAACGGAGACTACAGGCACCAGGCATGGTAACGATGAGGTCACGAGTTATTGATTCCTCCGTGACGTCACGAGGCACGAGCGCCGTGTCCCAGGGTTTGGAGGGGAGGCTGATCTGAGATACGATTTTGTTACGTTTTGTGTCGACAAGTTTGACAGATTTGTTCCTGCAGTCACAGAGGAAGACTTTGTTCTGATCCAGAACACAGAAACCTGAGATATAACATGTCTCCTCGTCTGACTTACTTCTCACTTTTATATCCCTCGCGTGTTTTACTTTTAACTTGAAGTCATGTCGCCGCACGTGCAGCTTCCCGATGGTTTTAAATGAACTATGCACGTTCTGTAATTCCACGTCCGGCTCAAACCTGTACCTCGTGACCCCGTTCCTTGAATGTATTGACTCGATCTCCGACTGAGTCTCCGCCATTTTCTTCTCAGTTTTTTTCATAGCGACAAACAGTTTATTATTTTGGTTTTTATTTAATTTTTCATCGAGTTCTGCAGACAGTTTCTGCAGGTCGGTTTCCATGGTAACACAACTTTTGGATATTTTGTCCATTACTTGTATGTCGCTTACGGCTATTTGATCAATTTCTCGCACTAAAGACAGTTCCAGTTTATCAAAGAATCTTACTAATTCCTCCTTCATATGTCGAACCTGCGACCTCGTCTCCTCTTTAAGTTGTTCAATGGCGGCCTTGTTTCCCTCTGCTGTTTCTTTGTTTTTCTTCACTCTCTCAATCAATTCCGACATGTTGTCACGGAGAGAGGAAAACTCCCGACTGTTTCCTATGTCTTTCGTCTCGTCGGGAATGAAACTTACACCACAGTTTCCATGATTTAAAGTCACACACACAGAACAGAGAACGTCTTTGTGTTTCTTACAGTAAAACTCTAACAAGCGACCATGTTTCTCACATTGTTCAGTTAATGGGTCACGTGGTACAACTTTATCCTTTGGCATGGACACTTGATCTAACATCACGTGGTCTTTCAACACCAAAGGGACACAGTGAACTTTAAAACAACTCTCGCACAAGTGATGTTTACACGTGTCACAGAAGCCGTGTGCAGACCTGGATTTTCCGCCAACACTACAAGGATAACAGAGGAGAGGATCACATTCCTCGGTCAGGTCTTTGTTGAAGATGGTCAGACGTCAATATTCGGTAGACGGGAATACGTCAGAGTGCACAGTATCTGTAAATGGAAATATAAAAACTACAAATAAACACAAATGTATTATATCTGACATGTATCAACAAATGATAAGCATTTTTTTTTTTTGCGAAACTTGATTTAAAATTAATAAGACTGTTTATCCATATTTATCATAGACCTTTAATCTATTGGCGAATTTCTTTGAAATCATTTTCCCCTAATAAGCTCTTTAACCAGTTTTTTTTAACATTTATTTTTCTCGAAATATGCTAGTTACTTATGATTTCTTATTTAGATGGATAAACATGCTTTACATGAGCTAAAAAATTAATTACTTATAAAGATAAAAAGTAAATAAGAAAATATCAAAGAAATGACATGTTGCGCTCTTGCATCGTGTATGACGGCGGGTTCAGGGTTCGATCCCGTTAGACTCAAGTCTCTAACGACCCATGGTTATTCTGGGTGCACAGTACTGGTTCAACCCAAGCAACATATATGACATACATAAGTGTACCTTAGTGGGCCCTGCAAAAAAAATAACAGGAAAGGAATGAATGGATTAAAAAAGAACAGACAGACAGACATACAGACAGACAGGCTGGCAGACAGACAGGCAAAAAGATTGATATGAAGACAGAACAGACAAACAGATACATAGATAGACAATCAGACAGACAAACAAACAAAACGATAGATAGGTACAGTTTGTATCAAGGCAGGCAGCATGAAGGGGGGTATATAGACAATTAAGAAGACACGTCGGAGAGATATACATAGACAGGCAGGTACACAGACAGACAAATAATAACAGACAGATATCCATGCGGGCAGGCATGCAGATATATAAACATATATGAAAACAGGACAGATAGACACATAGATAGACAGGCAAATAGACAGACAGATAGGAAGATAAGAGAATGAGAGGCAGGTGAAAGACAGACAAATAGGAAAGTAGGGCATAGTGAGAAATATATATATAGATAGACAGGCAAACAGTCAGGCAGGCAGATAGACAAATATATTTCTAATTTTTAAACTCACATACATGCTAAGGATACTAGTCGTCTATGTGGTTGACATTTATTTCCCCAGATGATGGCTTCCCTTAAAAAAAAAGAAAGACAAAAAGAAAACGTAAACTTGTTATCAGCATATAATAGACAATTAGAATATATTTATCTAAATTTAAATCAAGAATTATCAACGTCAATCCATAACTCATTATTTTCAATCAAACTAAACTGAGTTCGATCCCGGCTTTGATGCAAACATGTGTATAACGATGGGCAAATTTTCCTTTTTTTTCTTGATTTATATGTAGGTTATTTTTTATCAAAATGGAGATAGAATTATTTACAACAGATTAACATAATCTCTACGGAATAAATATCCACCATGCCGGTACAGAATCATAAATGGAGCTTGATCAATCTTAATATTTCATAGGTCGTACACATCATATTTCTTCATCTGAGAACATAATTAATATATAATTTCTATTGAAAAATGAAACGATAATATAAAATGATAAAATAAACCTTCATTCCAAAGATGAAACTATAATTTCATGTTTTCAGAAGAGATGAGTAGATCTACATCTTAGCTCTTCAAGAATTCAACAGAGAATGACACTTACAGCGTCTGATGTCATTATGACGTCATTTAAACACGTCATATAGATAAACCGGGATTGTTTATAATTATTAGAAGAACAGTAGAACAAAAGAAAGAAATAGAAAAAAAAAAAATCGACACCTACTGCTATATAATAATGTTTATAAAGGAGTATGACTGTATGACATAATTACATTTTATAAAAAAATTAAAAATCTGACTAAAATAAAAAATTCAATCCTCAATGAATGAATGAATTAATGAATGTGTTAGGGTCCGACGGGTCTGACGTATAACTTTTCAGACCACCACCCTGGTTAATTATGAAACAGTATTGACGAATTAGCAAATTAGGCCGTATTGTGATATCTTGGCATCCGGAAGAACAAATGAAACTGACATTTTTTTTAATTTTAATTTTTTTTTTTTTTTTTTATTTTTTTTTTTTTTTTTTTTTTTTTTTTTTGGGGGGGGGGGGTTGCAACTTGCACTAAAATACTAAAATATGCCAACGAAACGACAAATCGTCATCCGACGGACTTCAGACATTGGCTTCCGCAATTGCAATAACAGCAAGCATGCATTTTGTGAAAGCTGATAATGTTGCAGTCGCTCTAAACAGTGAAACTTCCTTCATTTAGTTACGATAAAAATAAATTACTTAAAATTATTTGGAAGCATAAATATGAACGTTAACAATACACATACTCAGTCTATACTAATTCACGAAGTTTAACATTCCTTCTAAAAAATCAAATAGATTGCCAGAATATAAAAATGTCAAATACATTAACATTAACAAGCGTCTTATCACAATGATTCAAGGCAATATCAACAGTAAGAGCAACTTTAATGTTATTCATTTTGAACCTATATTTCACAACACACACATTTTTATTAACATATCTATAGCCATACAATATTGAAATACTAATCGCGATATGATAGAAGAATATCGCGATATATCGCGATAAGAAAATCCCCACAATAACATCCCTACTAAGGTATAACTGGGTAAATAAATAAATAAATTAATAAATAAACAATACACAACCATATCTGTATTTTCGAACAAACTGATTATCAATTTTACTTAGTTTTGATATAATTAGAAGTCAATCATTGAAAGAGAGAGAGTGAGAGAGGTGGGGGGGGGGGGGGGGGGGAGAGAGAGAGAGAGAGAGAAGGGGCTAGAAATAATGAGAGGGGAAGAAAGAAGGGGGAATAGCGTGAGAGAGAGAGAAAGAGAGGTCGAAGATTTTGCTTAAGAATACTTGAACTAAGACATCGGAGAGAGAGAGAGAGAGATTATTTGTTTGATTGTATTTCATGTGAGACTAAGGGTAAGACTGCGTCCAGTTCCGGACCATCCAATACTAAACGTCCCTGATATGTTGAGCGCCATGTCTTGGAAATATACCAGTTTGTACTTCGCCGTCGAAAATTAAACCCAAGACATCCCGTCAACAGTCTCAGAATTCCCAAGCAGGGGCACCCGGCGGAAATGTTTTGTGAGTGTGTGTGTATGGGGGGGGGGGGGGGGGGTCCACAACGATATCAGAGAGAAAGAAAGAAGTATAGAGGAAAAGAGAGAATACGGTTTGTAATCGGAAAATATATCTGAAAATCCCATATACATAGCAGATGACGTCATCGATAATGATCATGATGATGATGAAACGAAAATACACCAAATTTTCGTCGTTTACACCCTGAACTTTCCGCTTCTATACCAACCCTGTTTGGCTATTTATAGCGACACTTGTATATTCCAGTGACGCAGTCCTGAGCGTGTAAGTTGTTTCATGCAGGTACATGTAATATGTACTGCGTCGTTCTAGTCTGTTTCGACTATGTTGATGTTTTGTGTTTTATATCCACCATAATTAGTAATTTAATGCCCAATCACTTTTGCATGGTTTTATTTATTTTACGAATATATTCTGTTTAGCTGAGTTTGCGAGAGAATGATTATCTAATTAAAACGGTGGAAGCTTTGGAGGATATATGGAAAACTTTGCTTTTGCAGATAGTTATTTTTCAGATTCTGTTTACTCTTAATAACCACGTGACTCGCTTAAAACGATGGCGGGGTTGCTCCAAACTACCCATAAAACACTTTCACGGTGCGACTCAGAAATATTCAACTTTGCTAAATATCATTTGAATCATATACTTATGGGTCCCTGGATAGCGTAGCGGTAACACCTCACTTCTCACATATGCGTCCTCGGTTCGATTCCTGGTCACGTACGTGAGAAGGTAGAGTGATTGCCCGACCAGACTCGTGGGTTTTATCCGTGTTCTCCGGTTTCATCCCACAATAATAACCACATCAGAGTCATCGAGAGTGATTAATTTGTTGTGAGAATTTGCTTAGTAATCGATGTAAGATTTGACCTCATGACCTACTATTTGACCCCACATGACCCAAATTCAAACTTGTCCAAGATGTTATAGAAACAAACATTCTGGCCAAGTTTCATGAAGATTGACCAAAAATATGGCCTCAAGAGTGTTAACAAGTTAAATTGTTGACGACGCACGACGGACGACGGACGAAGGGCGATCAGAAAAGCTCACCCTGAACACGTTTTGCTCAAGTAAACTAAAAATGGAATTATACATTTTCAAGTTTTGCCCTCAAAATGTCTACTTGTCGGTCGGCCTTGTTTGTGGGCCCGCTGTGAAACCCTGTATCACAGTTCTTCTTGTTTATACATTGTATCAATAAAAAACAATACCATACTCCTGGCATATCTTACTGCACACTGCCCTACTTTATTGTACTTATCAAGGGAAGGAATATACATTTGGAAGATTGTAAATTCCGGGACCCGCACCTAATATAGCAGTGTATTTAGAAAAAAACACACATGAATGCATATTAGGCAGAAGACATCTTTCATTTACATGCACCTTTTAGAACACACTTTGGGAATTTCTGAATCTAACGGCCAACAGCGGAGGAATTTGGTAAAATGGCGTATAGGAAATATTTAGACCCGCTGTTTTAAATGATGCATGCACATGTTATTAAACTATTCTAAAATGGCTTTGTTTTATTTAAGTCGTGCTTCAAAAACATGTGCGGCGTCTACATCAAAATTAAACTTTTTTTCTGATCAAGATGAGTAGTTTCGATCAGATGTCAGTTTGAAGTATTGAATGATCGTGTGGGGTTCACGTGCGGTATTTTAGCGGTAGAGAAGACTTGCTTGTTTGTTAGTTGGGTTTTATGTCCTCCAATTTATATTTCAGTTATTTGGAAACTAAGTCAACTTGATATAGATATTTATGGTACTGGCAATCTGCAGTATGGCGCCGGAGACTTGTGGCATGATACCAGACCCGGTGACATTATCCTAACACCGGTCAAAGCAATCCAATAACACTCCTCTTATATACTTGAAGAAGAAAGCAAATTCCTACATTACTTGATCAAATAAGGAGAGAGAGATATTAGGAATGTGGGTACATGTACGAGGACATTATAGAATAGGAACGTGAACAAAAAAACAACAACAACAACAACAAAAATAAATAAATAAATAAATAAAACAGAAAGACATACGCACGGAATAAAACAATCATACGCATTTCTATCCTTTGTTTAAGCTCTTACTGTGAAATCATTAATTTTCGTTGGACACTCATTTTCGGAGATTTTCGGAGATTTTTAGATGGTTTCTATCCAAGAATATTAATCCTCACGAAAGCTTGTCTCTTATATACACCTCGCGTTTTCTGGAACACATATCCTAGAATGAATGTATCCACGAAAGTCCCTTAGGTACATAATCAACGAATATTAATGTCATCGAAAATGGATGATTTTACAGTATTTAAAACTAAAATATCTTAGAAAGATGCTTATCCTAAAATATCAAATACAATCAACATATAAATTTAACCACTTACAACTGATTAATTCAGCCAACATTAGTATAGATATGTACACGCGAACTACGGAATATAGCCTATAGTCTAAAGGAAGATTATAAATGTGTTGTACTTGTCTTAAAAAGTCAATTAAGGGACTACAGAATGTTCGTTTATTACAGATGGTTGTTAAATTCAGTTCCATTTGATATAAGATACCAGTTTGAGAGTAAACGTACTGAGGCAGATCACTTAACACGTGTTGGCTGCTTAATAAAGTTGTCCGCTAATACAGGTTCAATTGTAGACCAAATCTCTCAGCCCCTCACCGCTGTGGGTTCGAATCCCGGTAGGGACTTCGTGTTTTTCATGTGAGGAAGCCTTCCAGCTGGCTTGCGGTAGGTCGGTGGTTCTACCCGGGTACCTCTGTGTACTCGGGGTCTTCCTCCACCTGTAATTAGCTGGACTGCGCTCGCAGCGACGGTAAACCCCAATACAACAACAACAATTGTAGACATGTTTTACAAACCTTGGACATTAATATGGCTATATACTATATACACTTCCTCAAAAGGGTGGGGACAGATTGTGGACCCACCAGGTAACTCATCGTCGCTTCTTATCATGTCGCCTGTCGAAGACGAGGCTGGGGGGGGGGGGGCATTTGTCGGTTAGTCCGTCCACCGGTGTAGTTAGGTCATGAATAGTAAACGGTAAATTTCTCTCTGTTTCTTTATACAAATACATTACACTAGCAGATTTAAGGTCTGCATTTGTTTCTGGCACAGTGAGATAACATCGTTTACGATTTTCAGTACGATATTTCGGGCATCGTAGGTGGCTACGTAGGTGATAACAATGTATATGAGCAATTATAATTATTCACGATGCTTGATTTTAGATAGACATGCAAGTATTATAGTAGTACTCAGTCCAGGTTTACATTTGACCTGCGATAAGTACATGTATGAACCTCCGTGCGGAGGCAGGAGAAGGCAATAAATTTTCGTACAGCTCCGGAAATTCTAGGATTTATATAAAAACAGCAGTCAAATTTTCAAAATCGCACGCCCGAAATATTAACAGTAGCGTGTTTAAAATCTTAAAATTGTTTCCAAGCAATGTTTTTCTTGTATACTGAAATACACGCGAGGTTTGTCAATATTCTTACGATATTAGACCGATAATTTCTGCCTTCCTAAATTTGGAAAAAGAATTATATTATAAGAACAATCGCACTCTATTTAAGATTTTTATTCTTTCTTAATCTGAGACCAAGAAAAAAGAGAGGCTGCGTGGCCGAGCGGGTCAAGTGATTAACTTAACATCCCTTTTCCCCCTTACCGTTATGGGTTCGAATCTGGACAGGGTCACTTTGAACTGTTCATGAGAGAAAGCTTTCCGGGTGGTATGTAGTAGATCTAGTGGTTTTGTTTGTAGGACTTACAGTGACTTTATCTTTATCATCCGCTGATAAACAGAGGATCTATTGATTACGAGGCTCAACGTGTTTCTTATTTATCTCTTTACTGCATTGAGGTTATCTTGTTTGTTTGCTTGGTTTTACGTCCCACCGACAGTATTTCAGTCATTTGGAGACGATGTCTACTAGAGACAGATTTAATGCTGCCACATTGCAGTATTACGCCGTAGACATAAGGCATGATACCACACCCAGTCACATTATCCTGACACTGGGCCAACCAGTCCTGCAACTACTCTTATATGATAAACGCCAAGCAAGATAGCTAAAGCAGCATCATTTTTTTACGACTTGGGTATGTCGCGGCCTGAGGTTACCTTGAATTATTCACCAATCATTTTACAGAAGTCTTGAATCAAGACCAGTACATGATCCTTTAATAGTGCAAGGTATGACTGATAATTCAAATATTGAAAACGATTTTATCGACGGCAAATTTAATAGAAAACAAATGTACTCGGTGTGTTGCTCTTAAAGAAAATGTGTCCAGTCGAAAAGAACAAAATGTTTTATTTTTCAACAATTAAATATCATAAAATATGAGTGATCTTTATTACTTTTTGTTGCTTTGGAATCACATGTTAATAGGTATTTGTTCCAGTTTTGTTTCATTTAATATTGACGGTCCATGTCATTATGTTACATGTAACAATTACGATATATGTTATAAAGAGGTTACTGTTATAATGAATGCCGTTGTAAAGAGGTTGCTGTTATAATGAATGCCCATGTAAAGAGGTTACTGTTATAATGAATGCCGTTGTAAAGAGGTTACTGTTATAATGAATGCCGTTGTAAAGAGGTTGCTGTTATAATGAATGCCACTGTAAAGAGGTTGCTGTTATAATGAATGCCACTGTAAAGAGGTTACTGTTATAATGAATGCCGTTGTAAAGAGGTTGCTGTTATAATGAATGCCCATGTAAAGAGGTTACTGTTATAATGAATGCCACTATAAAGAGGTTACTGTTATAATGAATGCCGTTGTAAAGAGGTTGCTGTTATAATGAATGCCGCTGTAAAAAGGTTGCTGTTATAATGAATGCCGCTGTAAAGAGGTTACTGTTATAATGAATGCCACTGTAAAGAGGTTGCTGTTATAAAGAATGCCGCTGTAAAGAAGTTACTGTTATAATGAATGTTGCTGTAAAGAGGTTACTGTTATAAAGAATGCCGCTGTAAAGAGGTTGCTGTTATAATGAATGCCACACATTATGTGATATCACATAATAGATATCTTGTATGATACCACATAATCACATTATCCTGACACAGAAAACACACATTATGTAATATATCCCAATAGATATATGGTATGATATCAGAGTCACATCATCATGACAGAGAAAACACAAATTATGTGATATCACACAATAGATATCTGGTATGATACCACACAAAGTCACATAATCCTGACACAGGGCCTATCCATTATGTGATATCACACAATAGAAATCTGGTGTGATACAACACATAATCACATCATCCTGATACTAGGCTCACACATTCTGTGTAAACAATTTTAGGTTTAGTGGTGCTTTTTAAAGAGAGAGGGTTAGGTTCTGCTATTTTGTTCTATATGTACACGAATAGTGTATTTTTTAATTTACTTTCTTTCAAATATACCACGGGTTTGAAATATTATTATGCATAGTTCCTTCTGCTGGGAATTTGACCAAACTTACTAGTGACGAACAAAACTAACCACGGATTTTAATCAATGTTCCTTCAGTATTTACCAAACATCGAATAATAAATCCCATGTTGTACCTTTCACAAGCTTCACTGTCCTCTTTGTTATTTGCGTACTATCACAGAAATGTTTTAAACAGCAATGCAAAACGTCAAAATAAACATTTAATACTGGGATAAAATCATGTGTGTGCATTTAGGTGTATGTATGTTATGCAGTAAGAAATATTTTTGATACCCTAGATGGCTATTTTTACCAAACATCTACTTACCGTATGGATCACATGAACTATTCCTTTCCTTCTGAATGTATAAAATTATAAACATCCCATCCAACGTCTCGAGATTGAAAATGTTTACATGGCACTATGTTTTTGTCCTCAATAAGTGTGTAAAACAGTAGAATAAACACACTGCAATTACACTTTGTATAAATTAAACTGCCGTGTAAGATTTCTTTCCCGGGAACTCCCCGTCAGTCTAGAACCAAACTCCGCGCACCGGTTACGTCACGCTACGCTACTTTAACCACTGCCACCACACAAGTCACGTGGTGATAGTTGAAACTTTATAGTTTTATAAATTAATGTTATTTGATTTGATTTTTTTTTCTTTTCTCGAAATCATGAATGTTATTTTCGTGAAATATAACGAAATTGATATGATATATTCAAATTAGTCATATGTGATAAAAGTATATCCTGCCTATATCAGCCGAAATCTACTTCTGGTGGCAGTGGTTATCGACAACTGTAAGGGGAGGCAACTATTGTGGCGGAGTTTGGTCTAGAACATGACTGTACTATCTCGATATCCAAAATGATTTTTACGAAAAACCTACTTTTTATCGCTTCCACGAAGTAACCCGTTAAAAGCAAAAGCAGTGTATCAATGTTTACCGACACTCCAATGGACAGCATTTTATCACGAAACACTATAGCTGGTGTGTGTATAGCTATATAGTGCATACACAAAAACCTGAGTGTACACATGCCCTGCTGTACATAACGAATTAATACACAAACAGTGAACACATTTAAGTTTATATTTATGTTCCTTAAGACTACATGATATAGTCACAAAGGCGGAGCCCGAGCGTCTATGTCGTGTAGTTAAAACCAATCATGAACTAAGCTGTTTGGCACAGGCTATTTTCTCTCAGGTATACGTGACCAGGAATCGAACATGGGGCGCACTGTGAGAAGTGTGACCGTGGGGAGGCTGAAGTCAGAAGTCAGCGTCTGGCAGCCTAGTGGTAGCCTAGTGGCATGGCGGCGTGAAGTCAACGGTCTGGAAGCCTAGTAGCATGGAGGCATTAAGTCAGCGTTCTGGCAGTCTAGTGGCATGGAGGCATGAAGTCAGCGGTCTGGCAGCCTAGTGGCATGGAGGCATGAAGTCAGCGGTCTGGCAGCCTAGTGGCATGGAGGCGTGAAGTCAGCAGTCTGGCAGCCTAGTGGCATGTAGGCGTGAAGTCAGCGGTCTGGCAGCCTAGTGGCATGGAGGCGTGAACTCAGCGATCTGGCAGCTTAGTGGCATGGAGGCGTGAAGTCAGCGGTCTGGCAGCCTAGTGGCATGGAGGCATGAAGTCAGCGGTCTGGCAGCCTAGTGGCATGGCGGCGTGAATCCATCGGTCTGGTAGGCTAGTGGCATGGAGGCATGAAGTCAGGGGTCCTGGCAGCGTCGTTCTGGCAGCCTAGTGGCATGGGGGCATTTAGTCAGCGTTCTGGCAGCCTAGTGGCATGGGGGCATTAAGTCAGCGTTCTGGCAGTATAGTGGCATGGGGCGTGAAGTCAGCGGTCTGGAGCCTAGTGGCATGGAGGCATGAAGTCAGCGGTCTGGCTGCCTAGTGGCATGGAGGCATGTCAGCGTTCTGGCAGCCTAGTGGCATAACGGCGTGAAGTCAGCGGTCCTGAAGCCTAGTGGCATGGAGGCATGAAGTCAGCGGTCTGGCAGCCTAGTAACCCTGCGGCGTAAAGTCAGCGGTCTGATGAAAAGGAAGGTATTTGGAAAATCTAATCCTAGCGGGAATCTAACTCGTGATCTTCCGATCTATGTTGTTGTTGTATTGGGGATTACCGTCGCTGCAGTCATATAGCGACGCCCAGCTAATTACAGGTGGAGGAAGACGTAACGTAACTGAATATCAAATTTGTAACAATATATGATTTAAAGATTCATTTGAACAATTCTGCAATATTATTATTTATACGTACCTGTTTGTTACTATTTAGGCAAAGCAAAGCTAATGGTGCCTGGTTATCATAGTTTATGAATGATATTTAAGCAAAAATTACATTACGATTGGTGATAATGACATTATGCTTTGTGACAATGACATTGTGCTTATCATGCCATTATGCTAAGTGGCAATGCCAATTGTGCTTTGTGACAACGGCATTGGCTATGATGACAGTGTTATTCTGCTTCGTGACCATCCCTATATGCCTTCTAAAAATTTAATTATTTGTAATTACTGTCTTGTACATGATTGCAGAACCTTGAAGTATCAATATATTCAATAACAATGTTCTAACAACCTATCCAACATTAAACTAACGCTAACCCGCACACACCATGCCATAAAGGATATCACCAAGCATCAAGCATAATGCAACAACTCATGATGTAAACCGAATTGTGTTACGCCTCATTCTATCAACATATGTCACTTTCAAATCAAAGCGCCGATAGCGCTGAAAGAACAGTGTCTTTAATGTTAATGTTTGTTTATTTATTGGATGTCCAGCGACAGCATTTCAAACATTTGGAGACTATGTCTGCTTGAGACAGATATAGTGCTGCCACACTGCAGTATAACGATGTAGACATATGGCATGATATCACATCCAGTCGCATTTTCCTGACACCGGGCCTACAAGTCCCGGAACTATCCTTACACGCAGAGATCGAAGCAAGGGATTAGTAACAGTACTATTTTTCAACGACTTTGGTATGTTGCGGCCGAGGATCGAATCCACGACATCCCAATTCCGGGGCTTTTTTCTTCTTTTTTTTTTAATGATGTTTTACATGTATTTTATATATTATTGTAAATTAAATAAACGAATATCAAATATTCATGCCACGCCAATTAACCAACAGTTATTGACCCACTTTGACTTGCGTAAATAAGGTATTCTATACAGTTTAAAAAATATACATAATTTGTGTAGTTTCATTAAAATGAAGCAAATATAAAACAACACACTCTCGCCTTTTATCTATGTCTGGCATATTTTAATTTGATTTGATTTATTAATATAGGTTAATTGAAATTAATATCTAATATTACAAATGATTCGAATCCGTGACCTTCTCTTACAGAGGTTGCGAAATGAAAGCATATCAATTGATCTATATTGGTAGTCTGTGTTTGTTGGGTTTAACGTCCCACCGACAATATTTCAGTCATTTGAAGACGATGTCTACTTGAGACATATATAGTGCTGCCACACTGCAGTATCATACCGTAGACACCGGACCAACTAGTCCTGCAACTACCCATATATGCAGCATGAAGATGTATTTATAGGAAATTTCAAAAGATGAAATCCAGCCAATGAAGGTTCAATTATCTCCGAATTAATTCACTCACTTGCGTAATTTTTTTTTCTTTCTTACACATTTTAATTCAGTAATGCAGTCGTTTTTAAGTAAACATAACAGCACTATGTGATAAGACAGAAAACTTAATTTTGAACGATATATCAAAAAGAGGGGAATTTAAGAGTCTAAAAGTTCAATACAGAATTGTGCGCTACCACAGAACTGAATTGCAAGCAAGCTAGCTAAAAAAATCTAAAAATTGGAGCTACGGAAATGTAAATGGATATATTTTAAAACAAGCATTTTTTTCATGTACCGGTATATATTTAATTCAATATTATACTTCAATATTAAAGTTTTTATTAATTTATAGGGTTTAACATCCCGCCGACAGAATTTCAGTCATTTAGAGACTATGTCTAACTCAGAGAGACAACGCGCTGCCGAAATGCAGTACTCAGTTACATTACCAACCACTTCTGGAACTACCCTTATATGATGAGCACCAAGAAAGGGAGCTATACCGATACATTTTTACGACTTTGGTATATCGCGTCCGGGGATCGAACAAACGACCCCACCCGATTTCGGGTCGGATGCTCTAATCACTCGGCCACCCAGACCGATAAATATCAAATTACATGTAAATAGTATTTACTACAGGGTGTTTGTGTGTGTGTGTGGGGGGGGGGGGGTCCACAGGTTTTCGAATCACATACCATTTCAATATTAACGGGTTACTCTACAAACTCAGCTTTCAAACCTGTCAGTGAAACTGCTTGATAACATAAAAAAAAGAACCAAAAACACTTTGCCATCAAGTAGAATGCGAATGTCAATACACATAATGTACTTGTCAAAACACATTCATCGATATCAACAAGCACATAAGGATAACATCAAGCAAATTGACATTGTCATCAAACATACATGGGCAAAAATACGTGTTGCCCGTCCAAACACGTGTTTTTGTTGTTTTTGTTTTTGTTCGATAACACTCCAACACCTCCCCTCACAGAGAGTGATTTATTACGTCAGGAGGAAAAAATGCTGAGTATTCGATCTAAGTTTTAAGCTTGAAAAACACGAGTTCTTCCAGGATGATCAAGCCTTTTATGATTCACCTCTAGTCAGATTCCCTAAGTCTTTTTTTTTTCTAAAAAGAAATGGCATATAGCAAATGTTACAAAACCTAATAAACACGTGTAACGTGCAGGCTGATCGGGTTTTATTTTATTCACCTCTCCATAAATCTTATCTATTTGTTTCTCAAAAGTACTGACAAGTAACAAATGTTAAAATTCCTAATAAGCACGCGAGTTACGTGCAGGCTGATTGGGTTTTATATTATTCACCTCAGACTCTTCTGTCTGTTTCTCAAGTGTACGGACAAGTATTATCTGTTTGTTCGTGTGTTTAACGTCCCAACGACAGTATTTCAGTTATTTGGAGACTATATATACTTTAGATATATGTGGTGCTGCCAATTGCAGTATCACGTAATAGACATGTGCCATGATAACACACCCAGTCACATTATCCCGGCACCGGGCCAACCAGTCCAGCGACTACCCTTGTAACACGGCCTAGGTAGTTTTCTGTAGAAAAGTACCCATGTTTTAACTGGATCCCGCACACATTTTAGTTGGCGGAGTTTCCACGCCCATGCATGATCTGGTGAAAAACCATTTAGTTATCCAGATAACCGCATAGTAATGGCGGATCCTGCAGTTATCCAGATAACCGCGCAGTAATGGCAGACCATGCACGTATCCAGCCATAACCGCACAGTAATGGCGGACATTCGGTTTATCAAATATCTACACAGTATTTTGACAACTCAAAATAAAATTGCATTCTCGATACGATTCTTGGAGGTGGTCCTCAGTATTCATCCTTATACAGAGTGTGCAAATCATTTTTTCCCTCAATTGTTTCCTTTCCTTTTTTCTACATATTTTCTATATTAAGCCATAAAATATTTGAATAAAGTAGACGTAAGCAGTGTGGCCATACTACGTGGTATGTTACGTCATCTTAAGCTATCACACGCAGTAAATTTTGCATCGACTCAGAGAAGAATATTCTTCATTGTTTTAATAGGATATAGTGCATTCGAAACAAAAAACTGACTGTGCCTTGCACACATATATATTTTTTTTATTTTATTTTATTTCTTTATTTTTATATATTTGTTTCATGTAAAGGATTTCCAAACACTCTGGAAACCCTTCAAAGCACATCACTAATAATGTTCTCCAAATATCAGAAACTGGCCGATTTGGTTCCACTGAATTATTTCAGATCAAAGGTCAAACGCGACACTAATTCAGTACATCCTTCTCACAACTGTACAGGAGGCGAGGCGTTCTTTTTGGAAAGAGTTATTTGATTTCTAAAGAGAAATTTTCCTTTCACTGATTGGTAATTTTTACGGGGTTTCTCTTTAATAGCCACGGCGCTCTATATTTGGGATCATCTGCATAAAAAAGTCACGAGACCGTAGTACCGCCTCCTTCCTATATTTGGCCATGTTACAAGACATATATTGCAATGGCTTCACTCATGATCTTGATTAACTCGCCCACATTCGTGCGCATGTGTTCCGAGTAATACGTCGCCACAAGAGTCACCGAGAGTGATTAATATAAGTTGTGAGAACTCGTTTCGTAATTGATGTAAAATAAATAAAGTTGAGAAAAAAAATGATTAACTTGTATTATCTCTTGTACAACACAATCAAATTCAAAATAAAAAAAACGCATGTCTTCCATCGTTATTTTTACCAAAAAAAAATAAAAAAATACATAACATGAAAAAGATATGCGGCATTGATGGGGATTATTTAAATTCACGGAGACTTGAGAACGATTATATATGATGTGCAAAATATTATCACAGTCTGCCTATGGAGCGAGAGGTCGTCGATTCGATCCCCGGCCGCGACATACGAGTCGTAAAAAATGGTACTGTTATAGATTCCTTGCATGGCGCTCAGCATATAAAGGTAGTTGCAGGACTGGCTGACCCGGAGTCAGGATAATGTGACTGGGTGTGGTATCATGCCACATATCTACGGCGTGATACGGCAGTGTGGCAGCACTATATCTATCTCAAGTACACATCGTCTCCAAATGACTGAATTACTGTTGGTGGGACGTTAAACCCAACAAAAATACAAACAAACAAACTTATGTATGTTGTTAAAAGGGTCGATTTCTTTCTTCTTTCTTTGTTGTTTTAAAAGACTAAACCTAAGTAGCGAAAAATGATGGAATTAATGTCTAATTCAGACTAATTTAGAGCTTTGGTACCTGCTTGAGAAAGTGAACTCGTGGAGAGAGTTATAGCCTAAGACTACTCTTTTTATTATTGTTTAAGACTTATCTGCCCATTTAACTGTTGCTAAATACATTACAGTAGAGCGGTACTTGTCAACATATTAAATGGCTACGGGAAACACTAAAGAAACAACATTTTGTATTTTGTATTTTTGTATTTTGTTCCGTCCTTTTCAACTATACAGTATAAAAGCAAAGTGACGGAACTTCTAGATCTTCAGTCCTGAATACACACGAAGATAGCAGGCCTATAGATATGATTTTTGTAACATCATTTTTGGTCAATCCGTTCACAATCGATTTCTCTATGTCTAATTGTGAAGACATATATTATGTGAATAACTGGTTAGGCGACAATTTATATGGCATTTTTGGCGTTTTTAAATGACAGGTCTTTCAAATCAATTGTACGCATGTGCGTAAATGCGTAAGACCAGGCACGCCCCTATAAAGCGGCTTGCCACTTTGCCTGTGCCATGATAAAGGTCTAGTTACGGATGGATAAGGGATCCGGGGAATTCTCCCAGATCTGTTTTAATTTAAAGCTGTAAAATTGAGCTTTTTTTTGGAGTGGGGGTTCTATATTTATGTATGGTCGGGGAATTTCTGAGCGGGGCGCGCACAGGATGAATCCCCCCACCCCCTTGAATCCTCTAGTGCATTTGTTGAGTTGGTCCATAAGATGACAGGCTAACAAGTTTGTCATGCAGTTTAACGAATTGAATGTCCGTGTACACGTCGTGCAAGTTCATTTTTTTCATTTCGCGGTCGTGAAAATGTTTTTGTTTGCTTTCGTGTGTTTGTATTTAAGGTTCAATCAATATTGTTTCAGTCAATTCGATATGACAGTTTATCTTATGTGTTTAAATGAGATACTGTACGATATCACTGAGATATAATCACCTGAAAGGTCTTTCAAAGCACTACAAATTTTTCTCATAGTGTCTAGGTATAATATGTTTTGTTTTTGAGATTCCGATGGCCGAATAAAAACAGCTAAAACTGACCTATGACCTTGACCTTTGCGATTTTCTGGAAACGGAGGTCTCCATGCACGGTAAGATAACTTGGAATTAACATGCCAATCTGTCAAGAAATCAAGCCTGCAAGTCCTAAAAGCCGCTAATTTCGAAAGCAAAATTTCTTATCACCGTGTGACGGTGACGTCAAATGCCGTCACACGACGTCAGTTGTCAAGTAATACAAAGAATACCTCAGGACACATATGCTCTCCATTTTCACGCTTCTAACTTATCAGGAGCCTTTGTAACACAAAATTATATTTTTATGTTCGAATCTCGATTTTGACAAAATATCTCGAAATTTTGGAATTTTGAAAATTCAAGAAGGTATGCACAGCTACATCCCAACTTACACCTTCTGTTCAAATATCAAGTCAATCGGACCAATATTAATGGCTGCAGCGCGCGAATCAAATTTGGTAGCTTATTTGAACTTTGACGTCAAATCACGTCATATGAAGATGAAAATTGTTGCATTCAAAGGGGCCAAAGTCACTCTGGTCACTTTAAAAAAAATCATGCTGCTGGTTTATTGGCAACTTGTTTTAATTTGAAGCTCGAAAGGAGGAAAATAATACTCGTAATAATAATAATAAGAAAAATCTAACAAAACCAATAGGATTTTCTGCTTGAGGCAGAAAGCCCTAATAATAAAAAGAAGAAGGAAAAACATAACCAGCGGCGTAGCCAGGCGTACTCATGTACTCAATTGAGTACAAATCGATCCCGAAAATGAAAAATCTTTATGGCCTAAAAATGCAATAAAGATCGGTGGCTAAGGGGGGTTATGTTTAAAATGCTTTGTGCAAGTTAATGGTTCTGCAGAGGGTTTCGTATTAAACCCTTAAAAAAAATTAAAAAATAAATAAAGAAAAAAAAACATTGTTGTACATCAAGATATCAACACCGGTCTGGGTAAGTCAACAGTCTCTATAATTCATCAAAGAGAAATAAATATAAACAATCATGTCGTAATGACGTGATGACGCAGTTCCGTCCCTTAGTTTTTAAAGCGGTACTTTTTAAAATGGCGACGCCGCACTCTCCGCCGTATTGCGATGTTTTCAACGTATCTTTTAAGTTGACAGAAGAATCGAAGAAAGATCTTCTGACGAAAACGTGGGATGATGTCCTGGATTTTAAATTCCCAACAAGGTAGATAAATATATTAACAATAAATTTATTTAAAATTATTTATCCTTCAATTTTTCATGCAGGCTGATCTGGTTTAAAGAAGTATAGCAATATATCTAATATAGATCTAATATAGACTAGCATACATGTGAAATGTAGTAAAGAAGTGGCATCAGAATAATAGAGGGTGCAGATTTGTCGGTCGACAGACCTTGCCTACACTTTAAATTGCAACTAGAAATGACTTTTAAAACGATTAGCCTCACTGGCGTAGTGGTTAAGTTGTCGGACTCGGAATTTTTCAAACCGGGTTCGAGTCTTGTTAAATTTCTTTTTTTTTTTTTTAATAATAAAAATTTCTATTAAATATTATTATTATTATTATTATTATAACATCTACAAATTAATTGCTATGAGAATGAAAGAAGATATTTTTTTCTTTTAAATTTCAGAATAAGTGGGGGCACGTTCCGAAAGGCACAGGCGGCCTGGTTCCAGAAGCACAACTGGATGCGCTATTCTGTTAGTGCTGACGGTTTATTCTGTGCCCCCTGCTACATTTTCGGGAGCAAGGACAGCCGCAGCAAAGTCCTCAGTAATGCCCCTCTCACTGATTGGTGTAACTTTAGAAAGATAGTGGAGCGCCATGTACATAGCCAATTCCATGGCGATCAACTTATAGCAGCTGAAAATTATCTAGCTGTGATATCTGGAGATAAGAAAGACATAGAACGCTCATTACTATCATATTATAACGAGACTGTGGAAAAAAATCGCAAGATCCTCACTGCAATAGTAGAGACAATTATCCTTTGTGGAAAACAAAATTTTGCTCTGCGTGGTCATGATGACAATTACAGCAACTTTCAAATGTTACTGCACTTTCAAGCAAAACACAACAAGCTGTTGGCAGACCATCTTTCTACATGCAGTCCTAGAATGAAGTACACCTCCCCTGACATCCAAAACTCACTGATTAAAATCTGTGGAAAGATTATTACTGATGATCTGGTGGCTTACTGCAACAAGGCGGAAGTATTTGGTTTTATGGCAGATGAGGCGACAGACGCCGCAACCATGGAACAGATCGCGATGTGTGTGCGGTTCGTCGACACCTCGTCGTCAAAGATACGAGAGGAATTCCTGGGGTTTTCCAGCACTACTAGTACGACGGGAGAAGCGCTGGCAAATGCGTTCCTGGAACATCTTAATGATTTAGGTAATTGTCAATACTGTTTAAAATCTGGTGTCCAACTATCAGTTCAACAGAACAGTGTACAACATCAACAGTTAACATTAGTAGGCTATCAAAGTACTTTAAAAGCCTACTGATGTTAAATGTGTATGTTGTTGTATGAGAACAAAAGTTCGCATAAACATAACTGATATATACTTATTATTTTAATTATTTTGTATTAGTGAAAACATGAATGTACATTTAAATGTAAGCAGTCCCCTCGATTTCAGTTCTACAATGAGCATATGTTGTACATTCAATCAGGCGTCCGGACAGAGAACATGAGGGGTCAAGGCTATGACGGTGCGAGCAACATGTCTGGGATCCACCGAGGGGTTCAAGCCAGGATTCGCCAGCTGGTGCCAGAGGCTGTGTACACACACTGTAAAGCCCACTGCCTAAATCTCGCCATTGTTCATGCTTCCAAAGAACGGTATGCCAAAAACATGATGGATACTGTCCAACAAGTGGCATTTGCTTTTAATTACTCAGCGAAGCGCCTTCTGCACTTCCAGGAGACACTGGCAGATGATGCCATCAGCAGGGATGCCATGGTAGAACGGACAAAGCTGCGATCATTATGTGAAACCCGCTGGTCATCGAGGGCAGACGCTCTGCATACATTTTTGGCGTCTTACAGGTGTAGTTGATCATTTTGTCATAAACCCATTAATATTTTTACATGTATATTTAATATAAGAAATAATATATATATTACCCAAACTTATTGAAATGTTATGAGTTAATACTCAAATATGAAAATCCTTATCTGAAGCTCTGAATTATAATGTCATAACAAGTCTTTAATACAAAAAATAACGCAATATAAGTTCCTTTAAAGCACAATGCAAAATAACCGCGACATTCCAAAGTCGTTAAAAATGGTAGTCATAGCCCCCTTGCTTGGCGCTCAGCATTTAAGGAAGGTTGCACGACTGGTTGGCCCGGTGTAAGGATAATGTGACTGGGTGTGGTATCATGCCACATGTCTACGGCGTGGTACTACAGTGTGGCAGCACTATATCTGTCTCAGGTAGACATCGTCTCCAAATGATTGAAATACTGTCGGTGGGACGTTAAACCCAAACACACACAAAAAAGTTGGTTCGAAAATTGAGATTCAAGAAAAATTTGGCTATGTTAAGTTAGTGAATGGTTATGTATAGATTGTGTATGTTCTGATGTTAAATATTTTCAGGACAGTGGTCACCGCCCTAGACAGGCTAGCAGTAGACCATGGCGACATGAAGGCGGCACTCTATAAACTAGCTGTCATGAATTTCGAGTTCATTGTGACGCTCGTGGCCATAGAGCACGTGCTGCAAGCCCTGGCACCTTTGTCTGAGTTCCTCCAGGCAGAGGATTGTGATCTCCTGAAGGCTACGACTGACACACGCGTGGTGTTTGCTTTACTTCAGGTATGTTTGTTCCTTTTATCATCCTCTCATTGTAATCAAGCCAGTTAAATAATGTTAAATCTAATTGAAAGTAAGTTAATTTAGAACAAGATATAGTTGCGACAAAAGTAAAAGTATGCACGATTTATTTTCTAGGCGGAGAGGGCAGACGACGCAGTCTGGGATGAACTTTTCGGAAAGGCAGTTGAACTCGCACGTGACGTTGGCATCCAGCCGTCTGCACCACGCCATATCGGTCGCCAGCAGCACCGGCCAAACGCACCGGTTGAGAACGAGTCCACGTTCTGGAAGCGTAACATGTACCTTCCGTTCGTTGATCATCTGCTGGCGGAGGTGGAGGCACGACTTCTGCAGGCCAATGTGCGGTTTCAGGCACAGAAACTTATTCCTTTAAAGGTAAGTTTTATTTTAATTTTCTAACACGTTCCATGTGCGTTTATGTGTTTGATTTACGACAAAAGTCTCTTGCGCCCTTGTGGCGATGGAATCTACGCTGGATTGAGTTTAATTATATACATTTATACGGTATTTCCATAGAAAAATATTATATAATAAACAACTAAACAGATTTGTAAAAAATTCTGGATTTGAAATGTGCGTAGGCGATTCAAATATGCAAATCTTTTTTCAAAGATCCAGCACGACGGACTTCCTGGCGAAGTAATCGCTGACCTCTTCCAGGGATTTCGTGCCTGTGTGGCTGCAGACGAGGCTGCATTTACGCGGGAATGTGAGCGGTGGCGCCACTGGTGGACGGATGCTGGTCTTGCACAACATCGCCCTGTCGCCCCGGTAACACTACAACATGCGATAAAACTTGCCAGCAAGGACCTCTATCCCTCTGTAAGGATGTGCCTAGCAGTGTTGGCTGTAATGCCGGTATCGACGGCATCGGCGGAAAGGTCCTTTTCGGTCATGCGGCGGGTAAAGACATACCTGAGGAGCACAATGGCGACAGAAAGGTTGTCTGGTCTGGGTCTCCTCAACATATATAGGGAAAAAGAACTGGACGCCGAACGTGTAGTTGACATTTTTGCCAACATGCAAAACCGAAGATTAGCCTTGCTGTTCAGAGATGACAATGTTTTGTAATTTATTTCTCATACAACGTCTAGATATCAACTACTACGTTGTGCCAGTGTTGTCTGTACCGTCAGAAAACGAACACTTAAAATTAAAAATAATAATGTTAATTAATTGTTTAAAGTTGTATTTGAACCATTTGGTTACAATTTATGTGTAAAGCTGTATCTGGCAGGTCCTTGAATATCGTAATAATTGATTGCATCGTGTTTAAATCTTAATCTAGAAAATGAATGTTGATTGGCTTACGGTTATTTTGATACAGCTGTCGGAAAATTTGCAGAATTTTACATCATAATGCATTACCATATCGGCAGCTCTCTACTAAATCACTGTATCGAGATCACCTGCCACAATCTACTGTGAACACTTATACTAACTTGGGTCCAATGTCTATCGTACTTTCTAGGCGTTAATAGCAGAAAATACAAACTACATTAGGGTATAAATGAAATGTTAATGTAAGGCCTTTAAATAGGTGTATATATTTTTCGGAAGATATAGCTTAACACTCTTTTTTTATATTTTTTTTTTTACATTCAAAACACAAATAAATGATGATTTACAATGCTATGGTCCTTAACATTTATTAAAAAACTGAATTTGATCAACTTTCTCTATGTAAAAGTTGAAAAAGCACCTGGAAATTTTTTACGATCTGGTTGATTTTGGAATGTTTTCTGATTAATAAACTCGATAATTGTGTGGCTAACAGGTGTAACACATAAAAGTTTCATTCTTATTTCAACTTCTACTCATTTTTTTTTTCAATTATTTAATTTGAATTTTGGTCCTTATACAACTTTAAAAGTGAAAAAATACAGCCTTTTTTACACTTTTGATATCACCCATTTCAGTTGTTTCCATCATGACAAATAAATACAGGATACGCTTTTCAAGTTGTTTTAACATCTTCCTTTTTCACCAGCTTCCGGGGGCCTCCGGCCCCCTGGACCCCTGACCAGGACTATGCCCTGGACCCACCGGGGGTCCTAGCGGCCCCCTGGCCCCCAGCTAATTTGAGTACAATTTAAATTCCTCTGGCTACGCCCCTGATAACAAACCCTAAACGTTTTCCGCAGGTTTGCGGAAAGCCGAAATTATTCACTGTGTGCCCGACTGCGGATCCGAAGGTTATAGTTTCGACAGTAGAGCCCCGTAGGGGGCACGAATTTTTCCTGACCTCCCCAGATGCAAAATACTAGTCAAACCCAAGAACCATCGAGATGGATTAGCATAAATTGAAAGAAGTTGTTTCCCAACATGTATTGAAATACAAAGACATCAATGAATTTGGCGGTTTCTATGTACACCTAAACATATTTTTATTCCATTTTCTAAAAGATATTTACCCCATTAACATATTCATCATCATCAATACTACTGCCTGTCAACTGACCAGCCATATGTACATCTGAATATGTGCAATGCTATGTGCAGGTTTATGTTATTTAACTGTGCTGTAATTATATATCTAGTGCATATTAACTTCTCATCTTCTCATTCGATTGGGCATGGCTTCCTTCTAAAACATAATGTCATACAATAATCCCGATAGATGTTTATTCTCTGATATATAAAGTTTTTGTTTTCAATAAATAAAATCGTCGGATTTAATTACCATTGGCATATGAATTCAATGTCATATCTTCCTGGTTGAGCTAGGGTAGCGTTCATGGTACTGCACAAAAGCAAAACATTGCAAGTCGACCTATTTGTGCAAAGCTTGTCCTTCAGCCCGGATTTGAAATATGCACCTAGTGCATGCAAACTAACAATTTACACAGGTACACGGGTGCACGCCATAGTTACATGATACAAACGCACAAATCTTCCTTGTCTGAATAAAAAAAAAACACTCTGGACACCTGTTGATAACAATGTATACTTGTTTCATATGACTGGTTATAGATAAGCCGTTGACTCCACGCGGTGAGATCTACAATTTTAACGATTTATGTAACCTGAATTTGTTCATGATATGCAAAGTTTCCATGTCTCTAAAGTACTAAATATTTTATATTTGTACAGAGATTTAAAAAGGCTAGAGGGATAAGAAACTCTAAAATCAGACATATATCAGCTCCAAAACTATACTCTCTTGCTCGCAAAATAAACGTATGCAAAATATGTGAAGCATTAGCCGACTAATCGGTAAAAGGTGGGTTGATATCGATAAAGTCGATAAAGTGTATATATGAGTTCAAGTATTTATATTGGATAGTTTAAGCGCTTGCATTGGTTTTATCAATTAAATCATTTGTGTCGTCCTGTGTCAAAACTGATGAAATAAAATCAAAGGGACGTTTGAGTTTTTTGTTTAATTTGGTTTCCCGTGTTTCTGTCAAAGTTTTCCCGGCGACAGCACGTAATATTTATTCACATTGCGTATTGTGATTTACCGTTTATTTTTTGTTGATGTAGTTTGTTCGCTTTTTATTAAACGCATAGTAATGCTAAGAAACATTAAACTATCCTGAAACAAGATTCGTAAGAAAAAACACTAATCTTCATACCATTTCAACATTATTTTGTGTTTTATCATGTAAAGGGAATTTAAAAAAAAAAAAACAAAAAACTTACATTCATTTTACTTGCCATTTTCAGACGCACACGATTTTCAACGGAAATCCTCAGATTATCGCGTTGGCATCTAATTAAACCCTCGTGTGATCAGAAGCGGAACTAAATGTGAAATTACTTTAGTAAGTATTGTAAATCAATCAATATTGTTCGTGTGTTTTTGTTCCTTCATGTTTCTTTTGAACCGGATATTTACTTGCGGACTCGGATCTGTTCGCGGTTACCGAGCCGATTACGCACAAGTGTAAGAATATTTCCGTACTTTTCATTTAATGAATACCTATGTACGTACATGTCGAGCGGTGGATAGTGTTTTTTATAACATGGCTGATACAATTAGATACTTTTTCCTCGACTAATATATGCAAAATCATAAAAAATGACAGAAAGTCATTCAGGAACGTTTGTCTACATGTTACTGATATGGTACTGCCTCATTTTTATATCCCGCCATGGTGGCATAATTATACTTTAACGCATTTGTCTGACTTTTGACCAACCGGTCCCGAAAATACCATGATATACCTAGCTCCCCGAAAAAGGGAAATATAATATTTAATAATTTCAATATATGATGACCGGGGTTCAAAACCACGACCTTCAAATTTCAGGGCGAAAAAATAAGATGCTAAAGGCGACATTGATGACAATGGACATTTGGCGTGTACATGTTTCGCTTTAAGATGTTTATTGTGACGTTGTGCTTAATCAAAGGAAAACGCTAAATCTCTGTACCCGAATAAACAGGGTGCAAATAAGAGGCAATATACAAGTATCATGTTTAACGGCTTGGTAAATTATATATCAAGGCAGGCAATCGATTTAAAGAATCTTTGAGTTGTGAATGTAAACGAGAAAGGAAACAGAAGAGATACAGAGAGAGAAAGGGTGGTGCATAGAAATAGGTTGAGAGAATATCAATGTTAAAGGTAAATGATATATATTCTCTGAAGTCCATAACACATATAAGATAATGATGATGTTTATGAGTGAATACATCAAATTTGTAATGTTTTGACCCAATTCTTCTATAGCTTCAGTATCTATAGCCATACATTCCTTCGACATAGAAGTGTGACTATTTCATATATTAATTTGATATTTGCAGTAAACCCTATTTCAATTATTAACAAATGACTGTCTTTTGTTATGGTTTTAATAAATGCTTCATGTTAGCGTAAACCAGTGAACATGTGTATTTGATATCTGCATCATGTCCAGTTGTCTTGAACGATAATTGTTGCTTTACATCTATATTCGGAATATAAATCTGCAATGGGTATTAACTAAAGCTATCTGTTTGATTAAAGAGTAAATACATGCCATATAATTTAGTTTTTGTTTTTGAAAATATATAAATTTATCATTTATACATAGTACCGTTTGGTATGGATTCTCTCTTACATAAAAATGGGGACTTAGACCATTGGTCCGGGAGCTCGGTGAATATCGTTTAATAAGCTATCGACAGGGCTTTATTCAAGCCGGGTATGGTTGTAACTGGCGATAGTAAAAACAGAATGTACTGCAGAAGCTCATTCTATTCACGCGCAGCAAAGTGTGATCTTATCAATGTAAAATTTAAATTTCTACTCGTTTTAGCAGAAATATATCAGTCATATATCAGTAACTTGATTTAATCACCATTTGGCTAGGAAGTTTAAACGCGCACATGTATGCGCTAAGAATAGACATACACTGCGTTATTAGCATGAACCTAGAAATACAGCAACAAAATCATGTAATTCGTTTGTCGTACTAGAGTATGCAATTTAACGATTATTATATGTAATAAAAAGTCTAATGTCACCATTAGACGTCTACAATTTAAAACACACGTATGATACGTTACCTGTGTCCTCTTTTCCTTTATGTTTGGAATAAAGCTGTCGATATTGATAAAATGTCAAATGATCATATTACAGCTGCTGCACACATCGAAATATGTCAAGTTGATGAATCACAAATCAGTTAAGTAATGTCACTAAAGTAACACATTTACGTTCCAAAGAAGGTCAAACTCGCGAATGTCTTCGGTACTTGATAAATATGTAGGCACACTGCGGCGGTTTGGGTTTCTAAATATATGAATGCATGTTTACCTTATTGTTATGACTACAACTAGGACTTGATTGGGTGGATATTTTTAGAGACACGTTCAGTGTAATGTCGTTTTGTATGCGAGGAGGTCAAATATAGACATATTTCGTAAATATATTTTCTTCAAATTTATATTACATTTCAATATAAATGGACCCAAACTGGAAATGCATAAATAAACTATTTCGGAAAGTTTTATGGAAAAAAAAACCCTGTTGTCCTGGAGAAAATGTGCACCGCTTTGCGGTTATCAAATTACATTAGGGATAGGTAAATTTGCAATAATTTCTACTGGATCGGTCAAGGTCACATCTCGTGATTTTGTGTTTTAGAGAACGGTTAACGTTTATACATGCAGCGTTAACACAATTTTATCGAGAACCTAATAACGATATGTCAATGTCATGCTCACAGTCATTTCATAATCTAGTGTAGTTTTAATTCAAATGCAGTTGTACCAAGCAACGGAATGGATTAAATGCAATGCTCGATATTTTCCTTCCTCAATGTCTTTAATAGTGTATACTCTCTCTCCTTTGTAAAGCAAATTATAACACCGGAAATAAATTGGTTCATATTTTCATTCCTTGATGCATGTTAATAGTGTATGTTCTCTCTCTCTCTCTCTCTCTCTCTCCTTTGTAAAGCAAAATACAATTCAGGGAATAAAGTGGCTCATAATTTCTTTTCGTGATGCATGTTAATATTGTATGTCTCTCTCTCTCTCTCTTTAATATTATATATATATATATATATATATATATATATATATATATATATCATTTGTAAAGCAAACTTTTGGAGGAATCCTAAGTCTGGTATTTGTCATTTGAATACTTAATTAGATGGTACAACCTTTCCATATGTTTTACTTTGCATTCCATATACACGTGACTGCATACTTTAGGGGGAATCCTAAGTCTGGGTATATGTATGCTTACATTGTAAAGTCTTATGTTCTCAACGTGATATGTCCACATAAAAGGTACACCTGAAATAATATCCACTTAATATATGTATATACTCTTTGTCCTGGTGCAGGATTGCTCTGGTGTATTATGTTACAGCGTTGATTGATATTCACAGGTATTACTTCCGGGTTGATAATTTAAATAAATAAACTATGGTTAAAGGAATAGTGGTTTAACGGAAAAAAGTATAAATGTCGGTAAATCGTTGCAGTAAAGCAATAATATAATTTTCCATCACACCCAAAGTATGTAATTTATCATCTGGTGTACATGGGGAACAGAAGTTCATGTCCTTAAATGCTACAAATGAAACTTTTAAACATAATGAAAACTTTCTTTTTACTAGTTAGATGATAAGGCACCAGTTCAAACTATCAGTACTATGCCTTCTATGTTAATATATTTAATCTTAGTATTCATAAGATTATCTCCCCTTTTAATATAAATTGACGAATGACTTAACAGTGTACATTCGTAGTGAAAATTATTAATTAGGGATTCAAAATCCCATAAAGACAGAGTTTCATCAAGTTTCTTAATTCAACATGTTGTGAGATTTGCACTCCATTGGAATATGTAGGGAAAATATCAATGTCGTAAGTTTACCTGTATAAATGATTGATTGTATTGGTTTGATATTTCTTCTATACAGAACAATTATTGGAAATCAATACTGTGCACTCGATTACCCGCTAAGGCTAGTTTGCATTTGTTAAAATCAAATAAAACAGTAGCATCTATAACAAAATTAGCCTTTCAGCATTGAACTGGATATAACTATAATGCGGCCCCCTTGAGAGACAAATCTTTTTCATAAATGCAAATGTATATGTATGCATGTTTTTGCTATGTATTGAATTATTACATTTATGTTTGCTGCTCGATTCGTAGTAATAACACAAATTCAAATACATAATACTCTCTGCATATATAGTTATATCATTTCTACAAAATGTTGCTGTAATGTTATCGGACCCTGGCTAGACGCTATTGTTGTATTGAGTCCGATTGTGTCACCGTTACTAACCTATTATAGATACAATTAGAGAGGACCGTTGCATTAGTTATGCAACGTCTGTGACTGGCGTTAACACAAATATTTGACATTATTATTTGACAATATGTAATACATATGGTTACTGTCTGGCTGGCTGGTAACCAACCGGTCAATGGTCTTGCAGATAGATCTGGTTAGATACCTAGGGGGAGATCTTGTTAGAGCCTCGAGACCCGACCATGGGCTAAGTACGTTACATGGCAGCGCTAAGTCTGAGTGGGCCATGACCTGTCATGCTAAATAAAGTGTATAAAGACCAAGAAGGCTACTTGTCTTGAATACGGCCATTATACGACATTGCATTGCGATTAAGTAATAATGAAGAGATCGGCTTCATTCAACGCGATCTCTTTAACTTATGTATGTCAAATAGTTATTACAAATCATAATGAAGCCTATTACACAAAACAAAGCGTTTTGAAAGCAGAAGCTATCTTGGATGTTAACTGTATGTGTGTATGTTTTCAGCATAAATGATGTACTCATATTTAGCCTCTCATGCATTTTTAAGTTGCCGCTTTCACACAATGGACCACAATATGATCGTTAAACTAAAATACATGTTTACAATATAAATCGGGTTTATATCAACGTTTGAGGTGAAGGACCATTCAAGAATTAAGCAACATATTTTCTACCAGCTTTGCTCAAATAATGGCGCAGTGTTGGCTAGTTTCCTTACAAAAAGATAATTACTGTTCACTAAATATATGTATTGTATATAGGCCGACGTTGCAAATATGAATTTTAATAGAGAAATATAGACCAGATCCACTATAAAGCGAGAACTAATATCCAGTATAAAAATGTTGAACAAATTCAGCAATATACACACGGCACATCTGATACCGCTGTTCACACATCCTCACAGATAGTCACGTATTGATACCGCTGTTCACACATCCTCACAGATAGTCCCGTATTGATATCGATGTTCACACATCCTCACAGATAGTCACGTATATGTTAAGAAATGAAATATATATTGATTCATCAATGTACAAAAATGGATAATTGTTCATACACGATTAACAATTCAAGCATATTTGTCTATTTGAAAAGCTTCGATCATGTGCCTCTGAAACTTTAGCTCACGTGACTATTCTATTTGTATGTTAGATAAAATCAAACTTCATTTATAACAGGTAATGGAAATAAGCTGGGTGAGGTAGACAATTGAGCCATTCATAATTGTATACGTAAGTGGTCGGTAAATGATCACTAATTCTATGTTTCGTGTGTGCAGTGAGTAATGTTACTTTTATTAATTGTACTTTTACCGAGGGTTTTCTTCAAAACAATTATTCATGCATAGAACACACGTGTCGTTTTCTTTCCGGAAATACAGCTGCTATATAGGGATCAGATTTTAAGTCCTGCTGTAAACCTTAACACTTTTATAGAAGTATATTTGTAGTTTTAATCCAAAGTATGTAGTAGGCCAAAGGAAATTAAATGGCATGAACTAATATCATTTTTTTCATTACTAAGTACGGACTTGTAATGAATGACGCATGAAATGAAAATTTACACTCCAGCTAGATAATTATGAAAACAACAGCAGGGTGACAGCTGCACAAATGACGCGAAGTTCTGTGTGCAGGTCAAGAAGTACACAATCGATAAAGTTTACCAAAGAAACATACACGATTAATTATCAATATCTATGTAAATTAATGTCAATGCATGAATTGAATTGACGATTTACACAAGAACATTATACCTATCTGTTTAGCTTATTGATCAGGTCTACTGCAGTTTTAGTTCAATGAAAAATCATTGTGCAATATAGTTTTCTGATTGAATTTCTTAAGCAGTTATTTATGCAGAAAGGAATACAACAATGGGTATATATTCGACGTAAACCGTACCTGTTGAAGAGGTACCTCCATCGATTTAAATCAGATCACTCTTGTGTTTGTGAGCTCATTTGAAAAGAACATGTTTACACAATTTATGCAATGTTAAAATCAATGTCTAAACGTAGCAATACTCACTGAATTTTCTTAAATGAGTTTAAAATGTTAAGAGCATTCTCAAAATATGATTAGATAGTTATAATGGACAAAGTCAGTTTCAAAACAATCGTTGAATTGCTTAAGACATGTCACTTATACTTCACAGTTATACGAAATTGACTGCTCAAGTCTTATATGTCCTAAATATTTCGTGTTCTCAACAATTAGATGTCCTTTCTATCTTTGTAGTTTTGGCATAAAATTGTCAGATGAATCTAAACAGGGTACCGCAAAACAATCATGATATGGGACCCCATGTTTATATGTATATTCTGGTTAAATGAGTTAACGCAAGACATGGGGATCTTGATAAGTTGTTTTAAGATAGTTATACAGCAAGCAACACATCTTGTGTTGTATTCAGACGACATATTTATCCTTTACTGCGTGAAAAATCATGTACAAATTTATGACTTAATATGAAATTTAAAAGGCATTTAAAGTAGTCTTTGCTGTGCCGACAAGAACCTGAGCTGCAGTTTCCTTAAAGTAAACAGAGAAGACCCTGCTCTGTTTGTCAATGCATCGAAATGAGTCTATATAAAGTAAACGGTAAAGATTGGTAAACTTTTATGAACATTATGTTTAAACTTATAAACGCAAAATTCATGTACCAGATGATGGGGACAAATTCGTCTTTGTATAGGCATTTTCTTTTCAAAATATGGAAATGATAAAATAACATTATTTTCTATCAAATATAACTGATTTTTGACTTAAGTAAAAACTTGAGTTGCTTTGTGAATAATGCCCGTGTATTACTGTTTATATAAATACATTTTGCTCCTATAAAACAGTTTTCACAGTATAAAGACTTTTATTCAACATCTATCAGGAATGTGTTTAATGAAACAATTCTCGGGTTAAGATTTTCCATGTCGCAAACTATTGAAGGTCTAAACTCATTTTTTAGTGACATAAAGACTAGAATGTTTGCCAGCTTACTAGTACTAGCATGCCCTGTTAGAATGTAGTTTATATATTTTATAAAGTTTTGAATTTATGGTGATAGAGGAATTATAATTATTGAGTACAGGAACATTTCAAATTGAGACATTTTGTGAAACGCAGACCTGGACTTAGCATCATAACCAACTTGTGTTCGTAACCCATGCCTTGTAAGTCATTAACTCCACGTCTGTATGACCTTTGTCTTGTCCTTGTTTTACAGTTAAGCTACATTAGTCGGCCCCACCTAATAAGAAAGCATCAGCCCCCATATCAAGCGGCCCTATCAAGCCGAGGTCAATGATACCAGCACCCATTGTGTCGCCAAAATCAGTTCCGGATGTTCTTAAAACCGGAAAAGAAGAGGCATAGATACAGGTAATGGACATTATTAACATGGGTTTCGGAATTTAATGTTTACAGCTAATATTTGCAAAATGATGTTTAATCACAAACATTTAGAACACTGCTCATCTGATTCAATGCCTTTTTTCTAAGAAATGGAGGGAAACGTCATTTATATGTTAGTAGATAGTATGCATTGTTAACATTAAAATCATAATAAGGTGACATGCAAAGTTTCCTAATTTTCTATACAAAATCCAGATACATTTTAAGTGAGGTCACTTTGTTTTCATCTGCTGGCTGGGATACGATTCACCTATATTGATAATGTAATTTTCCTCCAGAAAGTCACGAAATTAAGACAACAACAACAAATACAAGTTGTAATTATGGTTGCCTTGTTGATTCTCTTTCAGAATTCTCTGAGTTCTGAGGAGCTTACAGCAGAGATGGCCAACCTTGAAGGGTTGATAAAAGACTTAAACGCAATCACATAGCAAGACTTTGAATGCTAGCATTGTCTCCTCTTCTCACCATTATCGTTGTCAGCAATTTCTTCATTATTACATACGATGGCAGCAAAAGTCGGAAACAAATTGACTTTAACACGTGTAACAGAAGTGTTTTGAGGTTTGACTGGTATGGGGGGACAAGGTTCCGAGGTTCTGAACCTCTGTGGAAGGAAATGTATTTCATGCATGTTACTGTTGGCAAGACACAACTAGGTTCCTTCTTAAAATGTTTGCAATGTACTGTGCAACAGAATATGGTCAGTAAGGGAGTATGTGGAGGTCATTTAACTACGATAGCACTTTGAGATCGTTTCTTCTATTGACGTGTTTGTCTTTATAAGGTTTCGGGGTAGGGAGGGGGAACAACTTGGTTTAAATAACATTTAAATAATGTTGTAGCGAATCGTATTCCTGATGAGTTTTCTGGAATAAAAATGTGGCAAGAAAACTGCAAATGGTTTTAATGAAGTGAGCAAATGAGATGAAAAGTTTTGCTAATAAAAAAAATGTCAGATGTTTACATCAGGCAAGTATGGGGGTTGTTTTTGAGTTGCGAGAAAAGTAGAAGTTAAATAGCTCAAACCATGTTAAAATATAGGAACAAACATCAGCAAACATTCTGTGAGACGCCAGTAGATCATTCTTTTTGAGACTATGAAAGTAGATGTTTGGTGATAGGATTTCTGTCTGAGTTTTGTTATATTATTGGAAATTTAGTACAGTGCATATACAGCGCAGATTTGTCCTTTGTGGGCATTAAGAAGATATGTTTGATGCAAGAAATATTTTAATGAACTGGAAGATGTGAGTAATTTTTAAAAAGAAATGGACAATGCAAGGAATATTTAGATTAAGATGCACTGTTCGGGCAATATTTAAATGGAATTGATTATACAAGGAAAATTTAGAATAAAATGGATTATGCAAGGGAATTTTGGAATGAAATTGGAAGATACAATGAAATTGTGGGAAATATGGATTATGCATGGAATATTTGAAATAAAAATGGAAGATGCAAGGAAAATTCAGAAGTAAATGAAAGATGCAAGGAAAATTCAGAAGTAAATGAAAGATGCAAGGAAAATTCAGAAGTAAATGGAAGAGGAAAAGATGTCAAGAAAATGTTCAAACTGAGCGAAGATGTCATGAAGACGCAAATTACGGACGTGTAAATAATTAAGAACGAAGCAGTTTTTGGCCTGGTCAGATAAGCACTTGGTCTGATCAAAACTGCATTACGGAGACTGACCAATGACATTGTCTCAACTTTATGTAGCAGAGCGTGATTTTAATGGTTTGCCTCATGTTCTCATTTGTTTATGTCTCATGTACATTGTTCTGTTATTGTGATCGTCTATCTGCTTCCTGTTTGTAATGTCACGTGCACGTGCACGTTCTGTAATTGTCCAAGAGAATGAGAGAGTATGTTCGAGAGTCCGAGTGAGGTATACCCTAATTAAGAGTTATGTAAGGTTGTTATGATGCGAGTATGATGCAAGTTTGCTATTGGTTGGCCCGTCCCCCATGCTCCTTTCCCGCGCTTTGTTCTTAATTTCACCACCAATTTTATAACTCCAGGCATTTCGATTTTCGATGTCATCTGATTAACATCCAGTCGTCGCTCTTACCTTTGAGCTACATTTTCATTTTCATCTTATATTATTCGACGTGCCTGGTGAGTTGTGGAGTTGTTACTAAAACAATATTAGTATATTTACTGTTATTATTTTAGAAGATTTTATCAGAAATACAATGTAAATCTAAATATTTCATCTTGTTAGAAAACGTTGGTGATTAAATGTGTAATTGCTAAAATATGTTCAGCTTGTTTATTGTATTTTGTATGTTGCAGGTTTTTCTTTGAACCACGACAAATATATTCATATTGAACCTCAACTGGTGTTCTTATAATTACAAATTGGCTCCCCGACGGAGAATCGAACCCCGGTCTCCCGCGTGACAGGCGGGGATACTTACCACTATTGAGTCATGTTTTATAATTATGTGTGCATGTGTGCGCGCTAGAGAGAGAGAAAGATTTTTACAAAAGAACATTACTGCAGCCAGCCATACCATATCAGTACTTAATTACTTCCCTTGGTGTCAAGTTTGTTGTATATGATTATTTCTTACTGAGGAACATGATATAAATGGTATGGTGTGACCTTGACCCAGCTGACTTCAAATGCAATACCAAGTAAGCTCTTAATATAAGCCAACTGTATGTAAAGTTTGGTATTGCTATGTCATCTATGACTCAAGTTATCATCTGGAAGCGAAAGATTTCCCTGTATGTTCTATTTTTAGTCACAGTGACCTTGACCAAGCTACCATTAACAAGCAAGCTCTTCATATAAGCTAGCTATATATTAAGTTTGGTATTGAAAAGTCATCTCTGACTCAAGTTTTAAAGTTTTCACTGTATTTTCTATTTTTAGACACAGTGACCTTGACCTTGACCCAGCTGACGTCAAATGCAATACCAAGCAAGTTCGTTATTGAAGCTAGCTGTACATAAAGTTTGGTATAGATATGTCATCTCTGACTCAAGTTATTATCCGGCAACTTATTTTTTTTTATTTATAGTCACAGTGACCTTGACCCGGTTGACTTTAAATAAAATACCAAGCATGCTCTTCATATACGCTACCTGTACACACAGTTTGGTATTGATATGTCATGAATGACTCAAGTTATCATCCAGAAACGAAAGTTTGACGCCGCCCGCCCGACATTCGCCAATCTGATAACCAGAATTTTTCGTTGAAAAATCTGGTCAATAACATGAAGAACAGACTGTGAACAAATTACATTTGCAATCTAACACCAAGAAAATAGTTGCAAATAATAACTGAAAATAATGATTTAACATGTGTATTTCTCATACATTTTCAACATCATATGATTAATGAATCCAACACATTTAGTCTAGCTGTAAGAGTTCAACACACTATGCATACATACATGATACATGCAGGCGATGCGGAGTGATGTAATTCGGCCTAAAAGTTACATGTAACGTGTAAAATATAAGAAAAACAAATATGGCTATACGAAACCGGAAACAGCTGTTTGGACACATTTTGTTACCATTTCATTTTCCTTTCAGTTCAAAAATTATTTTTGCACACTGGGAATACATTTTCTTCACAGTGAACAGAACCAAATATTTGGCATAAATTTAACACCGTACACGCAAATGCAGGTAATTGTCTTGGCTTAAGAAAGTAATTATACACACCTAAGGACAGTAACGAGGCTAGACTTAACAATAAATTGGCTTAAGTTTTTGTGTGATAAGCATTTATCAGATGCAATTTTCAAAACACAAGATATCTTCCAAGCTCATAATGTAACATGTTACATTTCAACTTGTATTACTATTCATAGCCACCTGGATAAAGCTATCAACCAGCTATATACATATCATGTCTGAAAGTGGCAAATTTCATACAGCTCTATTAAAACACTCCTCATTATAATTCTAAAGTCTATTCACAGTCCAACACTGGATCCCAAATCTTTTTTTTGTGATTTATTACATTGCTTTAAGGTACATTTTCACAAGAATAAATTGAAGATCAATGTAATGTAATTTCATGGACAGCTTTATCCACTGATATCAATCCCCATGGAATCTGTTTATTCAATGAACCTGACATTGTCTAGAACATGAATCCATGAGTATATGTACAAACGAAATTGATATTATTACAGATTCCATGAAATTATGATTTTACAGCATCTAAAGATTGGGCCCCAAATATAGCTTTATAACTAAGATAATCTTTTAAATATGACCTTCATTCAACACCCACTTTGCTAAACAATCACCTCTACTAATACCCTAGACTAGATTCTTGAGACATGTTTGGCTGTATACATCAAAATATGTACAGTAAAGATTCATTATAGCATGCTCCATTATGATGAAACTTCTAATATACATGTATCACAGGGTTACATTGGACCCAAAACTTTATTTCCTATTGTTTGTTTTGTTGACTAAAGATGCATATACAATAGGCTGGTTTTTGACATTTTCTTGAACTCGTTTGATATTTTTTTATTATATAACAACTCATGTGAGACTCTTCTTTATCACATGATTTTAAATATTGAGATTAAACGGTATAATAATATTTTGATGTTTCACGCGAAGATTTTTTAACACATGTTGAATGTAAAAACAAGAGGGCCATGATGGCCCTGAATCGCTAACCTGATTAATAAATGAGCAACATATGTTGGATGTTTTATATGGACCTACTTTTTGACCCAACATGACCCAACTTCGAACTTGGCCAAGATATTATGGAGACAGACATTCTGATCAAGTGTCTTGAATATAAGGCCAAAAATGTGGCCTCTAGAGTGTTAACAAGGTTTTTTTTATAAGATTTGACCTCATGGCCTACTTTTTGTCCTTAGTTGACCCAAAATCGAACTTGTCAAGATTTATAAACAAATACTTACAAAGTTTATGAAGATTAGGTAAAAGATGTGACCTCTAGAGTGTTAACAATGTTTTTCTACGATTTGACCCCGTTACCTATTTTTGGCCCACATGACCAAAATTCGAACCTGTCCATGTTTGTTTAAAAAGAAACATTTTGACTTAGTTTCATGAAGATTGGCCTTAAATATGGCCTCTAGAGTGTTAACAAGCCAAATTGTTGACGACGCACGACGCACGTCGCACGACGGAAGACGGACGAAGGGCGATCACAAAAGCTCACATTGCGCACGTTGTGCTCAGGTGAGCTAAAAAGCAGTCCATATATTTCTTCTACTACGATATCTGCTACTATACGTACTACTTCCACCACTACCGATACTGCTACTGCAACTATTTCATATAGAATATTACTAACTACCATCATCAAAACTTCCGCTACTACAGCTCCGGTTTCCGCTGCAGCTACTATTACTATTACCACCACAATTGCCATTACTACCACATTACTACTACTGTTACTAGTTCTGCTGCTGCTACTATTACAACAACTGCTACTACAACCACTACTACTACTACTCTTCACCTCTTAGAAACTTTATCCCCTCTGTTCACTTCTACCACAGCAACTACCATCATTACCATTACAATTACTACATCACTACTACTACTATAACTGTGAGATGACTATACTACCACAACTACCATTACTCTAACAATTACTACATTACTACAACAACAACATCTACTACTACTTCCACTTCTACTGCTGCTGTTGTAACTATATTTACCTCTACTACTACTAATGCTGCTTTTACGATAACTACTACTACTACTACTTCTACAACTACTGCTGCTGTTACTACAACTACTACTACTACTGCTGCTGCTATTATAACTACTACTACTACTGCTGCTGTTACTTTAACTACAACTACTACAGCTGCTGTTACTATTACTACTACTACTACTACAACTGTTAAGACTACCACAACTACTACTATAACAATAATTACTACATTCTACAACAACAACTACTACTACTTCTACTTTTACAATAATAACCATCAATACAACAATAATCACAACATTACAGCTACTATTGTACTACTACAACAAATACAACCACATTACTACATAACTACATGATGATGATGATGATGATGATGATGGTGGTGATGAAGATGATGATGATGATGATGATGATGATGATGATGATGATGATGATGATGATGATGATGATGATGATGATGATGAGTAAGTAAGTAACTTATATAAAATAAGTAACAATTCAAAATAAATGATGACTGTTTCAATCATGTGCATTTTTACGGATGTAAATGCATTTGAACCATTTTTTTATCGTATTTAATGCGATATTCATAATATAGCCGAAAATAGTGTCCTCCCTTCCTATTTTTAATGCTACCATTAAGTACGAAATGATTAGCCCCATGCAACTTCGAGCCCCTGTGAATATGCCTAGAAGCATAAAAACGCGAAAGTTTCTTGACGCGAAAGATTCCAGGTTTACAGTTTAGGTGTGTACACAGCAAGGGCTAGAAAGCAATTGATCAGTAGTGGTGGCGAATATCTCACTGGGGCCATCACTTGAGACTTTGTGCTGAAGGACAATAGAGAATTACCAAAAGTTACCGCCTCGGAACGGTCAGATGTTAAAATGACACGGATAGCTCCCTGTTTGGCGCTCAGCATATATGGAAGGTCATTCCAGGACTGGTTGGCCCGGTGTAAGGATAATGTGAAATCATTTGCGTGGTTTCATGCCACGTGTAAACGGTGTAATATTGCAGTGTGGCAGCACTATATCGTTCTCAATTAGACATGGAAAACCGTTGATGGGACGTTAAATTATTTTATTATTATTATGTTTTAGTTGTTATTGAATATTCCTATCTCAAATATTCGAAACTGTGAAATTACTTCCTGATTTCCAAATCTTCCGATTATTCTCAAAATCTCTGCACCACCCTATTATCCAACATTTTCATTTCTCCCCGTATCCCTCGTAATGTCTCTCTATTACTGTAAATATGAAACTTTCCTCACATTTAGTTCAGCTCAACCATATTGGCACCTCTGTTAAGTGATTGTCCAAGTTCTTGATTCGAGCTCTATGATAAAATGACAGTTTAAATTGCAACAGTCTCCTTTTCTTAAACGGCCATAAATCACCAACCACCACAGTGAACCCAGTTATAAACACCCTGAAGCGGCATACGTTAGTCGCTTTAAAGTGGAGCTAATATAATTTCCTCATTTGGCTCGATTATCTTACGATGTATTGAAGCATCTTTGTTGTTGTTATTGTTGTTGTTGTTGTTTTTTAGACACACATGTATGATCAGATGTACTCAACTTATGTCTTCAACAAACAAAATGTTACATTAAAACTTGGATAATTGATATACGAAGCTAATTCTTCTATAACAAAAACAAATAACACATACGGAAACGTGAGAACTAAGTATAAATGTAAAATATTTTTTTAAATTTCAGGAAATGTATATGAAGGCATATCAAAAGGTTTCTAAACTAATATTATAAGCAAAACCGAAATCTGGGTGTGGAATATAAATTTCTTATTTTTTCAACATATCCACCCTTCATTTCAATGCATGTGTTCCATCAATGCTACAACTGTTTCCCTTGACGACCAAAAATGCCTTAATAGTCCTTATAGACAATTCCTTCTTAAATAAGACGTAACACTACGTAAATCATCCAGCAGTTTCCGAACATCTCATCTACGTGCTGGTGTACAATTCCACACATTGTTCAATGGGAAATAAACATTCATTTGAGATTTTTCCCAGTCACTGATTAGGCAATTTAAATAGCGAATTATACCGGGTATTGCCGATCTCTTGATGAAATGGTCTTTACAATTTTGGGTTAATACACTCAATTCATCACAAAACCTCGCAACAGAGCTTGGCAACAGAGATATTTTACTGTAACTCAACGCTGGTTTAATGTGAATCTATAAAAATGCATGTCACAATATACCCAAGACACTAACAGGACATAAATCAGATATGAAACAAGTAAATATTCTTTGTCATGCAGACTGGATGGAATCTAAGCTACAATATTGTATAGGCAAACAGAGGAGAACCTGGAGAGGATTCCGGAGACAAGCGAAGGAGGATTCCGGAGACAAGCGTAGGATTCCGGAGACAAGCGAAGGAGGATTCCGGAGACAGACGAGGAAGAATTCCGTAGACAGACGAAGGAGGGTCCCGGGGACAATCGTAGGAGGATTTCCGGAGACAATCGAAGGAGGATTCCGGAGACAAGCGTAGGAGGATTCCGGAGACAGACGAAGGAGATTACCGGAGACAGGCGGAGGAGGATTCCGGAGACACGCGAAAGGGCGATTCCGGAAGATTCAGGAGACCAGCGAAATAGCAAAATTGGGTGTGTTCTCCTATAATTTTGGTAATCCAATCATTATTAAATTGTGATCATTGTCTATCAAGTGATTGCGGGATTTCTAAGTTTAAATTGAATTTACATAAAAAATATAATTGCGTATAATTACACGTAAAGGGATGGGGGCATACTTGGTGCGAAAGTGGAGGTTTAAAATCGCTGACCGAAGGTGAAGCATTTTGGGTAATATTTATCCCCCATTATCAACAATTACCTGCGCTCAGCTGATACTTTATCTAGTTCCCGTGAGTGTCCGCTTTAGACAGGTTTGACTGTATTTGTCTGTTTTTGACCTTTTTTGACTGTTGTTGGCTGTGTTGGAATGTGCTTGAATGTACTTGATTGTATTTGACTGTATTTAAAGCTAAATCGAAACCAAACGTCTTCTATTGCCATCTAAATTAAAATAAGCTTTAATGTTACAAAACAATTATAGTGTTTTCTTTCACAATAGCATAGTTGTTGTGGTGGTGTTGATAATATTATCATAGATGTTGTGGTGGTGTTGATAATATTATCATTATTGCCATCATGTTGGTTTAAAGATATTTATTTCCAAAATATAGTTTACGAAGAATAACATCAGTACAGCATATAATTGTAATTAGGACATGTAATGTATTTGTACTCAGGAATCGATGTTATAAAATATTAATACATGGGGATTTAAGCGAAAGCTATCTAAAGTTTATAAAGCTTGTAGGTCTACTGGTCAAGTACAAAGATGTTCAAATAAGTTAATAGATTAAATTTGAAGTGTATTGTTTACAGGATATATAGATGCAAAATGAAGGTTAACCGGGAGTGTTTGGTTAAGTCGAGACTATACAAGTTGCAGACAGATGACTTTATATCCTTGTTGATTAAGTGATTGCCGGATGTCGGATTTGTTATCGCATGCATCCAGCAAAAGGATCAATTACCTATTTTTATACTTTTATATGATAATTTATGCATAATCATCAAAACCGTGAAATCACAATAGTTGTTATACAACAAACAGACGACATGCGTGCCTCCGTCTGCTTTCTTGTCGTCTGCCTCGGTTTGATCCAGGTTCGACAATCACTGGGTCTGACGAATAGAGAATTTTATGAACTCGTGAAAGACGAAGCAAAAGGTAACACTTTCTTAATTAGCCTATGGATTTATCAAAAGCAAGAGCTGTGTCAGTAACATAATTCTTCTGTCGTTTTTTTGACTATAGTGGCTGATTTCTGTCATATCGTGCAGCGGGTTTTCGGAGCGAAAGATTGAAGGCGATAAGACGAAAAAAAGACAGTTTGGCGAGTGGAAAACACTTCGAATTTCAAACTGTTTGTGTTGCCTCGCGAAAATAAAAATTTTGTTTTCTCGTCGTTGCGCCCCGACAACCCGCCACTTTCTTCGTGTAGCGAATAGCAAGCGCAGTAAGACATTGAACTATTGGGTTGGAGTGCAATCTCTTTATTAAGGATTATTTTATTTTGCTTGATACTTATAAAGTATTCCATATTTTTTCTTAAAGATACGGTCACAGTAGTAATTTGCATTTAAAAAGAAAACATTGCTTTCCTTTGCCAACATGCGTTTACAATGACGCGATGTTGTTTCTTGTGTTGATGGGTTTTCGGGCACTAACATGAAAGACGAAATATTGATTTCCGCGTGAGGATTGAACGGGCGACCATACGAAATGTCGTGGTGTCGGGACTTCGTTTGGCGATGAAAAGATGAAATTCGAGATATTGGTGAATGTCACATTCATAACATTAAACATATCAACTTTCATAAGAGTGTTTTTTCGCCAATCTCTTCTGTGTGATAATTTTCGTAGAAAAATCTATGATGAATGATGTATGATAATCTTGCGTCATCAGCAATTATCATAAGGTGGATTCCGGAGATGGGCTAATAGTGTTACTTGGAGAAAATCGTGTACAAAGTGGTAACCGATTCCATTGAGTCGTATCACCCGTGGAAACTAAAGCCATTTATAATCTAAAGTTTTTATCCTTGTTTCACAGATGTTTATGAAGAAGAAATAACTCCCATCCCTGGTGGCGACTCCGATGTAGACACTACATATCTAAGTTACAATAATGACGCGAATGATGACGACGTAGATTCTGACGATGACGTGGATGATGACGTTGACGTTGGCAATGACGTCGTCGAACTTCCAGGCGGCCCTGATGACGAATTGGATGTCGAATTCATATTAAAATCTCTGATGCTATCCGAGAGTGACATCTTTGAAGGAGGTAGGTCAATTCTAAAATATTAGACGTAGCTCTACTTCTTTCATAAGTCTATTTGTTCAACACAAAATCTGTCGAGAATGTTTTGTGTTGCACGTCCCAAGATCATTCTAGTCAATCGAAGATAATGTTTCCTATTTAGATTTTGTCCGCCATTTCCATCCAATCAGTGAGCCCGAAATTTCAAATACCTGGTCGATTTAATTTATTAAGAGTTCGAGATTCTGCGAAACTGTTATTCTTGATGTTTAACTTTTTACTTGTGGTACGAGTTTACGGCGAACTGCGCATGTTATTTTTTTTTTAAATCATACTCCGTCCTGTTCTCGTGATTGTCATGTATGGTATTGTTTTCTATTCCCGACCCCTACACGCGAGGCGTGTTTATTTTTTATTGTCACACTGATGCATGTCGACGTCATATGAAAACAATTAGCAAAGTTGCATCAATAATCATGTTTATATACAAATTAATGTAAAGTCCCTGTAATGGTTCCGCTACATTTCGGACCTCATGGCCTTTCACGGAGATAACCAAGATTACCTAATGTTTCATCAGGGTAACTTGATTATCTTGGTAGAGGTTAAGTGGTCCAAGACAAAGCGGAACCATTACAGGGACTTTACATTAACATAACAATTTGGAGCATCGGAAATAATTTCGCAAAGTGATGATTGTCAGCTAAATCCAAATAAACTCTTAAGGGAGGAATAAGATGCTAAAATAAATACTAAAATACAAGGACAGTTTGTTTGTTTATTGGGCTTAAAATCCCACCGACAGTATTTCAGTCATTTGGATACTACGTTTACTCGAAACAGATATAGTGCTGCCACACTGCAGTATCACGCCATAGACATATTGCATGATACCACACCCAGTCACATTATCCTGGCACCGGGCCGACCAGTCCTGGAACTAGCCTTATTTGCTGAGCGCTAAACAAGGGGGGCTATACCAGTACCTAGTTTTACGACTTTGGTAAATACAATAATTAAAATTTATATAACGTTCATAAACAACTTATAGGTCATATATTTACTTTGGGTATTTCTCTTGATATCTTCCGCTGACAGCGGCTTTTCTAAACAATTATTATCCACATTGTTCGTGTTTTCCTCAGTTTTCGTGCCACTTGATTGAAGTATATATAAAAATAATTTTAAAAGGAAGGCTTGCCCTGTATATTATTAGCAAGTCTATTCAAATCATCTGTTGCTTAACCACCGATTGTTTTTGTTCAAATCTTAGCCCAAGCATAATAACCAAGTACTGTCGAATAGATTTACCTGAAAAAATTGAATTTTGCTTTCAAGAATCTTTGGCACATGCTTGCAAGTGTTATTTAATACAACTTGCTTGTGACGTCATCCATGAACAGATTCCATTAATATTTTTATACAGATTTTTTTCCAAAGAGTTATCTGTTGATTACTGCATCTGCTAAATTGCAAATCGAACGCTTAATTCCAATATAACAGCCTGCCGGTAATTGGATTAATAATACAAAATGGTGTCTGGTTATGCCTTTTGATAAAAGTCAAATCAGAGTACCAGAACAAATAAAGTCGAAATGTTTCGCTACATGGAAATTCAAGCCCCTGTGTTTTTGAATGTTACAGTCGCTATCGTTAGCGGTTGCACATCTGTTTTATAGCAGTATACAAAGTGTAAGCAGGGTACCAAATCGCAGTTGCTAACTTCTATCAGCTTAGGGTGGCATTCACTGAACGCAAGGCAGCCGGTTGTTTGTTCCTTCCCACAATTCATTAAACTTCTAGAAACCCGCATATGACGCTTAAACAAACGGATAATCTCGGCTATCTGGCAAATATAACAAGTCCGAAATGTTACGTGAACGACGATTAGGAAATAACAAAATGAAGTAAAATAATGGCTTGCGGCCCGACGGTCAAAAAAACGCGCGAAATGTATGCTTATATCTATATTTGGAAAGCATGTCCACGTGTGTGAATACCTAAAAAAACAAAACAATAAAAAACAACAAAAAAAAAGCAGGCTGACGTAACGATTTTATAGCGTCTTCTCCAATTATAGCAGTGTGATGCAGTGATAAGGCGGGAATTGTCAGTGTAAACACTATTACATAGCAACAAGACAATAGCTGCAAACACTTAGTGAAAAAATCACACAAAAATAATACTACATTTATGTATACGAAGATTTATTTTGTATGTTCAGTAAATGCACATTTGACCCCCTTTGCACCTGTGATTTTCGCTTATGGCGGCAATATTTGTCATTGTGTCCACTAATGACGTCACACTATAACAGATTTCGGTGGACTTCGAATCGAATTAAGGTTACCATCATGTTTAAAAAAATCAACATTACCGTTTACAATTAAATGAAATGCATGTATTTCGTTCAAACTTTGAA
>CM037794.1:22049065-22061811 GCA_021229015.1 Solen grandis
GACTACTACTTAAACATATATCAATTTTAAATTGGTTGTTGCTTTGTTTCTTTGCATATAGAAAAGTACACATTAACAGTTGTGGAAGTAAAATCATTTTTTTCCTTCTCTTTACTTCTCTTTAACAGTTCAATTCAACATATAAATACTATTAAAATGGTTTTCCTTGAGATGAAGCTTCCATTGATTTTCGATAAATACTCCCCCCACCCCACAAAAATAGAAACAAAATTATGTCACCATCTGAAATTAGGAGTAGAGGTCATAAAGAATATTATGTTATTCGTATTTCAGACCCACCGCTTTACACTGATAGACGGGGCAACATCTCGTTCAAGATGCGGTCCACGACAGGGATGGAAACTTATTGACAGTTTCTGTCGGGGATGTTTCAAAGTACAAGAACTACGTCTCAACTGTCAACCTTCATGATTTGAATACGGCAAGTAATAGTTAAAACTATGTATAAAGTTTATGTCTTAATAAGTACATTTTCGGAACCTTAAACAACAAGTCCATTAATTGCATAACTTGATTTTCTGTTGCTTATTTTAATAATTAGAAAACAACTTAGAAAATCCAATTAAATTAAGGAAAATTAAAATAATCATTTTATTTTTACTTTTTAATACTTGATCAAAATTATACGATTTTAAAACATTTGGTTTTTATTTATTTAATAAATCTTAAAGCAGAAATATTAATATATGAATCATCATGAACAATTTGGTCCTTACAAACATAAACATAAATCATGTCAAATTTTTCACGGTTTCCGTTGTTATTTTTATCCTAGTAAAATCTGATTTGATTACATGTGTACTTGACGATCTCTGGATTTTAAAATCCCACTATAAGTACCTAAATATCCGGTCCATCCGGCCCTTTATTGAATAATATGATTTATGCTTCTTAAATTTGTTTCGGCGGCCATTTTCTGCATGTGTAAAAACAACCCTTTATAATATTGAAATGTTATGTTAATTCATGTGTTATTCTCTACACGTGCAGGGCTACGTGGTGATCAAAGACATAAATAAAGGGCAGTGTCTCCTCTCGATGTCTCCTGATTCTAGCCCAGATGATTACAAAATGGTATCTTTTTCTCTCTATAGACATTTCAAATTACTTTTTAAACTTCCTATTTTAATTCTATTTCATACTTGGTTTCTAGTGAGTTGAAATATAGTTGAATATTAAATATTTATACATTAACCACAGGCGACCTTTAACTCTTAATAAATAATAATAAATAAATAATAACAAGGAAGACTTAAAACCAAGAGATGCACTACTTAAGAAAGAATATGAAGGAAATCTCGTATTCTCTCGCCGCGACCGCAAAAAGTGACGTCATTTAAAAAAAAGACCGTTAGAGTCTGTTATGAAATATATTTTTTTTAACATTTTTATCATTTAAACATCATTTAACGTCAACTATATATTTAAATAGATAATCTTTAAATAATGTGAAGCGTGAACACATTTTCTTGGTAGAATGTTACGGTAGCCTCTACAGAAACAAGTCAATAACTCAACTTTATTTGTAGTTCAATTTTGTTCTAATAAGCTTTCCTAAACTCGGAAATGATATAGAAAAATAAAATAATACACATTCCTTAGCTCATTTTAAGGCCCGTTATATTTTAGGGTTGAATAATTACTCCCGTTCTAACTTGCATCTACGAGACTTCACGCCGAGAAGTAACGATATCTCGTCGAGTAGCACATCTTATGGTTAATAGTTAAACCAATTGTTATTCATTATACACATGCATGCTCTTAGCAATAGTTCTTCATTTAGTCCCTCTGAAGTAATGTTATATTCAAACTTATTTAAATGAATCAGTAATTGCTGATATAATGATTTATATAAATATCACACACGCTAGCGCGGTTTATGTGTTTTTCAGGGAGCCTCTCATCACGTGAACAGGTTCGATGCTGTGTATCTGGCTAATGACCTGTCCCTCGGTAACGTGACCCAGATAGCCGGGGAACCAATAGCTTCGTTTTGCAAGGACTACCAAACTTCCTTAATACAGCTGGTCCCCGCTTCATATCCGCAGCGCCAGAAAAGACGGTCGAGTAAATATTAAGTTATATTATTGTTATATTAGACATGTAAGATTTAGGTGTTTCTTTTTATTTGATTAATTTATCTGACACGAAGAGTAAATATGTTTACGATACTGTCTGTACTCATCTATTTCAAGTTTCTTAGCGAAATCTAAGACGCATTTCCTTTCTCTTTACAAATTACTCATAAGCACCTTTAATTTTAATTTTATAAATTCATCACATTGGTTATGTGACTTTATTTTTCAGTAAGGGTGATTCTTCTACTAGCAGTATTTCAACAATCAAATGTGTTTGTTCACCTTAAATTTTGAACCACATTATAACTAATATATTGTTGAAATAAATTATCTAATTCTGATAAAATGCATAACCTAATCTCTATGAAATTACGAAAAAGTGGAAAATTAGAAATTCCTCTGAGTGTATATCACTTCTAAAAAATTATTGCATGTTTACTCTCGAAGGTAAAAAAGGAACACGGCATATGTTTGTAGATTAATTACTGAACTTAGGACAAGTTTCAAATATCTTATTTTTTTATCTCTTTTCAGATGATCATGTGATAATAATAATAATAAGTAGACGTGCAACTGCTAACATCCGCGCAAACGACAACAAGCCGACATTCAGCTGGAAAGAGAATACATTTGGCTCGAACAAATTTGGAGAGCGATGGGAATGACTAATTTATGTGGATGTTTTATTACTATTATTATTTAATTTAATCATAACACAAATTCTTCAAGAAGAAAAATACAATCTTATGCTTTGCCTGATAAAATCTGCTGATTCAACATTAAGACTTATTTGCATTTTATTGCAATATTTGATGTCTGTGTCAAAATAAAACCAGAAAATGTGAGAGTGTGTTTTTGTTTTATTTTCAATTAAGACACTTACATACGCTTCGCTTGAGCACCTCTGAATCCTTCTTTATGATAAAGAACAAACAGAAAAAATCTAAGTCAAGAAATGCTGGTAAAAAATATTTAAGATAATTAAGTCAAACTTCTGCAAGAGATATTTTGAAAATATCAGTTCAAATGGAAATCGGCCGATTCGTGAACGAATTTTTAAAGTATCTTCAAGCCTTTTTAAATATAAATGTAGCTGATAATAATAATAATAATAATAATAATATCAATAATTAATAATATCAATAATAATTCATTGAATAAAAAAGCAAAGAAGTCTTTTAAAAGAGCGAGATAGTTGGTGCAATAGTTTAATATCCGAATGCATTTATTGTCCCATTTCTACTTGATAGCAAGCAAAGCTATCTTCATTAGTTATTTGGAATCGTTTGAATGCATGGGCAGATGTAAGTTTGTTTTTATTGAAATTCTGAATTTCGCTGTTTTATCCTATAAAACAATAACGTATATTGTTACCTACCTTGGGTACTCTCAAACGTTTCTGGGTAGAATACCCTGAATATATAAATTTTATAATCATTATACCCTTCATCGGACAATTCTATTTATGAAATACGTATTATAGTGTATAAATATTGCCATGTCAAATTTAACATATACTGACATGTATATAATATTCACATGTCAAAGGAAAATTTTCCGATTTCCTCGGCATTCGGCGATAATATTTACAGCAAAACGGTTTAACAATTGGTATAGCACATTGATACTTCCGTATCCTACAGTTGCTCAGTAGTCATATCGGTAGAGGGTTGGCATCGTATTTGGTTTGTCTAATCGAACTCCTGGTTCGAATCCCACAGATAGTTTTTTTCCTTTATCTTTAAAAAAATTGAGGCATATGTAAAACATTAACACTGTTTCTTGTGCATACACGTGTACATGTAGTTTAAGTTGTTCGGCCATGTCGGGAAGAAGTGTGTTCACTTTGCGAAATAGTAGAAGATCGTATCGATAATCTCTATGTACTTTAAAGAAAATAAATCGTCCAATAAAATTATATATGATATATAAAATACAAGTCATTAACCAGATGTAAAACATTTATCAAAATTAATTGGCCTTTATGTTAATTGATGGTGATTACTTTGAGCAATAAAGGCAACCATGAGACTCGCACCAAGGGGATTTGTATTTCTACAGCATACACCATACCTCATTATTTCAGTATTGCACTCTTTAATGTCACGCATTTTAAGGATATCATACGATTTCTTCCAAAAACGCATACGACCGCATGCGTATACAGGTCAATATTTAAAACAATAGCATTTATAAAGGGGAATGTAGAATCCCGTAAAATAATCGGGTCTCGAGCATGCGCATAATGTACAAAAACTCTAGTATGTTACCTTTTCGATAAATTTCTCAACGTGTAAAAGAAAATATCGACACTATTGCAGTCAAGATGAGTAAAAAATGTAATAAGTATTTTTTCGTCGTTTTACTTACATGTATTGCAAATAGTTTTGCCGAATCTAAAATATGAAAACGATAAGACGTGCACTGTTTGAAACAGCGCTGAATCATTAATTCCAACTTTTCTATGCATTGATATATTCGAAATCCCTTTGAAAAGAATAAAGAATAAAGAAATAAACTGTTTTGCTGTGAAATGAAGTTAGATATACTAATTATCTATTCATATGAACACATATATACTTATGTATACAGTTGACTTGTATTAGCGGCCAGCTGTATGAAGCGGTCAACCTGCATGAAGCGGCCAGTTTTAATATTACCAAAATATAGCATATTGCTATATGTTAAGCGGTCAACCATGTTAAGAGTTCAGTTTCTCTTGTCCCCTTGACTGACCGCTTAATACAGGTTTAATTATATATTTACCGGGTATACTTATTTATTTAATAAAATACATTATACTTAAATGCACGTTTTCTCTTTTCGTTATGTATGAGTTGTCATTCTTGCTGCCTAACAACAATGGGGAAAGCAACAGACTTTTGTGGGTTGGCGGGAAATTCTATATACCGTTCCGCAAAAACGACAATCCGGGCATTACCAAAGTAGGGAATAGACGACATTCATAATTTTTGGAGGTTGCAATTTCGTCAATTACGGAAGAACTTAACGTTTAAGTAAACACATCCATTCGATATAAGACTAATACAGCAATATATTCTCGATAATGATCAAAACAAGACATTATAAAACTAAATGGTTTAATGTTCCACCAGAATATATATGTTTTAAAATTTTGTCAGCAGCTGTAATGCTAACTCACTGCGATATCACGCCGTAAACAATGTTTTAATAAGAATCAATTATATTTTGATATCACAACCTGACACAGGGTCAATAAGTCCTGGACCTTCCTTTATATGTTATTTTGAAGATCAAGAATTTTGGAAATATTGGATCGAGCCCACAACCTCGAAGCAGAAGCTCTAAACACTTTTGCACTAGGGCAGGTCATTGATAAAAGCGTTGCTATAATACAATTGCTATATACCCACCATATCATCAAGAAATTCATTATATTTAGAAATCCCCCACCGACGCATACCCTGCTAACATCAGGTTAACTAGTCCATTTAATTTTAATTGAATCATGAAAACATCTTTCGCGAAGAGCTTCTTACTGGGTTGACCATGATAAAAAGCAACATGCAGCTAAGTTTTATAAAAAGTGAGACATTTCTTTTACACGTGTGTACACATAACATTTACCATTTTTGATTTGCGTCAGCAGCCCTTCATATTCAGTCGCCGCCAACCCTAAATACATGTTTTTATTTTCTTTGAAAACAATGGTTTTTTTCTTCTATGTTAGAGTTCCATGTTCTATGTTCTATGTAGTTACTAGGCACGCTGTTACTAATCGGGCTAGATAAAAATGAAATTATGTTTCCCCAATCATTGACTAACATACAGTCCTATGTAGTTGCATACAACCAAAATATTAAGTTTTCCACCACAGCATCATGTATTACCTTTTATAATTTTTTTCTAAGCATCACTTTGTCTCATGTCTAAGAATCTTTTCTCCATGAACCTTTAAATAGCATTGCTTGGATAAAAAATCACTTTGACACTTAATCTCATTCATTAAATAATAAGTTTCATTATTCGCTTTTTCGTCTTTTGGTCTGATATGTCTCATTTGTTTTCCTTAACTGAACGATAATTGGACACCAGGTTTCAGATACTATTTATGGGATCGGCCTCGGTGGCCGAGTGGTTAGGGCGTCCACCCCGGTATCGGGAGGTAGTGGGTTCGATCCCCGGCCACGACATATCAAAGTTATAAGAAATGGTACTGGTTATAACTCCCTTGCATGGCACTCAGCTTTAAAGGGTAATTTCAGTACTGGTTGGCCTTGTGTCAGGATAATGTGTCTGGGTGTGGTATAATACCATGTGTCTATGGCGTGATACTGCAATGTGACAGCACTATATCAGTCTCAAGTAGACATCGTCTCAAAACGACTTAAATACAATGATTCGGAACTTGAGAAATCTCATTAAAATCATTTCCTAATTTCCGCGATTAGAATTTGACAACATCGCCTTAAAGGTCACGTCAGATTGACCTTTGAAATCATTTATATGCATAAACAAGTGCTCGATTTTAATTCAGTAAAATAGCGCGTTTCAAACTGACTTCGGTAAAACATTTGTCACAGGATGGGGAAATGTGCAGCCTGATCGAGACTCGAATCCTTTTGCTTATAGGGGGAATGCTCTACCGACTGAACTATCCGGCCAATTACAGATCTGAATACCCTAATGTAAGTTATCAGTACCGTGGCCTCAACAACTGCTGTTCTTACTAAATTACAGACACCAGAATTAAAGCTTGAACAAAAAGAAAATGATCTGGCACTCTCGGGAATGTGTATTTATCTTGTTTTCTTTTGTTCATATACATTGATGCGGCTACTTCCCCTGGTTAAACCTGTAACAAACTCGACCCGACCCAGGATTGAACCCGCACCACCGGCGTGCAAGTCCAATGCTCTAACCACTTAGCCAAAGAATCGACTCCCTGCCGCAGTTGTCAGAGATTGTATTATACCTGCGACAACGCATCGTCACAAACCTAACGATATTGAAGGCGCCGTTTTGATTGGCTTACACAAAGGTCAATCTAAGACGATCTTCTAAACGATGTGGTCAGAATCATTTAGCGATACTAATGGATTTGGGAGCTTGTGTTGATTTCTTCAATTTCAGATTATTTCACGCGCCAATAAATTGCCTTCGTCTCGAATAATTCACAGTGAAAAACAACAACAACAAACAAAAAAGTATTTTCCCTCACTCCCCCACGACACAGTTACAACATCGAACTGAAAACAGAAATCAATGTAATTATTACTTAGATCTACCCATCATGAACTTAGGCATTAAACTCATTTAGAGCACTGGCAGTGAAACTTACGAAACATACAAGCCACAAAGTCGACATTCTGGCTGAATGGCCAATGGACGAAGTGAGTCACTAGATGAAAGGCTATCATGCTGAGTACCGAAAATAAAACAGATAATGGAGTGCCAAGAATACAGTTTTATCAGGACAGGAGGTTGATATGCAAGTGTCCAACTACCACCATGGATTGAGCAAACTGATTCTCAGCACCATGACATTTTTTTTGTCGAGGTCTTACACCAAAAGAGTAACAACAACAGGGGAATAACGTCTGTGGAAACAAGCAAATGTATGTGACCGTAACTCATATGCCCAAACGTTTGCTGACCCTATCATACTTGAATGTATGCAAAGCAAAGATATCATCGCATCATCTGGAGTATATTAGAAAGCAATCCTCACGTTACCCAAAGATATCGCCAACTCGTTATCACCGAGAAGATCAAGCATTTAGGTAGGAAGAAGAAGCACGCTTATCTGAGAGCTAAATGGACTGAGATGAGAGTAACTTGTGTCGTTCCAAGCAGCTTATGGACACTCTGTATAAGATTAAACGTGCCTGCAACCAGTATGTAAACTACATGATTGCAGTCGGTACAGACAGAAACCAAAAAACTGTACTCGTATATATAAATGCAAGAGATGCGACAGCAGTTGAGTACTGTATTGACAGGCGGTGTTTCATACAACACGACCCATTGTCGAAGTACACCTTCCTGAACGACCAGTTTAGAAGATCCTTCACCAACGCAGACATGTCTTAATTGCCATGTATACACAGAACCCCTTCTACAAAACTGAATGTCAATAACATCAGCAGAAATAGATTCATGATCATGATATGAACCATCACAAGCCTCAGCTAGTGAGCAGAAGTATTCCCTTTATAAATGTTTCCTAGGGAAGTGCACCAGATTTGTCACTTTCAATCCTCTTTACACACGAATACGACTGGAAGCAGATTCTTACCGGATAAAAGGCAACAAGAGCTCCACTGCAAATTACAAGCCTATCATCCTATTAATATAGTATGACTTAACATAGGTACGCCACATTTTTGTGGAGGACAATATCTAAAGCGTGCTGAGCTCGGGACAACAAAGACCTACGATTGGTCGACGGAATCGCCCGACTATCACCGAATTGTCATCGGCTACAGGTAAGCTAGAGAGTTACAGGTAAAATGTGTTATCTTAGTGTACGAAATGGCCCTGTCTTAAGCAAAATCCCCATCTTTTATTTTCCCCGATATTCGGTAGATAAGATAGTCACGCCCTCATCAGTCCAATATTTTAATTGGCAGACGAACCTCATTGTGTATTACTGTATTACATCTTCTTTTTCATTTCTTTATCTTCTTTCCTGGCGACAAGAACATGGCTCAAATCGCAGAGTTCTCGCAAGGCTTTACACAAACAAAACTTTTAAAATTATTTAAGGAAACAACAATGATTTAACTCTAGACTGTTGTAATTTGTGCGAAGATGTGAAATGTTCTTTTGAATACGACTTATTTCGTATTTGGACGGGAATAGATCAGTTTGTTTAAGCGATGGGGATATCGAGAACATTTTAAAATTGCTGGCTGTGGTAGAAACACTAGTGGCTATATATTCTGGCAAAAAAAAACCTCGCCCAATCGACGTTCCATTCGAGGTAAGCAGCGCCAATGTCGGAGAGTTAGGTACTGTACTTTCTCTGAAAGAAAATGCATACAAGAGGGGTGCTTTCAGGGTCGATATTCGAAAATGCATCAAGAAAGGAAACGGGTCGTACATGTATACTGTCGAAGGTGTACGATTTCAGCGCTCTTTGGTTAATACGATGAGAGAAATTTCAACAGTACCAAACTCTCATTACCCATGTCAGGGAGAAGTCGACAGAAATCATCTCAGTAACAATGGCGACAGTTAAAATGCGGAAAATACTGGAGCTGCACGATCCCAGGCAAAACTCTGACGGATGTATGACAGACCATCCCTCACAGGAACAACACATGGGTCACGTAGGATGTATGTCGGAAGAACAGTACTCATGGATAGAATTGTGTAACTAGTACTGGCCCGTGGTTAAAAACCTGATCAACGATGATTATATCCAGGATCTCGCTCAGCGAGCTGTAAACAATCTACCAGAACTGAAGGTAATATTACTATATTAATATTGTAATCATTATCTAAATAATAATAATGATAATAATATTAACAACAACAATAATGATAATATACAGTAATTATATGAATATAACCTTAATTAGAAACACACATACACACGCACGCACGCACGCACGCGCACAGAACCACTGTTTTCATTTTTTACCTTCTTCTGTTTGTTTCAGAAAAACTTCAACCCGGGGCTTATCTCTATATTTCAGAGACGCAAATGAAACGTTTAGTTAAGGGGAAAGATGATCTGGAAATCATGCCGCTTTTCAAAATGTTAACGGAAATAATTTGACTTTATTGAACTTAATCTGTAAAACTTATTCAAATTGTATGTACTTCTTCATCTTTATTTGTCCGTGTATATGTTTTTCTTTATATGCATACTTGTGTACGCACGATATATCGTATTAAAAGCACTTGCAGCTAAGACAGCTCTCATATTGTAAATTATAGACAAATGACCCTATACAAAACACTATGGCACACCGGTTGGCCTTTAATTCGTTAGTATAGGTGGATATACGACAGAAGATACATACAAATATGGCTCAAGCTCACATACATGTAAACGGTTAAAAAAACTCAGACATGCCAGGTGGGAATGTTTGAAAGTCAACTTCTTACACTCGCAAAGTTAGTTTTAATATTGACGGGAGTCATTACGTATCTATTTATCATAATGAAGAAAAGCAAGCCGTTATAAACATAAGAAAGGGAACGAGATCTGTCACTATTTCTAAAGATGTGTTGATGGAAATTTGTGAATTAAAAGATACAATTCTTCAATGTTGTAACTTTATAAATTCGTGAAATCATGGATTATAAAGCTTGCCTTAACAGTTTGTAATTCGATGTTAATAGTCCAGTTTCTTTTGCAGGCATTGAAAAAAAATGTATCAAACTGTTAAGAGGCAATGACAATTTAAAATATCTAGAAATCGAATTAAGGAAAGGTTACAAGAACAAGATTTTTACACCCTTTCATAAGGACATATAGAGGAAATTTACCAGACGGCGGATAATAACGCCAGGCGTCGACAGTGGGACGCTGATTTAGCTAGCGTATCAAATACAGCTAAATATAATGACGGTGTTAATTATTTATTAGTGGTTACTGATTTTTTCTCCAAATATCTGTTTGTTGAACCTTTGAAAACTAAGCGAGCTAAAGAAGTCACCGATGCATTCGAACAAATTTTGGGACATGGACGTAGTCCTCAAATAATGCAAACAGATAAAGGCAGTTAATTTAATAACAGGTTGTTTAAATCGGACCTGCAAAATGGGGGATCGTGTACATCTCAACATGAAGACGTTAAAGTTTCACCAGTTGAAAGATTAATTCGCACAATAAGAAACAAAATGCATAAAGTGTTTCAGTCTAATAGGAGTTACAGGTATTTAGAATAATTACAAGCTCTCGTAAATAGTTACAATAAGACTCCACACAGAAGTCTGCCGGGAAACATGTGTCCAGCGGAGGTGACTAAAGTAAACGAAGCGGTCGTTTGGGATTATATGTACAATAAACAAAATCCTAAATTCTCCAGTGCAAGTCAATCAAATAGTCAATTGAAGTTTATAGTGGGTGAATTAGTGAGAGTTGCTTATGTCAAATATCCATTCCAGGGGGACTCTCAGCAGAAGTGGACTTCCGGGATATTTAAAATATCTAAACGTTCTATAAAACAAGGTATTCCTATCTACTACCTTATTCACTTGACGAACGAAGATCTCTCTGGTACTTTTTACCAAGAAGAATTACAGTTAATAAAAAAAGATGAAAATGCTTTATGGATTATTGAAAAGGTTATTCGGAATATGAATATCTAGTGAAATACAAAGGATGGCCAGATAAATTTAACTCTTGGGTGAGGAAAGACGCCATCGAAACCATTATCCCAAATAAATAAAAAAAATGTCCTATTACATGATATGCCGGAGTGACCAGAATTTGGAATATAATCCGGAGAATAAATCTTGCAGCTTCAAAATTAAGTTACGACAAAATATAGAATTAAAATCCAACTGGAAATTGAATTGACGGAAATTACGATGTTAGACGATATCATAAAGGACGATAGTTTGTATATATTCTCAAGGATATGTGGAGAGAGCTTCATTAACGGGATTAAAGCCACGCTGATAAGAAGAGTTATTGCGAATGAAACCGTAAATACGATACTCACACCATTCTATTACGTTCCGTTGATTAAATCTAAAATTAGCGAACTCGATTTCAGAATAGAGGGCCAACAAGGCTTTGAAGCAAAACATTTGCGTAACTCTCTTACTCTAGTTTTACATTTAACATCATCAATGGTAGACATTGTGTGAAGTGTTTCACACAGGAAAATATGAATCAAAATCAACTATGTACTCCAAATCTCTAAAAATGAATAAAATTTTACGAATCCACCGGGACTCCAGAACATCCTCAGTATTAAAACGGCAAAAGGAAATCATTCTAACAAGCATACTGGTACACGCCATAAGATAAACGGAAAGAGGATAGTTCCGATAAAAACAACTTCACAACAAATACCAAAGGATAAAACGAAGGAAATGAAAGTCGAGTTTGTTTCTCCTGCGCTGAAAGTTGTTGAACAAACCGCTAGCGAACTTAAAAGAGAAAATGGTATAAAAAGAGGACGTCCTTCTTATGCAAAACAGTCAAACAAACGCAGTCGACAGAAGAAGTCTTCTCTCGGAGGAAACCATGACGGCAATCAATTCTAAATACTTGGTCGAAGCTCAACCGAGCGAGTTGGAATTGTTTAGTTTGAACCGAAATCAAACTTCAGTAGAAAAAAAATATTTTCAGCAAATATTACCGATCGGGCAAATAACTGATACATCCCCGATTCAGTTTATAGTAAGCGGTCAGAATGAAATGGAATACATAGACACAAGGCGAGGTCTTATGAGTATAAAAGCAAGGATTGTAAAACAGGATGGGAGCGCCATAAACGACACTGAATACGTAGGTCCAGTGAATCTTGCGGCTCACGCGTTGTTTGAACAAGTGGTCGTTACATTACAAGGAAAGTATATCACTTCGTCGACAGGGAATTATCCGTATAAGGCCTACTTGCAAACTTTGTTAAATTACGGAAGTGACGCGAAGTCTTCGCAATTTACGTTCCAGTGTTACTACAAAGATACACCAGG
>CM037794.1:22061911-22111911 GCA_021229015.1 Solen grandis
TATGGTGTATATATATAATACTGCGATATACATAATATCGCGATATAATACTACTGCGATAATAATGCGCATGTTGTTATAAAATAACACATAGGACAAACCCTAAAGTCTAAACTTCCATTTCCGTCTGTATTTATTTACATTATATATTGATAACAAATCATTTTAAAATATGCATATATCCTAATTTATAGGACTGATGAAGGTTAAGATTCGTTAAATACGTATAACCAAAAACATTCCTTTTTCTTCCTGTTAATACTTTCGAGTGAGAGACTTAGGCAGTGCTTTGAAAAGTTGAAAACATTCAGTATATATCATTACAACTTTATGAAAATTTCAAGTTATTTGATACATTAGTTAAACCAATTGTATGCTACGCATCTGAGGTCTGGGGGTATGACTACTCTGATATCATCGAATCTGTTCAAATAATTTTTGTAAATATTTTTTAGGGGTAAGTAACTCTGTTAATAATTGCATGGCTTTAGGGGAGTGCAGTAGGTTGCCTTTATGTATAACATATCAAACAAATTGTATAAAATATTGGTGTAAACTGATCAGAATGCCAGACTATAGATACCCAAAACAGTTCTATATTATGTAAAAAGCATTAGATGAGGCTGGAAGAAAAACGTGGGCAACTAAAGTTAAAGATCTTTTATTTAAATTTGGTTTTGGATTTGCCTGGTTGTCACAGGATATTGGCGATGCAAATATGTTTCTATCTTTGTTTCGTCAACGTATTGTTGACTGTATGCTACAAAACTGGCAGAGTAATATTAATAATTCAAACAGATGTGATTTTTATAGAGAATTCAAAACATTAATTTACCCAGAAACATATTTATGTGTTGATATAATTTTTTCATTGAGAAGAGCAATGGCGAGATTTAGATGTTCGAACCGTAATTTTACAATAGAAACTGGTCGACATAATAATGTACCAAGAGAAATAAGATTCTGTGAATATTGCCAATTTGTATTACATATTAATACTATAGAGGATGAAGTACACGTGTTCTTCATTTGCCCAAAATACGAAAGACTAAGACAACAATATCTGGTATCATGGTATAAGGGCAACAAAACTGCTCGTGATCTATACTACTTATTACAAGTTAATGATTATACAAAGCTGAAGTTACTTTGTAATTATATAGATAAGTTATTAGTTAAATAAAATAATTATACAGGAGAAATAATTCGTATAGCCTAGGTACAACACTGTTTTTGAAAACCTGGTGTCATAATAATGGTAATATTCTTGTCTGATTTTAAGCTGTGTTAATAATACATGTAGTTTAACCCATTACCTCAGGTAGACGCTTATTAGCACCCTTAATGGGTACCATATAATCTACATGATCTACTGAAAGCCATGGTTTAACTCTATAAAATTTAATGGTAAAAACCCATTTCCAAATGGCTGAGGAGCAGCGAACAGTATAAAACTTGATCTGGTTTTATGCTGTTCGCATAGGTCTTTTGTGGATCTTTTTATCGGGTAAAGGGTTAAAAAGTAGTAATTATATTTATACAGTTATATTGTATACAGTTAGCATGTTGATGTATGAAAATGTACGTAATAATAAGTGAATTATTTTGACCTAAGCACCTTATTTCAAGTCAAAGTTAAAAAGGGTCTGAATTTATAAGAATTTACGGCACGATATATGTATAATGTAGATGTCTAGAAACATTTCAGTTACATTTCGATCTGTATTTAATATATATGGACGTTTGATGTATATGTCAAGGTACACAAGTTATTGTTTGGTGGATTATCCACTCATGATATGCATTTTCTGTATTATAGGCCGGAGGCCTTTATGTACTTAATAAATAAAAAATGTCTAAAAAAAAATAGTGAAAATATACTAATATATTAAGTTTATATCTCGAAATGATTAGTTGAGTTATACATAGATTTATAAAAAGTGATTTTGAAAATATAAACAGTTATAAAATCATGTTTAATAAAATTTTCCGGCTTTTTAATGACGTATGCAAAAGGCAAGAGAGAAAGAGAGAGAGATAGAGGGAGAGAGAGAGATGGCTAAAAGTAAAGTGAATGTACGAAACGTTGGTATCAAGAATCAATATTGTCATCAATTAAAAAGTAGTTTGATTATATATTGTGAACAAGCTTGAAAGAAATATGCTACCTTTGAAAATGAAAATAATAACACCTCTATAATATTGTCAGCAATTAAAAATGGTTTGATTTTTTTTCTGTGAACAAGCGTGAAAGAAATATACTACCTCTGAAAATGATAATAATGAAATCTCTTTAATGCAGTTCAGTGAAACATAAGTTATCTGAGGATCAAATATGCACAAATGAAACGTTACTGATTGAATCCAACCTTTCTCTTTCTCTTTCCCATGTTATCGTTGTTATTGTTGTTGTTGTTTTTGATGTTGTTTTTAAAAAAATGTTATTATGAAGATATTCACATGCGCAAAGGTTTTATACTTAAATGTGTAATATTTGATATGTCATAATTTTTAATAATTTTACTTCAATAGGGACTTAACTTTTCTTTGATTAATTTTAGCTTTTCGTTTCTATTTGCAAAACAATTAAATAGACTTTGTATCAATAAAGACTGAATATGCTTCATATCTACGTGCATGAATAATTTCCCTTCCTTTCTGTTATTTACAGGACGTTTGCCGCTAGTTTAACACGTGACACAACGACGCTACATCCTGCTCCGATGATAGAAACCAGTCGACAGACGTTCGCTCAAGATTTGAATCCAGCCTATCATGGTTTTCTAGACGATTTGTTCAACTTTGGTAAATCAGTTTACAAACTAATTCGGTTTTAAACAAGCGTAAAATGGCTGCCGAACCAAATGTGGATCTAACAAGAATAAATTCATATCATTCAAGCACGGTACGGATGGGATATAGGAACAGATTCCGGAATTTACAATCCCGGGACCAGCAATTACACATGTCCCCACAATTTTCGCTCGAGAAGAACAATTGGATAAGAAACTATATTTGCATAAAATGTATTATTTTTATTTTAAATCATTGTATTTTCATAATATTCGTATTTTTTTTTCATTTTGACAACGGTTCAGTTCCCGCTTTTGTTTATCGGCACGTATGACTGGCTACGGCAAGTTTAACATAATTACAGTCTTTTTTCACGCATAGTGATAATTTGATTATTACTAGTTATTCATTAACTTAATTTGTCACTTTATTAAAACTGAAATTTGCTGCGCCTATCCTTATCTTAATATTGTGTGGTAGTACCTGAAATAAACCTTTTGTCCGGGGTCCGTCGTCGGTGCGTGCGTGCGTGTGTCCGTGCGTGTTTCCGGCGTCAACAATTTTCTTTAAACAACATCTCCTCCTTAACCATTGGGCCAATTTTGATGAAACAGGAATGTTTCTTGGGTGATGCCCTTTGAAAGTTGTTCAAATTATTACATTCCTTGCAGAAATCTGGTTGACATGGCAACTGAAAGAAAAAATATGAAAATTTTGAAAATCTTCTCCAAAATTACTGGTCAGATTTCAAATTTAATTAGCACAGATGTTCCTTGGGTCACTCTCTACCAAGATTGTTCAAAATATTTTGATCCGTTGAAAAATATGGCCGCAAGAGGGCGTAACCCGTTTTCCTTATATGTATATAGTACACATTTGAAAATTCCTTTTGTAAAAAGGTACTCCCTCGATTTATGGCTAGCAGAGGGCAGAGCCCATTTTTCGCAATATCATAAGATATTTGCTGTTTCTTTTCCTCCCACTAATACCTTGTTCTCAGGTGAGCGACCCAGGGCCATCATGGACCTCTTGTTTTAATTTATCGGTACAGTAGGAGTTACACCGCATCACATTCTTGCAACTGAACAACACCTTTACATTATAAATGATCATTATACATTCTTTTTAGTAATAATTCACCGGTCTATCTTTCCATTAGTTTTCTAAAACACGTGTTTTATTCATTTTAGTTTTATATTTTATATTTTTATTTTATTTGATTAAGCCAGAAAAAAAAGCTGTTATTATATCTAAAAGTGTTTAATGCATATCACAGTATCCTGCATGGGTATGATAATGACAGCAATTTAATCGTTTGGAAGGCGTCTCAATATCGTTCAAGCGCTCTTTAGATGAAACAGTATATATTTTTAAAAACAGGTGTCTATCAAAAAAGAACGCTGGCTTTCATAATAGTTTAAAAACCTTTTACTGTAGCCCCGCTTCCGAGTTGTTATACGCAAGATTAAAAAGATCCGTAATTACAAAAGTTATTTAGAAAAAAAATGTCAAAACGCATAATATCAAAAGTGCGTCGAAAACTCGGATTTTCACATTTGTAGACGATATTTTCGAGAAACCCAAAGAAAATTTGATATGACTTCATGATGATGACCTGGGAAATTCCTAAAAGAGCTTCTTACAAGAATATTTCTTCATGTATTATAAATTCGCTTTATTAAAATATTTCACTGACAATATGACGTTGAGCCTGAAGATACACTTATATATCTGTGTGTGCTCTAAACAATTTCTTCCAATTGATGAGTTTCAATGCAACCATACGGCAGCACGACCAAAATAGCTGACAACTTATAAAATACAACACATGTAAAGTACACAAACAAATTATTAAAGATTCGAATGCTAGTTCTACACCGATGTTTTGTGCTGTTAGGTGGAGTAGCAATTGCATCCCCATTCTCAAATACCACATTTAAGGGGAGATAGTCATCACGTTCAAGCTCTCTTTAGATGAAACAGTATTTTTTTTTTTCAAGACAGGTGTCTATCAAAAATGAACGCTGGCTTTCATAATACATGTAGCTTAAAAACAGCATTTGCCATGATGGTAAATTAATGTAAACTGTTAATTCCCTTTGATTCTTCAGTAATATTGTAAAGTGTAAATTATGATCATTAAGAAAAACGATGTTCGACATTCTTATTAACTTATAACATATAGCATATCAGATTGAACGGGATAATGTATAGAATCAATTAATTTTTTCCCCGGGTGTGTCGGGTTTCATTTATGCATATGAAAGTTATAATGAATTTAAATAATAATTATCTGCCAAAACAAGGATTCTGGGCAATTTGGAATACAGAAACGATAGGTCTTTATGAAACTTGTTAGGCTCAAAAGAAATATAGAAATATAGGTCGGTAGATACAGTTGTCGTCACCAAGAACTTGAAGTGTCACAAAGATACATCACAAGAATATATGTCTTTAAATATTGGATCATCGGTTGTGTGGATGAACATATTTGCATTGCTTGGTTGAAGAGAATCTAGATCTAGATGTGTTTTGTAGGATTTACTTTTTTCAAAAAGACTAGAAAAATCAGTGCCGAAATGTCCTTTGCTACTTTTGCCATCTCAATGGCTAACTTCTCAAAAAATGTTTTTCTTTCTTCGTCAAGATACATCGTGGACAAGACTGATTGAAGAAAGTATCTTGCTATCAAACCTATATAGAGAAGATTAAATGTCCGAAAATGACGCTTCTATGATGATAAATGTCGTAAATGAAAGTTACGAATGACAACTCTGTATAGAAATTGTAATTTAAGTACGAGTGCGTATATTTGCGGACCGGGTAACAATATTCTTCAGTTCAAAGTTCAAACACACACACACACACACACACACACACATATATATTTGAGTTGTCTAAGATATACATTTCAAAACAGATACTTATTCGCAAAAAATGTCTTGAATATTGAAACAGGCGATGGAATAAACAAAAAATGTAATTTACTAATTACACATAAGGGGACCATATCAATAGAAAAGATCTGTACATACCCGATTGCAGAGAATGGATGCTGCAGCTGACCTAGGGCATTCGACTGGTGCACTGTCATCCATTGAAAGTCTTAAATTACTGTCAATTGTTTTAAAGTTTAGGGTTTTGTGACCATTATTTATGTATTACTCGTATGAGATTTAGAGAGAAACAAATGTCTATTATTATTTGTATCATTTGTTTATGTATTAAGGGTGTAAAAATGATAAGATTAATAGATATGTCACCTGATTTATCAAAATAAGAAGAAAAAAACACTCGGTAAATATTTATCATTTGAATTACGACTCTCATTTAGTAGTAAAAGAAAAATTAGAAGAAGTTGTAAAAGAAAGAGTATTAAAAAGTAGTAGTAGAAGTAGTAAAAGATGAAATGATAAAAGTTGGGGCAGAAGAAGTAGTAGTTGTAGTAGCTATTGTCTGTTAAGCTCACCTGAGCACTTGTGCTCAGGGTGAGCTTTTGTGATCGCCTTTTGTCCGTCGTGCGTCGTCCGTCGCCAACAATTGTGAAGCTTTTAAGCTCGCATTTGGCCCAACTTAAACTTGGCCGGTTCTACATGATATAACGGATGAGTTCGAAATTTAATCATGTTGGGTCAAAAACTAGGTCACCAGGTCAAATCTTAGAATAACATTGTGAACAATCTAGAGGCCACACTTTTTGCCCAATCTTCATAAAATCTGGTCAAAGCTTGAAAGTGTTTCAGTATTTTCTGCTGAGTAATCGATGTTAAGATTTATCTTCGAGTCTGTGTTACGTTGTTTAGACCATATTTATATCTGTCGTGGGAATCTTAATACAGGATCCAAATTAAATTCCCCAAAGCGAGCAAGCAATATGTGTAACTGTTTGCTCGTACCGTCGTTTTACTGGTATAACGGGTTCTGAAAAATCAATGACTCTACCGGGACTCGAATCTTGAGCCCCAAGAATACCGTGCATGCACTCCTCCGACTGAGCTCTCAAGTCACATGTCTTCTTGCCTCATTTTTTATCACCCAGCTACCCCCTCCAAATTAAGAATACGTCCCGAATTTTTAGAGACAAAGAACATCCGAAGGTGCCGAAGCAGTAGCCATATTAAACAATAGGTTATTTACATTGGGCGCCAAATGCAACAGGTGATTTGCTCGTACTGTCGTTATAAAGTAGATACATATACTTGCATGACGAGCTCCAATGTAGGCTATTCAAATATATGTTTACATATCTTACAATTAGAAATTTCACTACATTTTTCTTGGTATGCATTTTATCATCTGTTGATACAGAAGTTGTCACTGCACATAACGAACGATAACTCTGAATGAAAATACTACAAATGAAATTGTAGGACGTTAGCCAGTGGCGTGTTGTAAAATTCTCATTACTCTGGCATGTAATATTTCCTTAGTTAATCAGTTAGGTATTTCAATGAAAAATGAGTGTTCGGCCCTAACAGTAAAACGATATAATAGCTACGAGATCCATTTGATGTGGAAAATCAATAAATCATTTCCAAGTTTCAAGTCACGTAAATTTATTTTTTACTGTTTCAGGTAATGCTAAACGAAACATAAGAATTCACAGTCCTTTGATTTACTTCATTGATATTGTTATGATCAGGGTTTTTCAAAATTTGTCTTACCATGTGCTTTTGGCTAGCCACTTCATAGTTTCATTAAATGATGATTTTACTGGCACTAAGGCATGATTTAGATCATTGTTCTGATTAAAAACACAGAACAACAAATCCTCATTTAGTATTCTTGCCAGTGTTTAGCTCTATTTGTTGTTCTGTCTTCCTATGTTTTCTATGTCAGAACTCCATATGAATATATCCAAAGTTTCCATGAGTTCTATTTTCATTAATTATATGCAAATACATCTTTGTATAGGCACAGGTCCTACTTTTCCTGTTAAAGTTCATGATTCTTCATAGTTCTGCCTAAATCCTCCTTATTGTTGTGTAAACTTAAGCAAAGTTTAAATATCTACATTGATGTGTATTGACATTGGCAGCCATCTTGATTTTTAGTGTGGGTTGCTATTGGCGACTCCAGGGATGCTGAAGTAATCTATTTTTAGATTGATACATTCCACAATGTTCAACTTAAATGGAAAAAGACCTTTTGAGGTATTTATTTATATTATTTTGTGTAAAATGATATTTTGTACATTTTAGGATTAAATGCAATCACTTTAAGCAGTAAAATAATTATTTATATTGTTTAAATAACTTCCCACAGTTTTTGTGGGAAAACCCCACAATTTTGGTGGAATAGTTCCACAAGTTTTATTGTGGAACCCACAGGTTTAAGTGTGGGATTCCACAGATTTTTCTGTGGGCCACAGTTCCACAGCTGTGGAACTGTGGAAGTCTGCTAGGGTATATAAACCCCAGGCTCCCTTCATTCCGGGACTCCAAATTTCTAGAAATTGTAAGGTGTTAGGGTTTTTGGCTATTTTCTTTATTTTCATTCCTTCTTTCTATCTTTATATTTAATTTCATAATAGGAGACAATTTTAGGGGTTATCCATTTATTTTAGAGAAACATTAAGCTTTAATCTAGGATTTGTGAATTGTTAGAATTAAGTTGACTTTGCTTAAATATAAGTACATCTGTTGTTTACTTTAAGCTTTAAGGTTTTACTAGCCTGTGAATTAGAGTGGATATAGTTTTAAGATACTAGTTCATTAAATTTTAATTCATTTTATTTATACTGTCTCACTTAATTTGTTGATCCCTAATTTTGGTATTAGTCATTTCCTGGAGTCCAACACATACACAGCCAGGCACACACTCACACAAACAACATTAGTAGCTTGTGAGAGTCCAAGAGAAGTGTGCAAGTGATGTTAAAGGTGGCAGCTCGAGAGAAGCGTGACGTTTAAGGTAGCTCTAGAGGAGCGTGACGTTTAAGGTAGCTCTAGAGGAGCGTGATGTTTAAGGTAGCTCTAGAGGAGCATAACATCTAAGGTGGCAGCTCAAGAGGAGCGTAACAATATAATCATTAGATTTGAAAAAGTGTTTTGTTTAAGGTATTTAAAAGCAGAATCATCCAAAATTATGATTTATGCTTCTATTCTAGATACACATGTATTGGACAATCAAAGTAAAGCTAATGGAAATGTATTTTTATGATGTTTTACTTTGATTGAATACTTTTGATAATAGCGATTATTTGTAATTAAATTCATATTTTAGAATTATTTAACATACACTGAATGGAATGAATGATGGAAAACAGTTCTTCACAACGAAGGTACAACAATAGTTTAACAAAAAATAAATAAAAAATTATCCAATACTGCAGTACTTTTGTCCTGGTTGTTTAGTTATAAGTATGCTTTATTATACCTTATTTCACATGTCGTGTGCTAAGTATAATAATAAATTCGTAAACTTAAATTTGTAAACATGCAATTTGAAATCATGGGTGATCAGTTGCAAATTAATTGAGTTCGACAGTGTTTTTATGTAATAAAACGTTCGAATATTAAATGGGAGTAAAGGTAAACAATACATATTGTATAGAACGGTCAGTTTCGATATTAGTTCTCTTGATATGCAAATCTGAAAAGCGGTCCTTTTATGATATGTTACTGATTAATGGTAAATTGGAATGTCCTTATGTTTTATTAAATTTTCAATAAAAATGATTAAATACGAATTGAAATTGTGTTAAAATGTTGAGAATAAATATAATAGTTCACACTGATCTTTTGAACGGAGGTGTATATTTTTCACAATTGTCCATGTTATAACTCTTTAACACCCCTCTTCATTCTATAAACTTTATTTTAGTATACTTGGTTTATACAGACTTGTCTTAACTATTTGAGTTTACCGTCTCTTTGACGTTATTACAGTCATATAGCGACGCCCAGCTAATTACTGATGGCGGAAGACCCGGAATGCCCGAAAGCATCCGGGTAGAACGATCGACATTCGCCAAACAAGCTGGAAGGCTTCCTCACATGAAAATCCGAATGACGCTGCCGGGATTCGAACCCACGCGGTATTGGGTGTAGTATACAGATGAATGCATGAGGGATGCATGGAAATGTATGAGGAAACCAATTTATACTTGCTAAGGTGGACATCTGAAATCATTGATCAAAGAATGATTTCATTTTTTTTTCGAAACCCTTTCATGTTTCAATAACATAAGAAAATTTAATTTATCACCTGTTTATAGTCATTCAGCAACCATTAAATTTTCATAAAGTTAAAAACGATCACTAATAGTGTATAAGATAAAACTCCCTTTTTATTGTTAGTAGTTGTTATATACTTTCTTGACGTGGCAATTTATTTATTCCCAGTCGAGGAGTCATTATCACCCGAGTCGCTAGACATTGAATTATTGCGTGGCGTCAGCGAATGGCTTCGACGACAAACTGTTTATGTTGTTGAATTATTCCTGTACAATGGCGTGATTTTACATATCACCGGTTGTTATGGGTGAATTTTAATATTGACTTGCTAGATTGTTATCGTTCATTATTCCGTTCATATAATTCAGCTTAACGTGTGTTGGGTGGCAAAAAGGCGTTGCATTATTGTGTATCCTTTATTATAAACGGGTTAATTTGTTTACTTTATCATTTATGTATTTATACAACTTCAAACTTCTGTGATTTGAAAACACCTGTAATCACTGGAAAAGTCAATTGTGAGTTTCAATGAATATTACCATAACAACATATGTCCGTGATAGAATTTGATTAAAATACACCATCAAACAATAAGTGTGATAAAATGGAAGAAAAGATGTCAGCCTTAGTTCAGTGAACTAGTCCTTTACCTTATGAATATTCATGTACAAAATCATAATTTCATGAATATCAATTGATTGATGTTTAAATGGTTTATGAAATAATGGATTTTCTATGCCAGAATTGACTGGAAATTTAGCTACAAAATGGTATTAGCAAACAGAGAAGGCCCTGTTTATGGCCTCCCCTGGGTGCTGCATAGTCAAACCCAGAACCGTCAATAGGGGATCAGCATAAGTTGTAAGAACTTGTTTACAAATCAACGTATTATAGATTTTTTTTACTGTATCCAGATTATCCAACTCCGACGGTCAAAAGATAAGTAAGGCAGATAAACATTAGTCACATTAGGGCACAAAAAGGATAAACAGACTATCAGTGGACCTGAACCTAGGAAAATACACACATGACAAACAAACCTTTCCGAAGCTTGTAAACTGCGTGTGGTTTATACATCTGTTATTAACGTGGTTTGGGTCTATTATGCCTAATGTCTTCACAGATCCCAATTTGTATTTGATATCAGCGTAATATAAGCTGTATGTCGACCATTTCATAAACCTTCCAATAACATAGAGTGTGTACGCGTTTGAAATGAAAACATTAGGGTAATGTCAAGTTGACCCTTAACATGCGCATTGGGAAGTAAATGTACTCGTGTTTACACTTAAGAGTGTTTACAAGTATTTCAGCTGTGTATTCATTTTTTTTTTTTTTAAATGAAGAATTTATTATAAATTTCGATGTCATTCCTGTTTCCCCTTGTTTTTTAACATTTGGCCCAAAAAGTAAACCAAATGTGGTCGGATTTGTTACGTAAACAAATGCAGTCGTACAGAGAGCTCGATTAAAAATAAGTCTTTCGACTATCAAGAATCACATTAGAAAAAATAGTGCAATTATCAGCCCTGGTTTTATCGACTATTGGACTGAAGGCAAAAAAAAAAAAATAAAAAAAAAAATAATAATAATAATAAAGAAAAATAATAAAAAAAATAAAGAAGTAAAAAACTATATTATGAGATCTCGGATAATTTGGTTTGGAGAGCATGTTCCTGACCTACTATTCTTACCATTATAATTAGAAACTCGAATCTAATGTTGCTACAAGCATCAAAATCAACCGCACCCAAGATTTCTCAAGGAAAGTTCATTTTTTAAAGAGTCATGTGTTAAAATATCAAGAAAAGTATATTTGCCAGCCTTTGAGATCAAAAAGTCCTAATTTAGTGCATTTATGCAACTTTAGCTAAATTTCCAATGAGAAAAATCGGGTTGAGTTAAAAAAAACATGGTAATGGATGCATCGTTTACATTTTCAGATAGTCTTTATAACAGGGGATTGACCCTGAAATAAATAAAATATGTCCGTTGATTTTTTATTCATTCTTTTTGTTAGTTTTTGTGCATACACTCTGGTCATGCACAAACGAAATCGTATGTTCGTTTCGTATTGACAGGCTGTTCACCTGCATCTTTTAAATACACTAGAAAATTGCGATGCAATATTTTGAAAATATCACTTTAATATGCTCATACAGTATTTAAAAATGAAGTTTTCTTATCTTAAAGCATTTTGTGCGTGTAAGTGTGCGTGTTTTCTTCTTCATCTTCTGCAATAAATTTAAACAAACAATCTTGTTCAACCATCAGATGAATCTCTAAGACAAGCATGTTAACACCCTATTTTTAATTCACATATCTATCAGTTGTAGTTTAAAGCAATCTGACTAAAGTACAGATCTTCCTACGGTAAGATCTGAAGACGACCCATTTGAAATGTTCTCCTATGAGATTGGTTTTCCAGTAAAATCTATTTATATCTAAGCCAATCAGAGAACGTTTTTTAAAGGATGTATAATTTATGCATGATTGATTGAAAATGTCAAAATGAAATATGCAATATGTCATTTGCTGTTCATGTAAAATAAAAAAGAATGTAAATAAAACAATTAAAATATGTCTTGGTTTGTTTCTTGATGAATGTATCGAAATTTAGCCCCTTTCCGGTAATTACGTACTTTTCGCTCTTACTGCAGTGCTACAGAAAATGTTTATCAGTCCTTGTTGAAAGCTAGCGTTCATTTTTGGACTAAAACATTCTGCTATATTCTCAATGAAATCCTCAAAGGATTTACAAAGAAAGGTAAAGTATGTTTTGATGAACTAGTTAATTACAATGAACTGTATTTTATTATGAGTTTAATTTAGATTTTTGACAATTAACATTAATATTTTGGGCAAATTTACGCGCGACATTTACATTGCAAATTTATTCATTAAAATGTAAACAATGTGTGGTTGTAATAATTTGATCGACACCCATAATTTAAATATATACTTTTTCATCTCTTGACAGATCTTGACAGATTCAAATTTTTATCGAGAAACCTTTCAAACGATTTAAACACATCGTCTTTATAGTGCAAATGCAGACGACTTTGTAGGAATCAACATTGACAACAAGTTATAGGATTATACAATAGATTCTGAACACTTTTTTATGAATTTAGATAGAAACAGTGGTAAAATTTTGATTTTTTTCTTGCTAACCCAATAAACAATCAAATCTGTTAATCTGTTACTTGTGTCAAAATTGATTTCATCATGAATTTCTTACTTAAACTCAGTGACCCCGTGTATTGAAGGAGGGGTGTTTCAAAAGCGTTTTCAACTGTTTCTAAATATGAACAAATTCCAAGGCAACCAAACTAGTTTAAATCTTATGTCAAGGTTATAAAAATAATGACCCTCTTAATTAATATTTACTTCATTTCTGATGATATCTTTATTTTAAAATGAATTTGCTTTTTAGATATTTAGTTCTATACTGCAATAAAATGAACAGGTTTAAGTAAATAAATTTCTGTAAACTGTAATATGTTTGCATAAGACTGCACATTAAATACCAGTCTGCTCTTTGAATTTAAAACCTATTTTATTGTTGAAAAAAAAATCGTAGTTCTTATTCAGTCAAATTGTGTTTTTTTCTAACCAAAAATGCCCTTTTCCATCCCCAGTTTGTTTGGAAAATGGGGCCTGTTTTTCAGATGCCTTGATAATTCCCCTTTGAGCATGTCTTTTCTCCATGAAGAATGGTCAAATTTGATAATTCATTCCATGTTTTTTTAAGGAAAAAATTTTTTTTTTAATTTGCCACTGCAGTGTCATTTTTAGGGTGAGTTAAAAATGAAAAGAAAAAAATGCATTGGTCAAGAAAAATGAATATAACATTTCATATTTTGAACAAGTACAAAAAATGTAAATAGCATAGAATGCTTGCCTCTAAAAAGAATTTAGTTAGATAAACATTGTTTATGATAAAAATTCCATAAACAAAGTTCATCCAAGGATGTTCTTTTTACAGGCATGCAAATGTATACTTTTTACTGAACAAAAGACATTAAGAAAAAAATGAGGTGATCTTTAAAAAAAAAGTCACAAGGTAATATAAACAAATTGGGAAAAATAATGTTTTTCATGTAAACTGAAAATATTTTCAAGAAACATAACATTCATTACCTGTATACTGTTAAGATTTCTTTGTATTGAAAAGAAAAAAAAAAGATCATTCAAATCAAATAATATTTCAAATCAGCACCAATAAAACCACCTTTCATTTACAGTGACAGATGTGATGAAAACTTGAAACTAGTCATTGAATGATAATTGTGGAGAATAATATTTTAGAATACATGTATTACAAAAATATGAAGTTATTTAACCTCATAGTGTTGAATTTGGAATTATGGTACATGTATTCTACTTGGTTTTGAGTTAATATTTCTGTCGTTTGATGATTTGATCATGTTATTATAACATTCATTAAATGAACATTGTTACTTTTTTTCAGATTGCAGTTAGCAGACCTAGAATTGGAATAAAGGTGTCCCATTCCAAATTCAGATGTTGGTGGATGTTGGACTTGTTTTGTGATTATCATGTTATCTTATCTAGAATATCATTAAACAACTATAAAAGCATGTTGTGTTATAATTAAGTGTGTGTGTGTGATATAAATTATATATAAATTTCTAAAATAAAAATAAAATTAAAATTGAACACATTGTCTTGAATATATTTATTAAAAAGTAATTTGATCTGGTAATCACTCATCTAAACTATCATGATTTCTTATGCGTAGAAATCTACACAATATAAAAAAGATAAAGATATACTTTTTAGGTTTAGTTTAATCTTATTTACTTTACATCAATTTAGAAACAAATTCTTACAACATATACTAAAACATATCTACGGTTCATGGGCCAGTACTTTGTGGCCGGGAAGTTGCATAGTTTTAGTATATGCCTCTTATGAAAATGTTTATCAAGGACATCACTGCTGTTTGCTGTAGTGCAGAGAGAGAATTTTTTCATGTCTTTGATAAAACAAATGCATTGATGACCTAATTAAAAAACAAAAAAAACAAAAAAGTGTGAGTGTGTGTAGATAAAGATTACTGAAAATAAATCATTGAAATGACAATGTAAATTTACTTTAATGCCATGCAATTTTAAAACTCACAACTGATTGCACTCCTTGTATATTTTTCATTCATATGTATTTACAATTATCTTTGCTGCTATTCACTGCTATTGGTATTTTAAACTTACAATGACATAAATCATCATCATCATCATCATCATCATCATCATTATCATCATCTTAAAATGACATTCTCATCATCTCAAAATGACATCATCATCATCACCATCTCTCTCTCTCTCTCTCTCCTTGAATAAGGAAATGTGTATTTGAATGTTACATGTTATTCACTGATTGCAGTGCTTTTAAAAGTCTTTACATAAATACATTCAGTATTAAGAGACCATGATTTAAGATTCGTTACCATAACACTTCTAATTAATAATTCGAAATTGTATCCCATGATATTTGTCTTCATTAAAGTGTAATGTAGCTCGATGTATTTGTATATAGAATCCCCGGTAGGCTGGTAGCTCTAATCAAATTGCAACATACAATTTCTCTTTCTTAAACTTTTATAACGCCCCTCACTGAATACACTTGCTACCGATTCGAATTTTGTAATCGTGTTAATTTCATAAGGACGCGATGACATTGGGTAAAAATAGACAAGAGTGTGTCAAGCACCTGTCGACGTTGGCGGATTCTATAGACGTCGCTAAGGTGACGTTAATATTCCTGCTGAAATGACTGTTCTAAATATAGATATTGAACATTTACAAAATTCTGCAAGCTACGATCTGATTGGCTGAGACTGAAATATCCAGAACACGAACGTCAACGGGTCGTCCTCAGATCCTAATGTAGCGTGGCGTATATATAGAAGATGAATTTAGTCATATTGACTTTAAAGTACTTGTATGCAACTTTTTAAAGAAAAATATGTCAGCTAGAAGAACAAAAAACCGCTTAAACTGAGATCCATTGATGTTCAATAATGAACCAAGAAAGGGGGATACTGAACTACAAAAATAGCACAGAAACTGAAAAATCAGTATTTTCCTACGACACAAACATATAAACATTATGACAAGTATATAGGGGCATAACTTATCCATTACACATGAACAAGACTTGTTGGTTTTATGGACGTTTATTTTTCCGGCATTTTTCATCACAAATGGACCATATGTCAAGGTCAACCGCATAATGAAGAGGTCCACCACTTAAGCAACTGTCAAAATTTTGAAACAATCCAATGAAGTACAGAGCAGTTATAGCAGATTAACCAAAAGGTAAAACTGTCCAGATGTCGCTTTTTCATTAAAAGAAAATCAAATGTCAATCTTATAAGATTAGCCCCATAATGTAAAGGTCCATCTACTGTCCGAATATTGAAAACCAGTCCAAAATTGTTTTCTTGTAATTTAAGTATTAGCAAACACCACAGGTTACAAGGTTAGTTCAAATTATATTGATTGAATTTAAAAGTGTGCTTATCAATAAGGTTTTCATATCTCTGTCCTCCTACATGTTTAATTTAAAATTTTCTAGTGTCAAGTATTAACGGCTCACGTATGTACACACCTCGACTCCGATTCTAGACAAGGCGAAAACTCATGAATTTTAAATTGTTTTGGATAAAAATAAAGTTGACAAAACAGTAAATATGTCTGTACGTTTCGTTGAAACTAAGAGGATATTTAATATGATAATATAATGTTATATATATATAATACCTTCGTTCATGAAAAAGTATAGTCATTTTGATTTATTCCTAAGGAATTGTGTAAATTTCAAGGTATGTTTTCCTGTGATCTTTTGCGAAAATTGGAAAATAAATGTTATGAAACCTTGCATGATACTTGTAGACGTACTTTTAGACGTTTAAAAATACTACATATATAAAAACATTAATAAACAGACGGCGCCATAGGGCGCATCTGTCAGGCTCGTGCAACAGATTTTCGCTAAACTCCTATTCGTATATAAATATTTCAACCGTTATGAGTCATTGACAAAGCAATGTGGATATTGCGCCATTTCATATTATTGAGAAAAGCTTGGGTTTGTTGGAAAACAGAACCTGTGTTTATTTGTGGTAGGGATTCGAAACAAATCGGGAGGCAATACATTGCATGACACCAGAAAATATTTTTATTTAAATTACGGTAAGTTGTTTTAAATATATACTGTTAAAAAGCTATTTTTTTTATTTAGTTTACTTCTTATGCGTTTCATGCATTTGATGCATGTTTTTTGCCTGCCACATGACCTTGTCAGGCTGATTACAATGTATTAAAATAAATTGATTGACTGATTGATTGATTGATTGATTGACTGACTGACTGACTGATGGATTGAGTTTACCGTCGCGGCAACAGTTATTTAGCGACGTCCAGCTAGTTACAGGTGGAGGACGACCCAGGTGCACAAAGGCACCTGCGACGGATCTACAGTAAGCCAGCTGGAAGGCTTCCACACTTGAAAATTTCGAACGATCCCTGCCGCGATTCGAACCTACAGCGGTAAGGGGGCTAGTGATACTGAATCAAACGTATACCTCGTTTGCCACGAACACCTTCTACAATAAATGATTTGTTAATTGGAATGTAAGTAAAAATATAAATCATCCTTAATTGGTGCAATTTTTAACCTTTATACTTATTAATGTATGTGCTAAAGCTAATTAACACAACTCTGTCTTAAACATTTTGTGTAAATATAATTGTGCAAATAAAACGTTGATTTTTTTCATCAATGATAATTACTACTCGATCACATAACGATAGGAAGAAAATCTTCTTACGCAAGTCGTCCTATGTTTCTGACCGTATCTTTTAAAAACTTGGTAAAAACTTTTAAAGTCAATGATTATGTTTATTTAGACACCATCATTATGTATATATAAACACCATGATTATGTATATTTAGAAACCATGATTATATAAGTTTAAACACCATTATAAAGTATATATAGAAAACATAATTATGTAGATATCATGATTATGTATTTTTAGACACCATGAAAAATTTTTTCTTTATTATCCTTTTTAAATTGTATGTTTATACAGCATGATTGTGTCATGAAATATGTATATTTAGACACCTTGATTATCTATATTTAGACACCATGATTATGTATATTTAGACTCCATGGTTATGTATGGTTAAACACTATTATTATGTTTATTTAGACACCATATTTATGTATATAAAGGCACGATGATTATGTATATTTAGACACCATGATTATGTATATTTAGACATCGTGATTATGTATATTTAGAGACCATGAGTATGTATATCTATTTTAGACACCATGTTTATGTATAGACATAAATGTAAAACTCAGGCATTAATCTTAAGCTCAGACATTAACCTAAAGCTCGGACGTTAAGCTAATGCTCAAATATAAATTTAAAGCTCAGATATTAATTTAAAGGTCAGACATTAATCTAAAGCTCAGATGTAAATCTAAATCTTAGATATTAATCTAAAGCTCATATATCATTCTAAAGCTCACACGTTAAAGCGCAGGCATTGATCTGAACCTCAGATGTAAATCTAAAGCTCAGACATTGATATAAAGCTCAGACATTGATTTAAAGCTCAGTTATTGATCTAAAGCTCAGCCATTTAGCTAAAGCTCAGACATTGATCTAAAGCTCAGACGTTGATCTAAAGCTCAGGCATTAATTTGAAGCTCAGACATTAATCTCAAGCTTTGACATTAATCTATTGTATGTACCACTGTACTACATATTATTACATATCGCATTAGTTTAAACAGTTATGTTGCATCCATTTATTTACATACATACATACATACATACATACATACATACATACATACATACATACATTTTGAACGCGATGACCGAGTAGTCGTTACTGCGACATACCAGAGTCGCTAAAAAATGACCCTTGTATATTCTATTGCATGGTACTCTGAATATTTTATAAAGATATTACTATAATAGGTCGGCCGAGTGTCGGAATATAGTAGAATCATGCGTGATATCGCACCGATGCAGCACACAAACAAAGTCTCCATATGACTTGAATACGGTCAGATGGACGTTAAAAAAATCTTGAATTGTTCTTGGACAGCTTATGCCATTATGTTCTTTTTAAACTGTTTTCGGTCTTTCAGGAAAAAAGATTCAGATACGAAAGGAGGATATTCGGGAGGAAAGATGAACATAAAGTGTAAGTTTTAAAAGAACGTAAATTGGTACAGCCGTGTGGAAATAATTTGCTAATTTAGTAAACAAACACGACGAAATTCAATAAAATTGATTCATCGTTATCCTTGCTCTAACCACATTTAAAAAGAAAATGTCGGGAGGGGTGGGTGTTAATTAAGTGTTATTTAACTGTTTTTTCTGTCTTTATTTTCTAGAATTTCATCCAAATAAATTCAATGTTTCAATTTTTTAAAAGAGAGTTTGATCTTTAATAAGTCTCTTAGAATCTGAAAATGTATTCATTTTTAATTCTTAGTTTTTATTGTGGACAATTGAATCTACAATAAAAATGTCATTTCGTCACATTTTAATGGCAAAAATACAGTCATATCTTTAACATAGCCCCCCCCCCCTTTCAACCTCGGTTATTTATTATCACAATTCATTCTTAATGATAGAGGGGATAGCTGTATTCATTTTCTTTCTTTTTTCCAGATCTTCTGTGCGTTTTGACACTGTGCCTTATCAGTATATTACTCCGAGCTAAACTGATGTCAAACAATGTCACCAAAACGAAAGTTTCAAATTCCTTGAAGTCACGGCCAATTATTGTATCCCAGTCATTTTCGAATTACTGTGATAGTTTCCAAAGGAACCACTTTATGGCGGTAACTAGCATGGGAAGAACGGGTACTAAACTGTTTCAATTGATGACGTTACTGTCCACAGCCAAAACAAAATGCTATACGCCGGTTATATCTCGGATAATGATGTACCGCCTGGGACGGCTTTTCAATTTGAGTTGGATACCAGTTAAGGGCATTAACCAAATTCAGTCCAGGAAAGCATTCTCAGATGAGTTCTCGAGGACATACGCACCAGCGATTGAGCGCCTAGATCCCCACTATAACTGGTCTTTGCATGGATACCTTCAGAGTTGGAAATACTTTCAGAATAATTCGCAGTATCTGCGGAAAACCCTCCCTTTTCAAGATGTTTTAATAGTTAAGACAAATAGGTTTTTTTCTGAAAGGAATCTGACACATAATAACATTACCATCGCAATTCATATTCGTCGTGGCGACACACTTAGAATTGTTGATAAAGGTTATATTGTTCCTAACATGACATATATTAAGGAAGCTATGGCGTATTTCAAGACCAAGTTTCAGAGGGAAACTGTGAACTTCGTCGTTGCAAGTGATGATATGAAATGGTGCAAGAAGAACATAAAGGGAGCCAATGTGTTTTACAGTGACATGGAGTCTGCAGAAGAAGACTTTGTGTTATTGGCCAGGTGTAACCACACAATAATGACCGGGGGAACTTTCGGCTGGATGATAGCGTGGTTTGCGGGCGGGGACGCCGTCTATTGGAAGGGAAACATACGGCCTGGTAGCACGCTGGATAATAAAACTATTATAGAGGACTTTTATCTGCCACATTGGGTTGGACTGGCATAACTGATACAGTGAAACTTCAATATGAAATAAACCCATTTTTGACTGGACCGCCAACCTGTCCTAAAGACGTTTTCAGTAGTTACTTATGCACAACTATAGTGCGCACAAGAGTGGTGATCAAGATCTTTATACAAGATTTACTTACATATCTACAAGATGAAATCCGCAAGAATCCTGTTTGATTCAGCAATTATGTCTCAGCAGCTTAGGCAAAAAATCAAATATGACGTCACACCGTATTAAGCAATTATGCATTCAAAACAAGCGGTTCTTAAGCCCTGAAAGCTTTACTTTTGGACCGATTTGCATAAAATTGTCAATGAAGGTGCAACATCACATTTTACAAAGTAACTTCCGTTTCCAGAAAATCGCAAAAGTAAAGTTCATCTGTCAATTATCGTTATTTTATTCGTCCTTAAATAACTCAAAAACGATAACTGTTTAATCGAGACACTATGGGTATAATTTGTAGTGCTTTGAAAGACCTTTCAGAAAGTATTTAGTTTTTGGAGATCGGGATTGAATCAGCTAGTTAATAACAGAAAAACAAGTGTATTCAACTGTTTTCATCTCGAAAATTATCATTTTGTTTTTGTAAATTAGAATACGAACATAAATTGTAGATCTCTTGCCGTTCTATTGGTGTTTAAATTTTAAAGATTGACCCAATATTCATAAAGTTAAAAGGAGAAAACAAAACGACATTAGCATGCTTTTGCCAATTTCTCGAAGTTTAACCATCCATATCTATCAAAGATACGTCCATATATAAAGCATGTGAAATGTGGGGAATTGAAAGAACTTTCCAACGGTACCTAGCTTTTTCAAATTGGACTTCATATATGGGAGATACATGAACAATAAGAATTAATTTAAACCGTTCTTTTATACACTTCTGCAGGTTGTCTCAATCATTTCCTTTTTTTCTAAGAAAATATTAGTTTTTGAAACTTTGAACTTTAAGAACACTATTTATAGCTTGATGGAATGTTATTCTAATGGAATGCATATTTTTATCATCAGACCTTTAATTACAAAGTTATAGGTAGAGAAGCAGTAATTAACATGAACTTTTTGCCGATTCTTGTCGTTTTCTTGAAGTCTTTATCTCATAATTTATTGCAGATAGATTTATACATAAAAAGTGAGATGTTGGATACTTAAAGACCTTTCTTACGATACCTGGGTATTTGAAATAGAACATTACAGAAGAAAGTTACATAAAAAATCCAGAAAACTCGTTTGGTAGTGCCTCTGACTTTAACGTTGAAATAATGTTGGATTTATATTTGGATTTGAAAGTTGTAACGACGTCGAAGTTTCAACGTTGGAGCTACAACGTTGAAATTGAATGCCCTAAATAATATATCAATGCAGTTTCAAGTATGTAGTACAAATATCTTCGTAGTCATGCGTGGGACACAGTTTCAGGACGGACAGACGACCGTACGGACGTACAGAGGCAAATCTATATCCCCCCCTTTTTGGGTGGTGGCATAAAAAAACCCTTATACAAATGTGTTTTGTTGCTGTCGTTAAATTCTAAAACCAAGTTTGTTTGACATTCAAATATAATATAGATGACATTCAAAATCAGGTAATATAGATCACATAACACATTTTAATGAACAAATAATGAGATACATTAAATTTCATCTTAATTAAAACATTAGATTTCATCTTTAAACTTGTAATTAGCAGTTCTTTCAACATATATTTAACATCATATGTAACAATCATAACATCAGTTTCTGCCTCCGACCCCAGACCTTTCGGGCACATATTTCAGATGTTTCATCATTATGTTCTGAAGATCAAGCGTTGCTGTTTTTACGTATTTTACAAATAAAAACATATTTAGTGGTCAGATTCATCATTTATTCCATCAATGATTTTACATTTGCTTGGTGTATTGTTTATGCATTTCAAATGCAAATTTCTGTAACATAATTAACTAGAACTGTGGGACATGTCGCCTGACAACGAATGGCTTACGTGTAATATGAATCCTAGGAAAATAAGTAAGAAAACTGCAATGAGGAATAATTAAAGAAATGCACGAAGTGGAGTTATCGGTTCTAGTGAACTGCAAGATTAAGTACGAAAAGATGCAAAGGGCAATTACTCTTAATCTATGTAAGAGAGTGACTTTTTGAGTTATGTCACGAAAACCATCTCCGACATAAGCAACGTACACCTATATGTCACTTGACCTGGCGACATTAAATGTTGCTGTTGAATAAAACTTCATTGAAATAATATGAACACAAATTTAATGCTCTGTTGCTAGTCATGTTTTTTAAAGAGACATATAGAAGGTTTTACCTAGGATTGCTTGATAAAACTGAATTTTTCCAAATGATATTTTTCTTTTATCGCTTTAAAATTCATTGTTGCCATGAGATTTTTGTGTAGGACCCTCAAAAGCAAACTAGTAATGTGAAATCTTAAGTTTTCTCAAATAAAATGCAAATTATTACAACATTAGTCATATAACTGATATCTGCATCAAATGTATAAATAGATTTGATGAAAAACAAGGCAAACCATAGCTTTTTTATTAGCCAAGCATTTCAAATGCTTTCTAAATCAAACTATATTTCTACAATATTTTAAGGACTATTTTAGTGAAAAAAAAATTGACCTGAGATAAAAAGAAAACATTTGTGTTTATAGATATAAATATGTTTACGCTCGTTAAAATATTTAAAAAACTCATTTCATAGCTAGATAAAAGAACATAAATTCGAGTTTTACGTCCCAGCTTAAATTAAGTTCCTGAATTACAACAAACATGTTCCTTAGTAGATGATTGTCTGAAACAACGTGACATGTTCACATACTGTCGCAAAGAATAGTTGAGCGGGAGGGTGCCGTTGTCCAGTTCTCGACTGCGGATCCGAAGGTTGTGGGTTCGACAACCCGGTAGGGGCATGGATTTTCATAACTTTCCCAGACGCAAAGTACTGGTTCAACCCACGGACCGTCGACAGTGATTAGTATAAGTTGTTAGAACTTGTTTCCCAATCACCGTAAAGGAAATATGTTAAAATTAAAGAAAAGCTGGAGATGGATTGCCTAGTAAGTAGTGAAGCAAGGTTTATCATTTTTAAAGAAAGTCATGTTAGGTTAAATAGTCTGATATAATCATACTACAATTTTGTAAATTTATTATTTTAGCGGATAAATAAATAGTGTTTCAATATCCCGTGGCCTTCCTTTTGTTGTCAACAGCTGACAGACCTCCAAATACAGCTTCTAGAAATACAAAAATAATAGATATACAACAGTATATTAAACAAGTTACCCCACTGTTCTATACTGTTATATCTTTATAAATTAATAACTTTTCTAAAACTGAAATTTTCATTAACAGACTAGATATAAGCATTAGACTTTATTCCTTTTTATAAGGCTTTCCTTTCGTATATTCACAGGCTCTACGATGAATGCATTCCTCAGTATTAGATAATAATAAGGAAATTGGATTCCACTTCAATATAAATCAATGCAAAGTTTTTTTTGTGATGAAATAAAAAGCAACGCTAAAATCTAAAACCATTTCAATGGACCGTTCCGAGCTTTTCCGCATAACGCGCCGTCCTTAGTTATTGTTGCTATGCCTCACAAGCAAATTTTCTGAGTTAGATATGTATCTGGTACTGACATCTTTGATGAGCTTGTAGATGATGGTGCAGCAAGAGAACCATTTCTTAAGACTCATTATGCAAAGTAAAACTATTGTAAATCATTATCCTAATGATTGTCAATAAATCCCTAAACAATTGAAAAGATCCACTTTGTTCACATATGAATATTACACCCTCCTATTACAGCTGACTGTATACCCATAACATCTTAATTTGAGTTCTAGATAATTCAGTATCATCAATGAACACTAGTGTTGCTCTTGAATTCAGGTGGCATTTTGAAATTATGACATCTCTATCTGACCAAATTTAAGTAAAACATTTCTTAAACTTGATTAAAAAGCACTATAACTAATTAAAGATTCAAATAAAATCTCATTGCATGATTCTTTAATCCAAATCTACATTTCTTGAATAACTGGTATCACTTCTTCCATAATTTCTTTTAGAAATAGGGTTTAGGAGCAATAAGGACATTAAAAAATAATAGTTTACATGTGTAATTCCTGTGTAATTCACAAAAAAATGCTTTTTATTCTTTCCCTTTCACCTCCCACAGTAAAATGTTGCTATTCTCTAATTTGAGTCTCTAGTTGTTCCAACTTTTCCTTTAGGGCAGCACACTCCTGGTCTTTTTCTTTTGGTCTTTTCTATATGAAACCCTTTTCTTCCTTTAGTTGGTCCATCTCTTATGACTACAATTGAAAGAAAAAGAATAAATAATTAAAAGACTAGAAATCTTTGACACAGGAGTCTGCCCCAGCAGAGCTGCCTAACACCTACCAGTCAATAGAAACAGGGCAGCAGAACTTTCTTGGCAAGAGTGAGTGAGCTGAATGTAAGCAGACTAGAAAACATAGGAATATTGCTTCAGTATCTGGGGATAGTATCAACAGAAGGTCTGACACAACTGAGAATTTTTTGCAAAGAATTAATCTCTAAAATATGGTAAACAAAATGAAACAAAGGCTAAACCAATGTAAACTGAGGAATGTGGGCTAATAATTAACAATGCATTTCCTTTTTCTGGAGCAACACATAATGACAAAGTGTGTAAAAAGGGTAAAACTTAAATTAAGAACCCACTCATTAGTGTAGGGCACATAGTTTTAAACAAAATACATGTAATAATAAGGCCTTTTATATAGAAAGAAACAATCAAGAAATAAAACTGAAAAATAAGTCATGCATATAATATGCATGCCAATAGATTTCATTTTCTTACCAAAGTATGTAAAGAAAGTAACATGTACCTTTTGTCTGACACCAATAATCATGGCAATTGAATATGGGCTCTAGCTATCTATGGGTAGTTTCTTCTGGGATGATTCTGAAAATCAGTATTTATTATTATTTATTATCATTTATATTACTGAGCAAAATATTTTGTATCAATCTGTTGCCATGTCTTTAGAATGATTTGGTGCATAACACAGGAATGGTTCATGATTAATTAGAAAAAAATCTATTGATATGTAACCTCAGTACTTCTCTCTCTCTCTCTCTCCCCCCCCCTCTCTCTCTCTCTCTCTCTCTCTCTCTCATCATTATAACTTAAACTTGGTATATTGATTTGCTATATAGGAAGAAAATGTAAGAATAAAGAATAAAGTCAAAAGCTTACTCTGTCTTGCCATTGATCTGATCTAGTATAAACTGCACATTCAGGTAATGGAAAGTGTCCACTTTTTTCCATCAGTTGGAATGGGGTCTGGGAAAAGATCTGTAGGACACTTCTCTCCAACAAAGTGCTGAAATTTGCATGTGACTTTCAGTATAATTAAATATACTTATATATACAATTATATTATTAAAATATAGAATATATATTTGATCTACTCATTATTTTGTTGTGCTTATTTGATACTACAATAAACGACAGTCAGTGTAAGAAAACATGCGATACTTATGATAAAGTGGAATGTCATTCATTTCATTTGGAAATAGACCGAATGTTTAAGAAAATTTAACGAACATTACATTCATAAGAAATATTTTTTTATTCATCTATCCATCTCTGCATATTGCCAAACCCTCTCGTGAGTGTTAAAGGCAGCAATTAATTTTTGTTTCGGTTGATTGCTAAAAAACTCACCTCCGAGCAGAATAACCTCAAAAGTACACTGGTTGTGTCTTGCCATTTTCCTCTAGGAATGCCTTTATCCATCACAGATACTTTTATATCTTTGCTTTGGGTTCGGGAATATCATAGATTTAATGCTTTTCATGGGATCTGGGTATCTGTTGCACATAGCCCTCGCATAACTCCATACCAATCGTAAAATTTAGAGAATCTAGATCTTTGACGTTTGGTTGCTGCGTAGTAGCTTGTGAGCACAAGATGGTGGATAGCAACAAGTAGAACGCACTTAATATTTAGCGGTAATCTGATTGGTTTAAAATTCTCGCCTCGGAACCGTCCATAGTAACTGCTAAAATGTAGACTATCTTTATATTTGCTTAAAGCAAGACTACAGTTCAAAAGCAATATCATGACCATTATCAACGTTCATTCAGTATAGCGTTAAGCATATACACCCTCCCAAGTATAGCCACGAAGTAATGTCCAACCAGTGAACATGTAAGTTGTAAGAACTTGTTTCCAAATAGAGTAGAACTAACAATGTTGAAGTACAAACCTATGAATCGTTTTATCTAGTAATCTGTATATTGTGTAGAAGTCATAGACAGCAAATAAAAACATCATTTATTAAGCTTAAATGAGTGACTGCCAGATAACTTTTAAGAGCATTTAACAGTTTGCATTTGATTTTTTTCATTTTTGAGTATTTAATTGTTTGAATTTAATTTTCTTTTTGGGAATTTTAATGTATTTATCTTAAGTATATAAGAGTATATAAGGCATCTCTCTCTCTCTCCATCTCTAAGGTTTCCTCTCTCTCTCTCTCTCTGTCACACACACTCACACACACACACACATTGAAAGATAACACTATATATTATATATATATATATATATATATATATATAAATAAAAACTATATAATATATATATATATATATATATATATATATATATATATATAGTTTTTTATTGATATCCTAAGATTACATTCAAGACATCAAAAATAATTTCAACAATAAGCAACGTCTGACTTTGAAATGACAGCTTACACCTTTGTCAGCTTTCTGCAATCTGAAACAAAGTAATAATGATCATTAGTTTGAATAAGTTATAACATGCTCACATCTTCAGTTCAAATATTTAACAAAAATATAAACTTAAACCCAGATTAATTTCAAATTCCAATACTACCTGAGGTGAAATACCATCAAAATAGTGTAATATTCTCATCTTTTCTTTTTCAAACATTATTTTCATTGAATATTTTTTTATTTATTCTTTTTTTTTTCTTCACCACAACTGTCACTGTAAATAATACTGCTTGTTTCACGTGTACTGTGTGTATGATCTGTCAAGCACAGACTACAATTTCACATAATAAGTAAAATTCACTTACTACAGTACATTCAATTTTTTTATGGTCTTTTATCTTTCAAAGATAAGGAAACCTTAACACTGTAGATAATAAATAAATGTGTGCTCAGGACTCTCTCTCTCTCTCTCTGTTTTTGGGGAACCGTACCTCTACCTTCAGAAGGGGGAGTTTTCGTGTCATTTTCTCCTGTTGGGAGAATTTTAATAAATTTTTGCTGCACATACTGCAATAATTATAGAAGTAAAAATGTACAAAAAAGGTCATGTATTGCATCTTCGTTTGGTAAAACTGAAATGAAAATCAAATGGTATTTAATACAAGAATCTACCACTTGACCATATTTGATATTTATGTGAGCTCTTACATTTTTATTTGAAGGGGGAATTTTGCTTGAAAATGGGGAGGGGGTGGCATACGTTTTGGCTGGGGGAATGGTGCCTTATACTGGTACTAAACAATGGATATCGAGAGCCCCTGGTGCTTTGCAGATATTTGCAGTTTACATGAAAAACATTGTTTTGTTTTTTTTTACTTTGCATACGCATTCTTGTCGTGAAACAATTTTTTTTCAGGATCAGCTCATTTTGGTTTATTTCTTTCCTAAGTTTAGTAAATAATATGCATATGCATGCCTTATATAAAGAACTTGTTATTTGCTTATTCTAATGTCATTTTTATAGACTTTTGTTGAATAATTTCTATGGAAAATGATGCTTTTTTTCATCTTTATCTTACTTTCACATAACACTGCTATGTAACTATTACACCATGGTTTTCTTTCACAAATCTTGTTTTGGACCTGAAACAAATAATGATTAAAAAATGGTCAATTATGCAAACTCCTATTAATTTTTCACTAGGAAAAAACTTTTAGATTAGGAACAAGAAACGGTGCATGCATAGTGTGAACTGTCAAATTTGGTTATTTTTCATGATGAAAAGTCATGGTTAAGATTATGTCACAAAAAGGTACCTGAAAAAAAGGAAGAAAATAAACATGTCCAGACAAAATGAAGAGGGGAACAGGGCCTTTCTTATCAAGAAAATTCAACAATTTGGCTTAATTTAGAAATCAGCATTTTCAAAAAAGATTTTACAACATATCATTGTATATATTTCTATAAAAAATACATGATTCAAAAGCATACGCATAAGGAAATTTTGATGGGTACATAAAAAATGACAATTAAGTTTCTAGAACTTCTTTTACTGCATATTACTTTATAGGAGTAGAGCTATTTTTTTTTTTTAAATTGATTTTATCATAAGAAATCATTTTTATTAAAAATTCATTTACTGTGGATGTAAATAAGATCATTGCAATAATAATGAAATGAGACTGAAAACATGTAAGGATGTTATGTAAGATATTGACTACAGTACTGTTCTCTGGAATTTGTTCATATAATCTGTTAAAACGCTTTTGAAACAACCCTCTTTCAATACACGGGGTAACTGAGTAAAAGTTAGAAATTCATGCTGAAAACAAATTTGATACAAGAAGCAGATGAATGGACCTGATTGTGCATTGCTTTTGCTAGTGAAAAATAAAAATTATTCCGGTTATTATAACTAAAAAGAGTAAATATATATATATATATATATATATATATATATATATATATATATATAGTGTTATCATTCAATGTGTGTGTGTGTGTGAGAGAGAGAGATGTGCCTGATATACTCTTATATACTCAAGATCAATACATTAAAATTCCCAAAAAGAAAATTAAATTCAAACAAATAAATACTCCAAAAAGAAAAAATCAAATGCAAACTGTTAAATGCTCTTAAAAGTTATCTGGCAGTTACTCATCTAAGCTTAATTAATGGTGTTTATATTTGCTGTATATGAAATCTAATTAATATACAGATAACTAGATAAACAGATTCATAGGTTTATACTTCAACATTGTTAGTTCTACTCTTCTTTGAAACAAGTTCTTACAACTTACATGTTCACTGGTGGACCATTACTTCGTGGCTATTCTGGGAAGGTGTATACGTTTAATGCTATACTGAATGAACGTTGATAATGGTCATAATATTGCTTTTGAACTGTAGTCTTGCTTTAAGCAAATATAACGATAGTCTACATTTTAACAGTTACTATTGATATAGTTTTAGCATTTAACTTTGTTTTTTATTTCATCACAATAAAACTTTGCCTTGATTTATATTGAAGTGGAATCCAATTTCCTTATTATTATCTAATACTGATGAATGCATTCATCGTAGAGCCTGTGAATATACGAAAGGAAAGCCTTATAAAAAGGAATAAAGTCTAATGCTTATATCTAGTCTGTTAATGAAAATTCCAGTTTTAGAAAAGTTATTTATTTTACAAAGATATAACAGTATAGAACAGTGGGGTAACTTGTTTAATATTCTATTGTATCTTTATTATTTTTGTATTTCTAGAAGCTGTATTTGTCTAAGATTGGAGGTCTGTCTGCTGTTGACAACAAAAGGAAAGCCATGGGATATTGAAACACTATTTATTTATCGGCTAAAACAATACATTTACAAAAATGTAGTATGATTATATCAGACTATTTAATCTAACGTGACTTCCTTTTAAAATGATAAACCTTGCTTCACTACTTACTAGGCAATCCATCTCCAGCTTTTCTTTAATTTAAACATATTTCCTTTACGTCGATTAGGAAACAAGTTCTTATAACTTATACTAATCCCTGTCGACGGTCCGTGGGTTGAACCAGCACTTTTCGTCTGGGAGGGTTATGAAAATCCATGCCCCTACCGAGTTGTCGAACCCACAACCTTCGTATCCGCAGTCGGGACTGGACAACGGCACCCTCCCGCTCAACTTTTCTTTGCGACAGAATGTGAACATGTCGCGTTGTTTCAGACAATCATCTACTAAGGAACATGTTTGTTGTAATTCAGGAACTTTATTAAAGCTGGGACGTATACTCGAGTTTATGTTCTTTTATCTAGCTATGAAATGAGGTTTTTAAATATTTTAACGAGCGCAAACATATTTACATCTATAAACACAAATGTTTTCTTTTTATCTCAGGTCATATTTTTTTCCATTAAAATAGTCCTTAAAATATTGTAGAAATATAGTTTGATAGAAAATGCAACAGCCGGGATCGGCTACTTCCGGTTTCTTTTTTAATGAATAAAATGTAAGCGCTTATTGGTCAATATATTTAAATCAAATTCTGTGTAAACAGGTATGACTTCCTGTACACTCTTGTCCGACAATGATTACATTGAGCCTACATTCGATCGCGTTGTTTATGCTATTCTGGACCTCCGTAACTTAATGAAGTTTCCCGGGAAATGTCAGTTTCGTTTACATTTTGATTGACCAATAAAAACTTACCTTTATATTTACTTCTAAAGAAACCGGAAATAGGTTTCCCCGGCTCTTGTCAAGCTCGATTAGAACAATAAATTAACGATATTATCGTTACAAGAGAAAAATTAACATATTTACGTTTAGGAATTTAAGAATTTATTCATTTAAAACACAGCCTAGTCCATTTTCAATGTTGAATTTCGTTATAAACGCTTTTTTTCCAAATTGGTCTCAAAACAGTGTCCTCCCTTCCTATTTTTAATGTTACCACTAAATACGAAATGATTCGCCCCATGCAACTTCAAGTCCCTCTGGGCATATTCGCGGCGTAATACGGATTTGAAAAGACCGCGAATCCAGCGAAACAATTCAAGCTACGAACAAAATTTAGTCAATAGCATGACACGTTATTCCAATACACAGCTGTTATTGTATATGAGTAAACAGATTTTAGTTAATAGTTTGGGTAGTTTTTAGACTAGCTGATGTTGAAAGGAATTACTTGTATACTAGCATTAATGGTTAGTTCGGCAAGATGTCCATACGTAGTTTTTTTACACCACAAAATTTAAGCAAATATGACGACATACATACATGCATGCATAGAATTACAAAAGCTTTATTCAGCATGAGACACACATCATAAGTTTATATAGCCTAATAAATACAATATTTTGTGGCGGCATATAGTAGAATATGTAATGACACCAATTGTCAAGTACTGAATCTCACGGTTTATAATGCATACAAAAACACATCGTCTGCATGCAATTTGTAACACTTCAAATTACATTCGAAAAAAAATCACACCCTTCACTTTCAACGGAAATAACTTACGCATACACAAACATGTAAGTTAAACAAATCAAACTTTTTGTAGCGTTTTATTTTCGCGTTTTAATGACAGCAGTGTGTTTCGCGGCGTTTTACTTTCGCGGAAATGACCCGACCGCGAAACTCACTACCTAAGATTGTGAGAAATAATTTTCTGGTTTATAGTACGCTGTATTAGTGTTTATATTGGATGTATGTAGATTGCAGAAAAATGTAAACACATCAGAGTAATAGTTGACCATTCAACAGCAATTACATGTATATCAATCATATGAGTGGACTTGCTCAAAAATACAACGATATGACACATGTAATTTGGGGAACAAGAAATGACAATTACATACTACCTGACAGGTAGAGAAAAAGATTATTTGGGCCTCTATGGCCGAGAGGATAAAGTCGCTGACTTAAACACACACTCAGCCCCTCGCCTCGTGGATTTGAATCCCGACAGGGTCATTCAGATTTTGATGTGAGGAAGCCGTCCAGCTGGCTTGCGGTAGGTCGGTGGTTCTACCCGGATGCCTCCGTGCATTCGGGGTCTTCCTCCACCTGTAATTAGCTGGACGTCGCTATATGACTGAAATACTGTCGAACCGACGGTAAACTCAAATAATCAAGTCAAGTCAGATAAGTGCAAGGGTCATGCCCTACTTTCTGTTGGTGCACAGATACTAAGTGTAATCAAGAAAGATGTCGCATGAAATAATTTTGTGAAATACAGAAGTTTTTCCCATGAAGCGTTTTTAAAGTGAATCGTGATTTATTTACTACGACTGTATAAAAAAAAATGAAAATTATTGTTTAAGGCATTATCGTGATGTATTTCGCCCGTTTCGTCCGCACATTAAATTTATTTTGTGTTTAAACTAGTAGGTCGACTCACTTTTATACAAGAATTATGTCTTTTTTATTGATTTTCATACTCATGATTATTAAAGATACTTACATTTCTTTCTCTTTCAAATAGTAAAATCAATAACGAATACGATCTTGAATAGCTATATTTTGTTTTCACCCATCAACATCGGAGGTAAAACTAATTTATAAGCCAGTCTTACATGTACCTTAAATATTGAAATTCAAACTTTTAACTTATTCATTAATGTCGTTTGATATTCCCGTAAAACATTAAGAGTTTTAATTTACTAAAAATGAACTGTATATTAAACTATAGACGTATCATGACCTAATAAACTATGTAAAATCTGAGCTACAGCACTGTATGAACAAGCAGAAAAGACATTGATCTGACACAATCTATAGGGCTGTATAGTCTGTTCTGTTCTGTTCTGAGCCTGTTCTGCCTGTTTGCCAAAGGCAAAGGTATCAAAATACGGGTATAGGAAGCAGAGCGATGTTTTGTAATTTACCAAACGTATCGCGTTCATTTAAAATGGATACATTTATAGTCATACATTAGAGACCTATGACTTATATAAGAATAAAACGAGATCTACCAGAATAGTTTTACTAAGTCTACATATGTGACTCTTTACCACAACATCCTATCAAGGAATCTCCACTGTTGTAAAATCCCACGCCATCGATTCTCCTTCTTGGGGAAACATCAAATTAAAATTATGTACAACAATGTGAAAGTTGCAATTAATTCTGTTCTGGGCTGAGTATATTCTCTCGTTATAAGATGTAGATGGTTATACGGTACTCATTTAAGTGTTAGTAAGGGTCACTCGGAATTTTCATGAAAAGAACATATAAGCAGGTATAATGGTGGTTCTACCAAGAATCACCCGTATAAGATTGAAATACTCTCGTAGCGATGGTAATCTCCAGCACGACGACAACGTTTAGCTGTGTAACAGTTGTGTTTCGATCAACACAGTAATAGGCTTAGAACTTTAATATATGCATACATGGATACTGGATATGTTAGATATACAGTCAATATTCCTGCCTTTGAGTGATTGCTTAAACTGTTGATGTTGATTTATGAAGTAGGTTTTATGTGCCACTGGAACAAATGAGAAACATAATATTCCGGGCACGATGATTTTGGTTTTATTATATATGTACGTAGCAAGAAGCTACGCTTTGTCTCTAGCCATACGTATGTATGTTGCATTTAAAGGTAAGTCAATTTATCTAATTAAGTTATATTTATTATATGGGTGTTTCGCATGTGAATTACGTATAAAGTGTATGATCCGAAAAACTTTTAGTGATTTTAATAAAAACGAATACAAACTGAATCTAAAAATATGAGTTCACCAAAAGTGAGCAGAACAAAGAGAACAACGGGATGAAATAGGTGAACTTGTTTTTTCTGTGTCTCAGATTAATGTAATACGGACGATTTTAATACGCTTTGAAGAATAACCTAGGGTTCACGAATGAATCCATCCATGTGAACCCTTGCAATATGTCACGATATCCACGATATAAAACATACGAAAAAGTGCAACAAGAAACAGCAAGATGGATGATTTATTTCAACCTTGCAAATTTCATCCCCGCCAGTTTTGGAAATCTCGTTTGGGGATCAAATTCGGATGTTCTCGGAAGAAAGCTACTGTTCAAGGCGTACACGTTTGGAGCATTCCTTAATGCATCCCTACTTGTAATTGTTATTCATTTTGAGCTCAGCCTCGTTTACATCATTATTGGACGCTTGGTAGAAGGGCTGCATTGTTCCACTGTCAAGAAGCGATATGAATTTTATTGCTTTTTTCATTAATTCGAAAATTCTATATATATAAAATGATTTATTATCTACATTGCATTACGCTATGAAACAAAACTAGTAAAATCATTAGAAATATTCTAGAAATGCATAAAGCTACATTAGCCTTTTTCCCGAGAATGCTTTCTTGAACTGTTTTTTTAATCTTTGTTTTATGTTTGTGAATTTGTTAATGTCGACCCAACAATACAAAACTGTTTAAAGCATAAACTTTATTGTTACCACTATGCTGACGGAATTTAAAAAGAGCTACCTTGGTCGACCACGGCATTCATTTCTAGAAAATTAAAAAGCCAACACTTCAGTATAATTGAAATGATTTCAAAAGGAGTCAATAATATTTTTACTAGATGTAAATACAATGTATTACTTAAAAGACAGCACAACAATAAATGTGACGTCTCACTGCTTCAAAATGCACATGCATACGCATATGGTTTAACCAACAAACAGCTGTACAAAGCTCCGACAAACTTTGTTTAACTACCATCGACTACCATCGACAAGCATTTTGGTAGGGGATAGGTCTGATTTCTGATTGGGCGTCATTTTATTTATTCAATTGTGTAAGTTTGTAAAGTATACGTACACGAAATTCGGAGGTCACTTACCGCTTCCTTTTCAATGCATATATGATGTCGCCGTAAAACTTCCATAAAAATAACATGGATGAAGGTGAATATTGCCTTTGCTTTCATTTGGAAACGGCGAAAACTACGATGATTATTTAGACTTCGAAAATAAGAACACAATAAGTGGTGAGTATGCATGCAATAAAAGTTTAGGAGAAAAAAAAATAAAGCAATTTCAATCTGTTATGATGGTAAATATGTTTTTGTTAGTGCAGTAAACACCAGTTTTACACCGTATATAAAAACCTAAAACAAGTTTTTTAAACAGAAATAAAGGTTCATTAAATAAATATTTGATCTCCGTATTCATTGAACAATTTACTCGTTATTTATGAGAGCATCGTGAACAAAGTGTTTGAGATTTTATCTCAACCATTAGGTAACAAGACAAACAAATATCAACCCAACATTCCTAAAATAACATTACATTTATATTTTATATGAATATAAATAGCGTGAATTCAAGTCAAAACAAAGTATAATTAAGAAAAAAATCACTTTTAGCGTTTTGTTGCTTAGGGGTGCATGTGCTGATTATCATATAACGGGAGCGAACTATATTCCTTAAAACGCAGAAACCAAATACTTCTTTTTTATACACATTAGCGAATGGCACTAAGTATTACTAAGTCTTTTACTTACAGCTTTCTATTAACCCTCTCAATAATGTTGGCATCTTTAATATTTTCTACCAACATAATTAGTGTCCACAAACTTGAAATTTGATGACAAACTGGTACTTTCGTCCAGTTATCTTTATAATGTAGATTTCGTCTTTTTTCCTATAATGTTTAGATCACCAATATGATATGACATATTAATACGCATCACGTGCATACGTACGATTGCGTCATTGCAAATTTAAAAACAGTGTTTCCCCTTTTTTCTATATATAGAGCTAGACGCAACAGAAAGATTAATTTGTTTTCACTTTTGTATGGCAGCTTTAATAATAATCTGAACTTACCTATACATGTTCATTATATTTTTGAACGGACATTGGAAAATATATAAATGAATATAATATAAATAAGAAAAACGTTGTTAATATTCAAAACATACATATACATTTGTACGTTTAGCAAATGACCTCCTAAAAGTTAAACTATGTGGATTTCATCACATTAAGATACAAACTGTACCTTCTATTACATTAAAGTTGTACGGGCTTTGATTAAATGCAACACTCAAAACATTTTTAAACGACAAATTTTAATAAAATTAAAATCCAAAATTTTATCAGGGTATATAACCTCCGTATAAGCCAAAATAACAAATGAATAAAATAAAAAATTAAGTGATACAAATAATATTTCTGGATTATAATAATGTAGACAAATATGCTTAACGCTGATTGTTTTGTTTCTATTACAAGCATATATAAAAACAACAATTATCAGGAAATCATTATTTGTTATAATTATACATAATTATTTTATTATATAGATAAAAAAAATACTGAGATAAAAATATAGAGGTTCTGGCCCATAATGCAAAAAAGTATATACAGAATGAATAGTATTCATTTCAAAAGAACAAATGTGAGGAAAGATAAAGTAAAAATAAATATTTTATATAACAAGTTGTGTATTACATTTAAACAAATCAAATAGACTAATTTCATATTAGAATATATTACAGTTTGATAAAAGAGCAAAATGCATTTTGATAATTTAATGTATTTCAATTTGACGTTAAAGGAGCTAGTTCACAGCTGACCGGTAGAAATGTCATTTTACCTTTCCATACTAATGTTGTTGAAATCTTTATTTAGTGTCAAATAAACTTGCCAAGTGTAGGTCACATTGCACTGGAAAACGCTATTTTTCGTACCGACCCAACTCGGGGAAATCGGTTAAATATAGAATCCGGTATCACCGGACCATGTGACAGGTCCACGATATATTCTAGTTACCGGGTAAGTTCTGTCGGTGAGGTGAGAGCATGCGTAAAGAGTAAATGTGATAGTTTTTTTGACGGCACACGAAAATAGAAATTCTTAATATAGATTTTATAATTCAATTCTAATAAAAGTTCAATACTTTTCTTAACGCTATTGTCTGTAATGTACTCTATTGAACACAGCATGGTATAGTAACATTCTTTCTTTTAATATTTTACATATTCATGATACTAGTCACTGATATCAGAAATGAATTCGAACGTCAGAATGATCGAAATTAATTGTGACTTTTTAAAAAAGGATAGACAAAACAATGGAGCATACAACCGATACTCACGTTTCAGTTTTCTATTGTTCGTAGTAATATTTGATAGACTCTGTCATTTAATCAGATTATGGCCATAAACAATGCTTTCAAGTTACGAAAAGGCTGCATAATAAGTGAAGACACTATAGGATAAGTAGCCCAATATCGGACAGACAGATACCTTTTAAACCTGATATATCTTTTTATGCTCATTCAAGCGAAATTCCATCTAAACTGCTTATGTACATTAGCGAAATATAAAAATATAATCTTAACATTTAAATAAATCATTAATTAAATAAAAAATAACAAATAAGAAATAGCATTATTATTTAAGTAATATGAAAGTTTTGTTGTTGTTGTTTTTCGAAATCAATGTGAAATAAAATAGTATCTGCGAAGGTTAAAACCATATGGTTATGATTGAGTTGGAAAGGCTGCTGGAATGAATCTAATGTTGTAAATTGAATAGATCTATTGGATGTTTTTTTTTTTAATGTACAAACAATTCAAATATTAGTGTAATATTGTTTTAATTGCTTTTATCAATTTGGTATTGAGTAATGTTTTATGTTTCAAAATGCATTGTCACTTGCGTATTAAGATATCTCACTTGTCAATTTACATTGAGTTTAGGTTCATCTTTAAAATTGTATTTGTTTTCCTTTCTTTTTTATTTCGACTTGTTTAGTCCAAATCTGACCAATTGTCTGTTCTTAATTGCATAATTTTACTTTTTGATATAATAATTAACATTGTACATTTACTGATTGATAACTAGCTTCATCATCAAAACACAACAATTTGACTAGAGATGTCACAAACGTTTAGAATGAGTTCTTTTCAATTCAAGGATAACCAAGGGTATAAGTAGAACCAAGTGTCAGACAGGTCGGATTGTTCTGTCTGAAGTTCGATCGCTGATGCTGATGGACTTAAAATAAAAGCGTGTTTTCAGGAATTGTAGTACTAGAGTCAGGGCATCGTCGGAACCTACGTTAACCTTCGTGAATCGACGGCGTCACATATCGACTTAGCGAGTTTAAGGCCAAAGATCCCTTCCGTATCATCTTACGATTATCTTAAACCAAAATAGCCAGGTTCAACCAATAAATGTGTCTAATAAATTTCACTCGTCGGCCAACTAGTGGGTTGTGCGGTCACACCTTTTGCGTTCTTGTGCTGTTTTAATGTTTCATAAGTGGCACATCTTGATATCATTGTTTGTTACATGATAGTTTTTTGTTTTGTTTCTTATAATGAAGATAATATTAAGTTAATAATCATGAACTGTATAATATTTTAATGATATTCCTTATAATGTATTATATTTCATGAAATCACGTTAAATAACGATTATAGTAATTTGTTAAATATCATCTGCCAAGAAGTGGTATCAATATGTAGTGGCATATTGTAAATTTAGATATTAAGATGAACATTCCCGTTTCAATCTTTGTTTTCGATAAACAGGTTCGTTATAATTATATTACACTTTGCCATTCACTGCGACCGAATCTTTCTATTTTAATGGGGTTACATGATTTGTGACCATGAAGTGAAATAAAATCAATAAAAAAACAAATAGCAATTGAATATATATTTTATTTAGCAAGTATTTATTAGGCACAGGCATAGCATTCTCACTCACAGTAGCAATAATTGTTCTCCAAAATAAATTAAGATTTCAAATAACTTAAAAACACAGTTTTCAAAAGTGGGTGTACAATTAGTGTTTTAATACTGACAGGGCTTTTCCCTTTCCCTTTTTTTATTACGGCCACTCATAAACATCTTTAACGTCTGATATTATTTTTATTATTCAATAATCTAATTTCCCAAAATTTGCTGTTAACCCAAACATTGACAGAATCCCCACCAAAGTGATTTAATGGGGATAAAGTCCCTTCATATACCAAAGTGTTTTTGCACAAAAGATAATCCGTGTCTCAGTGTACATAACATTAAATCACAATCATCTTTTATAATCATCGAGAATCTGCTTATTGTTGATACAATGGCGTCACCACAATTTTCAATTGTCATGAAGCAACAACGAAGATTGACACAAAGGACAAAACTTTAGCCCACAAACATGGTTTCGTTAACACGGTTTACAATACCATTTCAAAAACAAGTTTGCAAAGTCAATGGAATGTATAAGTAAATAGCTTCGTCGGGTTCATTGTATTAAACTAGTGAAGTATTTAAAGATTTTATAAGACGAATACATTTTTTAACCAAATGCTTTTCAGAGTTGTATCCCTTTAAAATAAATGATAATCAGACCCTGGATTATTGTTCGTGACTATAACCTATTAACGTCATTTGCGGCTGGGTCCAGAAGCCAAAATAGTTAAAGTAATATACAACTCGGTAAATTTTGAACTATGAGAAAAATATGCCCTCTCTCTCAAACGCAAGCATAAAAATAAAGAGTTAGATAAATTTATACAGGCTAAATACTAATAAAACTACATTGTACATTGAATACACAATATCTTGTATAATATATTAAGATATAGGAAATATAGAAAACAATCTTAAGATTCAGGATCTAATGGGCAAGCAGTCGTTCTGAGGAACATGGATTAATACCAGACTACATTTCACATTGCCAAAGGCTCAAGACTAAATAGAGTTCTAAGCGTTTAGTAATGGTACTTATTTAAACCTTCAAAACTCAAGGTAAAACACTAAAAATACCACAAGGCCATAGTTGCCCTAGAACGCTAACAGAAACCATTTTTAAACAATTAAGGTCATATGATTTAAAATGGTTACCTTCAGCAACAACTTTTACACATAATTTTAAAGTTTCTTTACATATTATAACAGGAAACAAGCCTCATCTCGAGGCCTCATTTTTCAAATTATCTACAATGCTTAAGCATTTACCGTAGAGGTCCATAAGATAATCGTCGTAAGCTCAATCTAAAGATAAGCATTGGCTTCGTAGAAGAATTTTGAATTGTTTAATAACGTGTATAAATTAGCCGTCGCCTAGAGGACTTGTTTAGAAAGGTTCCAAAATCTTTCGAAATCAAGCCAGTACGTTTGGACATTTTCTCTGATGTTTACATGTAAGAAAATCTGGAGATAATGTTTTAACGGATCCCGGTCTTGGTATAGGATTAGCCAAGAAATATCTTTCTTAAAAATACATTAAAATGTAAATATCAGGAAAACGGGATCTCTTCTCCGGCGGTCGTATATGGAGCGGATACAAATTATTGTATAAATTTTGGATGAAAACGAGCCACGGAAAATCAATGCCATTTTTAATCAAGGCAGTAGTTTTAGATAATAATCTAAAATGTTTACTATGCACATATATAGATTACAGACCTCACCCCTTGACTATAAACATAGTGGGTATTAAGTATAGAAAAATCTATGCAAAAGAAAAAAAAATGACGTCCGGTCAATAGATTTGGAAAATATGTTGTTTCTTTCTTAAGTTTTGCATTTTTGCTCTGTAAGAAGCATTGAAGAATTTAATTATTTGAACAACGTTCTGGTAACATCCTTAATAACAATTGGCCCAGCGGATTAGAAAATGTCGTTTTAAATTAATTGTTGATTACGATATCAGGCGCTGGACATTCCTTGGTCATCATAACTCTACCTTAAAAACACTGTTCTCTGGTGAGCAAACATATATTTACTTCCGGCCTCTGTAATATAAGATCGTAAGAATCTTAAAATTATTTACAAGCAAACGTCTACCAGCAACATTTTAATTTACAGTAATCAAACATACTTAGAGATTATAAATATATTTATCCGATGCGTTCTACAACAGATTAAATAGATCAGGAATGCATTAGAATAAGCATGCATATAGAGAATAATATAAAAAAGAATAAAATAGAATAGCATTTTAAATATACAGCTTAATCAGTGACTGCGAAATACTTTTTCAAAGTAATATTTGGCATGTTATCGAATTATTTACACGAACTTATGTGCCATTTGGTATTTTCAAATATTTATTGTTCGAAGCTTCTATGTGGCATTTTCTGTTGAAATGTGTTTATTTTAGAGGTTTGTTCCCCAGCCACTGTTAATATCAATTATATATCCTTAATAAAATTCTGATTAAATGAAATAATGGAAAATATATTTAGTGTTATAATTTTCAAAACAGTGCCATTTCCTTTCGAATCGTCATACCAATACGTCACACATAATTAAGACTACACGTGCCAGAGACCTTTAAAGCAGAGGTGCGAAACTCGTGAAGAGGCCAGTGGAAAAATCAGGTTTGGCAGGCGCCAGATTATTGAATTTTACTAACTTTGAAAAAGTATAGAAAAATAACACAAAATAAAAGAAATTATTTCCCTAAAGCTTGGAACTATTTTGGTTTGATTTATTTTAATAATTATTTAATGCATAGTTACATAGAACAAGTGTAGATGAAAAAGACACTATTTACATATGTGTAGTTCTTTTCATACAGGACTTTCTATTCACCTAAAGCCTTTTTTTATTTATTTTCTAATTATAAAAAAATAAGGATCAATATTGTTAAATGAATAGATATTATTAACTTTCACATATCTTAACAGAAAAGAAGCTATTTGCAAACGTTATTTTTTTAAATATTTAGTTGCCAATCATTGTTATCATAAATCTTTGTTTTTATATCGGGTGACTTAGATTTGAATTTTAACACAATTACTAAATCAATCAACATCAATTTAATTTTACTACGATTAAATCCTACCATCGCCAACCTGCTTATGGTTACGTTCAACCCATACGGCTACCCAATAAGGCACAACCCCCAACACATTACAGAAACACGTTTTTTTTTCTTCAAAACAGTATGACTATATGAATACTAAAGAAAATTCATATTACAATGAATACATTAGATTTAACATATAAATCTAAATAAAACAATCTGATAACTTTTCCAAAAAGTCAGGAATGCAGGAATATTTACAACTTATAGTGTTTTGTTACTAAAACAACGAAGACATATCATACGTTGGCCTCAATGACCTAGGGATTACAATTGAAGACTTACTATATTTTAGCTCATCATCTGTTTGTGTTCGAATCCCGACAGGGTCACTCGGAGTTTTATGTAAGGAAGTGTTTCAGATGGCGTTCAGTAGGTCGGATGTTCTTCCCTGATGATTATTAGTTTGCGGGATTTTCCCTACCAATACTTTTCTTATTTCGCTCATCATTTCAACACAGTTCACATGTTAAATACATTTGCGTTAAACACATTAAGAATAAACAAATACGCAGTTTAAGCAAAGTCTCCACTGAGAGACAAATCATATCTATCCGATATGTCCTACAACATAAAAGATGCAACATAATTCGATTCAAAACATCAACGTAAATGCAAGGAATAGTATGTTTCTATGTATTAATACAAAAAAATAAAAACGATAAACTAGCATTTAAATATATACTGCTTTATCAGTGACTGAGAAGGTTGTATTTCAATATGACGTTTAGCATTTTTGTTACTTTTGTTTGTATTTTCTTTGGTACAATTCTATATGACATTAATGTCCTATTAGTATCATGGAAAATATACAGTGTGACGCTATCTGTTAAAATGAGGTTATTGAACAGGATCCTTCCTTTCGCAGCCACTGTTGACATATCTTATACCGTAAACAAACAAGTTGTTAAATAAAGTAATTGTACTAGTAAGGTCACGAATATATATTACAAAAAATCATATTTATATCAGTACATCATCCAAGAATTAAAATTCACGGGCTACTCACTGAACGTAATAAGCATTTTAAAGCCACCAATTCAACAGTTGTAACAACTAGTTTGGCATATCTTACATCCCGTGACTCTATACTGATATTAACCGCATCAACTCAAACATTTTAACATCATCTTAATCAATTACGATATAGTTCAAAATCTAATATGAATACGGTCACGTACCCCCTCGACCCCAAGGTCAGACAAGCTCCATATTTACAACATTAACATTGTAGGTCAACGTGACTATTACTGGTTAGGGACTAATAAAAATACACCTGATACAGAATATATATCGTGAATAACATACACTCGTAGGGAAATCAATCTTAAAAATCATGATCTATTGGGAAGTTAAGAGCATAGAGAATTTACATTCAGGCCGGACTACAAAATGTTACATTGACATATAGTAAAACTATCTAAAAGTATAAGCCTAAGTAGCTATACTCAGTAATCCGAACCTCTAAACATTAACATTAGATATTAAAATTAATGATCTACCCATTAGGGGACCTCATTGGTAGTGAGAAAAATGTATGTCAATTTGACGTTAATCATGTTTTATTTTTGCATTTTTTTTTCATGCAAATCAATGTACAAGCGGAGATCCAGAAGGAGGGAAAGGATACCAAGCGTCTGGACCCCCCCCCCCCCCCCCCCCATTTTAGATATTATGCTTAGCATATTCATCAATGAGGGAAGAAAGGGGACGTAACCCCTCCCCCTGGGATTTGGTTGTAATGCTTAAAATATGTATAAAAGAGGGGGGAGGGCATGACCCAAACCCCTCTTAGCACGGTCTGGACCACCCCCACAAACTGTGATTTTCACAGGTGATCCCCCCAACCACCACGTTTTCTTTCAGGGGTGCCCCACGTACTGTGACTTTCAGAGATCCTCCCTTCTGGATCCACGCATGAATATGCCATTACTTATTTCCAATTGATATTATTTCACATGATTGTGCAGTTTGACCATACCTGTTTAAATGAGATTATGGAACATGATTCGACCTCCCTTAGTCAATGCTGGTATATTTATATAAAACCCTATACAAAAATGTGATTGAATGAATAAAGCAACTAGTAAGTTGACGAACAATACCACTATTCATGTTATTTTGAAAATAGCTTGTAAGTACATTATCCAAGAATTAGAGTTCACGGGCTTCGCACTGAACATGATCAGCATTTAAAGCCATAAAATAAATAGTTGCATCAGATAGGTTGTCCGGTCTAAAATCTCGTGACCTTTCCCTAATGTAATCCACTTTAACTAAACCTATTCAGATCAACTTAATCAAATACGAGTTAGACCAAAATCCAATGTGATTATGATCACATACCCCTCCCCCTAATGGCTTAGATTAAGACAAACTCCCTATTGTTCAACCTGAACATTGTAGATCAACGAAACCTTTACTGGTTGAGGAATAGTAAAACCACAACTTATATTGAACATACAATATCTTAGATAATATATCAACAAAGTTTAATTTTAAGATTCATGATCTACTAGGCAAGGTAGTAGAATAAAAATCTGATCATGAGCAGGCTACAAAATCTCACATTGAGATAGAGTGTAGACCTTCTATCTTCATTTATATGCTTAAGTAACTATACTTAAGAAGTCCGACACTTCATATATTTATATTACATAAATATAAAGGTTCTACATATGCGGGGACGTCAATGGTTCAGCATTTATGTTCTTATATTGATACTACTATCATTTCCCCCTTTCTAGTGTAATATTGAAAATTTGATAGGCAACACATATCATGTATCATTGTGAATTTATTACCGCAAATCTGTCTTGACATTAAAATGGCCATAAAGGTTGTAAGCACATATGATTAAATAAACAGGTTAGAATATTTGTATTATTGTGACTTACCATAATGATTTTTATTTTTTACTCCTTTGGTTTTATCAATTCAATTACATCATTATCACAAACGTGAAAAGTTTTATAGATTCATAATCTTATAGAAATACAAATCTTCAGTTTAGTACAAAAATATACCTTTCTAAGGAATGAACAGTTCTTTTCTGAGTATATTATCATATCATTTCCCATACAAACTTTGAGTAGTACATAATACAAAAAGTTCTGCCGTTTAGAAAATATAGCGAGCTAGAAGTATATTTTATTGTGATTTCATTTTTAGATTTACATTTTAATCTCAGGCTATTTATAAAATGAATTTACTTTTAATCTTGTGCTTTTCTGAAGAGATTAATCTGTCTCAAAACGTATGAGAAAAATACTATTTTGCCAAAAAAATATCAAAGAAGAGATATGAGTTTAAACTGTTTAACATATTTACAAGGTGCGTTTCACATTTTCTGATTTGTGATTTTAAGAATAAGAAAAAGAAATAAAAATATCGACCCTGGACAATCTCTATTTTGGATATTACTTCCCTTTATACGTGAACCAAGTTAATTGCACGGATAGAACAGTTCCTTAACTGCTCCGCAAGCATGCCCCTTAAGACATATTTAATTGCTTATTTACAGACAAGCATTTTTAATGTAAAAATATCTAAATACTTTAACTTAAAAACATCTAAATGAACATCATAAAAATATCAACAAAAAGATACTACAACATGTCATATATACATATATTACAAAGTTTATTTTCTTTATTTATCTCCCCTTACATGTAGAGCAGAAGTGTTCTGTAAATGAAGTAGTTTTTTTCACTATGACGCCATGAGTCATTATGTTCCTATTCGCCAATGATAAAGTATAAAATGTTTCTGAAACACATGTTGAATATCAATGCAACTAATATCAAAATAAATACAATGTAACATCAAAATTACATATAGATATAGCATAGACACATTTGGCCATATTGTACATATTCATGTAACATGGAAATAGAACACTCGTTAGGGGACCTCAGTTTTACAGGTAATATATTATTGTAGTAATTATACTATCAAATGACCCCTCTAATGTGTCTTCCAAGTTCCGACAAGGTCTCTCTCTCTCTCTCTTTATTGCATATATGAAACTCTTGAGTTAGCTTGCAGAAGGTCGGTGGATCTACCCGGATGCTTCAGTGAACACTCTTTGTTTTCTGCACATGTATTTTAGCTGATCCTCTCTCAACATGTCAACACAGTATTTAGTACAAATCTTGAAATCATTTACATAAAAAACCAATGCGAATAAAACGTTTCCTCAAAATACAAAAACAAATCTTACTTCAGCTACAACTGAATTAAAAGTAAATGAAAACAATAAGATATAAGATGCAACTGTACAATATCTTCTACAACATTTAAATGACAAGTACATTCAAAACCTGAACGTGAATGTGAAGAATAATATGCTTATGTTTTCTGATATAGAATTTATGCAAATACTATATGTAGCATTAAGATATTTACAATTTTGAAAAGGACAATTAGCATGGTTTTCGCATTTTATACACTCATTTTTTTTTAATTAAAAAAAAAAAACTTAAAAATCTTAATGTGATTGTGACACATGGCTCCTGCTGTTTGCAGTCATTGTTAATATGTTTTTCATATATTCTAAACAAACAAATAATAACAATAATAATGGGAGAAAAAGCATAGCCGAGAAATTATATTTACAATGTTTTGCTTTTTTTCTCATAAGCCAGGTTCATATATTAAAAATGATGCATTTTACATTTGTTATGAAATAGTTTAATATACTACTCAAATGTAAACGCATTTTATGTAACATAAAGTTAAACATTCGCCGATAGATAGTTCACTATTTTCTTGTATTAAGTGGCTTTGCATTTCACAGTTTTGTGATATTGTGACTTGTCATTTATGGATTTTGATTTTTACTATCTTGATCTTATTAATTAAAAAACAAAAAGGTAATGATAAATCAGACATGAAATAAATGCTTTCTTGGTCCATTTCCATTTAATTTAATTTAGTACATATATAACATTCTCTAACGAATGGACAGCTCAGTTTGAGTTTTTTTTTTCCTATACAAACATTGAGTAGTATAAACTAAAAAAGTTCTGCCGTGAAGAAGGACAAAGATAAAGGGCTATAGGTTTCTTTTATTGAAATGTTTAAATTCACATTTTGAAGATATTAATTAAATGAATTTAATTTAATATGAATCTCATGTTTATCTGCAGGATATATAATTGTCAAAGAAACATATTCAGGAAGCCCATTTGGCCAAAATAAATCCGAATTTGTTCATATCAAAGAAGAAATTTTGAGTCAAACGAAAATTGGTTTATATTTTTACAAGATTTACTTTCAACAAATTATATCTTTATTTAAAAAAAAGCCATGCATCCGTATTTCAGGATATGACTTCCACTAACTGGCAAACAGACTTAAGTGCACCTTAAGCCATGTACCTTTGTTGCTCCCTTAACAGGTGTTATGGACATGTTTGACTGCTTATATCCGTAATATAGGCGTAATCAATTTTGTTGCCAACACTATATAGCTATTTTTCCTAAAGTGCAATAAAATAAACATCATTAAACTATCAACAAAATGATACAACGAAATGTTATATACAGATATATTACAATGTCTTTGTCCTTTAGTGTTCTCCTTTTACATGTAGAGCCGCAGTATTTTGTACAGGAAGTACATTTTAATGAGGTTAGTATCACTCTTCTGACACCGTCAATGCTTTTATTTCCGAAAATATGTGGTTTTAGTATAAAGTTAAATTCAAGAACTACTTTTTAATCACATGATGATTATCAATAATATTTATTTGCTTCCACCTCTAGCAAATACTTTTCAAAGTCGATGTCCATATTTGTTAACAATATTGCTGTGTTTTAACAATATGACACATTAAATCTATCATACAGTGCATTTCGGAGATATACAAAGTAATGCATTTGAGTTGGTCGTGCTTATCGGGATTTATCTACATATGCAATATAAGTAGCCTAGATTTCAGACATCTAACGGACTTTAAAGTTTTGAAATTGTGTGAGCTTGCCGGACCCTGTAATGATCCTGTATGACTGGATCTTCCATATTGGAAATTCATACATAAGGAATGAAAAGAATAGGCATTCCTTTCTGATACAGAGGAAAAAAAGATATTTTTCAGAGGTTCTCCAAAACTTAAAACAGAATGTGTCCTATATGTCGATGCCAACAAAGGACATACTCTTAATAAAACCACGAACATTTTATACCATGAACGTTTAAGTAAGTTTATACAGTATAACCCCATTTTAGGTGATCAAAAGTATTAGATAATTTTTACGAAGTTTCTATTGTTCTTTGAAGTAAACATCATGCATTTGTATGGTTTAGGTACACCAACTTTTATTTCTTAATTTATTCAAAAAGCAATGCATATTTGTTTCTTTAATTATCAATGTTGGTAGATGTGCAGTGCAGAAACAAACGAAAATGTACTTTACCAACGTGGAATCGTAAACAATGATCACAAGAACATGGGTTAGTAAAAAACATTTGATGTATTTGATATGATTTTTATCCTTGGGAGATAGTGGAATAGTCTTAATCAGCATTCTATTTTTTCTATGTCAGTCTCATCATATTTCCTAGATGTGCTAGTAAAACAATATCAACAATCTTTTTAACGTTCTTACAATATGGAATTTTCCCCTAGCTCTTATATCAGAATGTTCACGACATTATTATCACATGCTTACTGAGTTTCTTCTGGTACGAATATGTGAGGTCGATACTTGACTGCATCACAAATATTCCATATTGGAGTTAAATAATAGCAGCCTTTACGACCACCCTCAAGTATACCTAATATCTTAAAATTTCCGTTGCCTTTCTTAACGAAGACTGTTGATCCAGAGTCCCCGGGTTGAGAAAATTCATTTTTGGTCGCATTATATACTAATATTTGATTTTCCAGGACAATGGGTGTGCCATTCTCATTAAATTTAGCAGTGGAAACTATGCTTTGAATGATTCCTGTGGATGCACCAGTCTGAGATCCAAACATATATACTTTCACCCCTTCTTTCACTTCATCAGGTGTTCTACAATATTCTCCCGAATAATGTTTTTTAGAACTGCAAAAACCTGAAAATACATAACACAATTCAAAATAACCGAATACTAATTCAAAGTTCCTATGAATACTGTTTCGTTCAAGCAATGTTTAAAGATTTGATATAGATAACATCATACTTTTCATGTTTATGAGTTTGCTAAATAAATGCTTATACAAGCTTAAAGGGCATCACATTTAATGCAACAGTACAACGTTAAGTCTTTCCGAAGATATTATGGCAGTGCATATTAATTCAATGGTTTATCAACTGTGCTTTGATAAATAAATATATGAAACATAAAACTGCTTTTTAAATTATGAATATGATGTTCATGCTTAAAAATTCAAAATGCTAAATCAGTAACAAACCAACTCAAGACTGTCGAGCGCAGTAGCGGTTATGTTTAAATTCGGCTCGTTAATACATATCATTTATAATTAAGTTTATTAAGCTGTTTTTCTCTTTTTTACGGTATTTTGTAAGTAACATCTGTACACATTTCGGTTATTAAATATTAATTTTGTCGACTCGGAACTTGATGGAAATATGAAAATAAAATGAAGTCTGATTGTAATGGCAGTCGACACCGCTATGGGAAAGCTGTGAGCAATGTTCTGACTTGTCCGGTACATGAAAATCAAAACGTTCAGATCTGATCATTGAACAAACACGTGGAATGGAAAATGTGCACCACTTAATGCATTTGCTGGCTTGT
>CM037794.1:22112011-22126773 GCA_021229015.1 Solen grandis
AATAATCCATGGCGTGTTCCCCGTCCGTGGGAGACTTGTAAGGGCTGCCGTCGATGAAGAGCGTCTTCCCGACAAACTTCACTTCTTTCCCGGCGTCTTTGGCTCGTCGCATGGCGTCGTACAATGGTTTGCGGGCATCTCGAACCTCCTTTGGTATCTGCGCCCCGACCCCGACATTTTTGTCCTTAAGCCGCTGTTGTACTGTCGGATCGAAGGATGCTGTGCGAATCTTCTCTCGTTCGTGGCCTTTGTGGAATTTGACGATAATCGGACGAGGTCTGGTTTTCCCACTGTGCACCTGGTGGCGTTTACCTGGGCGGTATGCGGAGTCGAACTGAATATCACCGGAAATGTTCATCACGTTATTTATGACGTCATTAACGGTTTTTCTGCAGTCCTCTGGTTGACCGGGAGCTTCTTCAGCTATACCATAGAAGACAAGATTGTCTTTCATTGATTTTATTTCAAGATCCAATAATTTTTCCTCAGTTTTTTCTTTCTGTACCTGTAACGATTTGCATTTTTTTTCCAGAAGAGAACAGCTTTGTTTAAGTAATTTAATATCTTTATGTTCTTCATCAAACTTGGAAGAGAGGTATTGAGAGGCATTTTCAGTTTCCGTGACGCGCTGATCGATGCTCTGTAACTTTATATCAAGTTCATTTACCTTTGTTGTGAGTGTATTCAACGTTTTCTCTATTCTATCAACAGCTTTCATTTTTGATTTAACATCCTTTATATCTTGGAGAATTTCGGTTGCCCAAGCCGGTTGAAATGGCGGTACGAACCTGTACGGGGAGTCTGATAGCGGTGGACTCTGGCTGTAGCCTGACAGGCCAAAGGGTGGCTGTGCATATGACATGTCGAACACATCAAACCAATATGAGGCGTCGTTTGTATAGCCAGTTTGTGTTACATAAATGTCCTCGGGACTACACACAATGCTTGTGTTATTATCCTCGGAGTGTTCAGTCCTGTGTCGAGTTTTCTTTTTCGTGCGCCCACTGTCCCCACCTGCGCTCGTGATTCCCGTGCTTTCCGAGACTGGCGAAATATTTTTTCGTTTTTTATTTTTCTTATTTAAGCTTTTATTTTTCAAATTTTGAGAATTACTTTGCGAAGACATGTAAAGACATAAACTCACGGTATCTTCAGTCCAAAAAATTATTATATTCCAATTCCTTTAAGCTGTTTTAATGTCCAAATTAACACGAGACACATGGTTCGCACATCTCCATTCGTGAACCGGAAATCAAATACAATATATATAAAACACTTGATACATGAGTAATACAAACTGAACAAAGTTTGCCTCAGTTTGGCTGCATACATACTTTGATGCTGCAACCTTCTTAAATGATCAATTGTAAAACAAATATGCAATAATTACAAATAATTACTACATCATTATCGAAATTGCACAACAAAATAAAACAAACAAGGCAAAGACAACAAGATTAAAGAATAGTTTGGCTGCATACATACTTTGATGCTGCAACCTTCTTAAATGATCAATTGTAAAACAAATATGCAATAATTACAAATAATTACTACATCATTATCGAAATTGCACAACAAAATAAAACAAACAAGGCAAAGACAACAAGATTAAAGAATAGAGGTGTGATATATGAAGACTTTAAAGAGATTAGGTGTGAACTCCTTAATAATTGTATTTAATTGTGTTAAGAAGTTCTTTATATTAATATTCTTATATCCCTTTTTTTCTTCCCATAATTAAGTTTACAAAAAAAAAAAAGTGGGCTTTTGTCCCCCTTGTCAAAAATAGGTGTGGGGTTTTGTCCTATGGGCTTTTGTCCTATGGGCTTATGTCCTAGTGGGCTTTTGTCCTAGTGGGCTTTTGTCCGTACCCCTGGCGAAATATTTTTTCGTTTTTTATTTTTCTTATTTAAGCTTTTATTTTTCAAATTTTGAGAATTACTTTGCGAAGACATGTAAAGACATAAACTCACGGTATCTTCAGTCCAAAAAATTATTATATTCCAATTCCTTTAAGCTGTTTTAATGTCCAAATTAACACGAGACACATGGTTCGCACATCTCCATTCGTGAACCGGAAATCAAATACAATATATATAAAACACTTGATACATACAAATGAATAAAATGAAACAACAATACATTTCCTAATTTCTGAACTTTTTGAATACATTATTCTATATGAGATCAACAAAAACACTATGAAATGTATCATAATTACTAAATGTGAATTGCAAACTATTTACAAATACACGGGTTACTTTTGACTTAAGTAATAAAAATAGAAATACAGTCTATATGTGGTCCGATTTGCTAATTAACAACTGATTAATGACGCGTTCGAACGAAGTGTCGGTCAGTTTTCACACCTACCCGAGTGACACCTGTCGCTTACATTACTGTCGCCCGCCATTATATAGTCTGTAATAAGCCTATTAGCACGCCATCCGTGACGTTGATTGTTGCAAACTGACACGAAGCTTAAAAGCGAGTTTGTTTGTTACAAAGATTAATGGGTGATTTTATGTCAAAACTTAATAAACAGCATTATAAATATACATGTTATACATATGTATGATTTGTGACATGTTTTTGTAATAGTTACTGTTCTTGTGTTCGTTTTGTATGATTAGTCACTTGTTGGATATCTCATGTTCATGTTGTACCTATGTATGTTTGTCCAAACAAACATGACTTATTAAAGATATTTACATTTGTACTGCAGAACGCTTTTTTTATTTATCAATATCATCGTATGAAAATAAAAATTATAGAGAATCAATTAATGAAACAACATCACACTAAACATATTACGACACTAAATCTTTACGACAGTACATGGTTTTCGGCAATACATACTAAAACACGACATCAGGACTAAGACCACAATTAATTTTACTATATGTTCTATATAAGCATATATGCAAATGACAATTTCTGTAAGGGAAATTGACATCCAAACTTACCCTCATTAGATAGATCTATTCAAGAGAAATAATTCTGTACATTTTAAACATGGGGTCACCCGACTACTTTTTGACCTATTTAAGCTTAAATAACATACGTATGAATTTAGTGCACCGGTCGGCCATTTCACACCAATTTTCTCAAAAATTCCCCTCTCAGTAATGCTCAAATTTTAAGGTTGTGGTGCAATAAGGCCTTTAAATTGGGCATTTTATGACTATTTTAACTGTGTTCTATAGAATTTGATCCTTTATTGCATGTCTTTCAGTCAAAAACTCACCTTAATTCAGCATTAAATAGGGTCACTATTTTCTGTGTAGGCACATCCGGATACAGGGTAACCAAGGGCAGGTAATTGTGGTCTTAGTCCTATGTAAACAAACGAGTGAGCACATACATAAAGGGATTCTCAATCGTCAATTTGGATATGTTTGAACAATTTCATTGTGATTTCTTGAGAAAAATAGTTAAATGTAAAACAAGCACACCTAGATACATGCTATATGGTGAACTAGGCAGATTCCCATTAGAGATTATCGTTAAAAGTAGAATTATATCTTTTTGGAGTAATCATTTAAATTCTAAGGAACCAAAAATATCACTACTTTGCTACTCCATATGATAAATTCAAATAACAATATAAATGGAGAGACTAAATTAAAAATTTTTTTTGACTCAACTGGAAACTCGTACGTATGGTTCAATCAGTTCCAAACGAATCACGAAAATTTGAATAAAATTATAAAGCAAAACTTGACTGATCAATTTAAACCTGGTCACCGATTTAGCTCAATCTTCAAAAGGTATAATGTATAGCACCTTTAAAAATGCACTTGAATTTGAAAAATACCTTAAACATCTTTCTCCAACACAGCGTATATATTTTTGCAAATTCAGAACAGGTAACCATAAATTTCCAATTGAAACTGGTCGCTGGTCTAGACAATACATTCCTCACGAACAACGTAAATGTAAATTATGGTCCTTTAAATGATCTTGCCGATAAAGTCCACTATCTCCTTGTTTGCCCTTATTTCAGTCTCAAACGACAACAATTAATCCATCGAAAATACTATGACAAACCAAATGTTTTAAAATTCAAAACCCTTCTCTCATCTACACACGTAATCACTCTGAAAAAGGTCTCTACTTTTGTTAAATACCGAATGAATCATTTCAGGGACGAATAGTTAATTTTCTTATTAATAATTTCTTAAAAACAATAGTCAAACTTCATTAAATAACGTTATTTTAACTCAACACTGCAAACGACTTACCTGTTTCTCCACTCCACAGCACGTCATTCACACTTGTCACGTGGAACTAAGTCCGTTACCCGAACCTGCAGTATGTAGTACGACATGGTCGAAATAAGCACAACTTTCACTTGATCTCTTGAGAAACAAATATCGACGCATGCAGTATGGGTAATTTTAGTAACATGACTGCTTATAAATATCATTTTAATGGAAGCAACATCTCACATCTTTATTATTATTATTATTATCAATATTCCCTATTTATTGCACGGCGGATCACCGCCGGGCATATTGTATTTGCTTCGTAGATTGTCTATGGACACGAAAACGAGGCTGTTTCGCCTATTTTATAATAGTAAATACCTTTTTCATGAATTTGTACAATTTTAAGTTAAAATTGTTTGTAGTTCGTATTTTTTTCACTTTGGATCATGTTTATTGTAAGTATGAATAAAACACATTAGTTTTGAAAAGAGTTTTAATTTCGAAATTTTGTAGAGAGGTTATACTTCTTAGAGATTATTTATGTTACGTAAAATGTTTTAGATAGGAAGGTATGATAATACATTACTCTGGGTTTGTTATTCATTTATGAATTCTAGCCAAAAAAAGTATGTATTGATACCTTGCTTAAATGAAAGCGTAACAAAATCAGTATTAATATATTTGATTGGAAAATAATCGATGGCACTTTGGCATCGAGATTACTTATCTATTAATATTTGTTTTACCAAGATTTGTCATAGATGTAAGTTATTTCAGTATTATTTCTATAATCAACAACTTTTGAACTATTGTGGTAATTGTCATCAAGTATCATTTATTTACAATGGGTTTGATGTTTTTATTCTGATATGTAACGTCCGGTAAAAACGAAAGTATGGTAAATTGTTTACAATTTGACAATATTGAAGATCTGTCTTCGACTCCTACAGTATTTTGTGTTTTGTAAGAATGAGAATATCAGTACATAGAGTTACGATTATAAACATATTAACATCTTTTATATGATTTAATGTGAGGTTTTTTTTCTGATCTTATCTCGAGCCAGAATGTATCTCGGTACTTTTTTGCAAGCCTCGAGAAAGTTGTGTCTGTTCAAATGAAAACATGCATGTAAGTACAAACTAAACGAACTTTTAATTTGATTGTTATATTCTTATTATCTGTAAAGAGGGATGGGTTTGGAGAGTTATAAAAAAAAAATAATAAATAAATAAATACCATTAATATTGGGCTGAGGCTATAGTGAAATATGTTCAGTTTCTGCAATAAATGTAACCAAAAAGCAAGCAAATAAGGGGGTAGGAAAAGTATTTATAGCAGTTATTTGCATCTGATCCCACAAGCACCCAAGGGGTGGGTATATATGTCAGTTTTGTGAATGATAGATAGGCCTACAGGCACATGCCAGATAAGCAGAATCATTCAACGTCAATTATTTTGCATTTGAACCACTTTGGGCTGGAACCCAGGCAGGGACATTATTTTTTACATCTCTCATGATGACATCATTTCTGGGTATGATAGGATTTTAAAACAAAAAAATAAATTAATACACCGACTGTCTTTGATTTATGTTTTGGCATATGATATGATTTAGTCTCCCATACAAAGTTTTGTCTCCAGAAATCCAGTCAGTGCTTCTTCGTAGTGCTCAACTTATGGTATCAATCGATACAATTGTGTATCGACTGTAAACATGGCTTTGATGGATGTGAGAAATCATAAATATTTTAAGTTAGCTTAGAAATAAACAACCTGTGTCAAGCAAAAACATATCCTATCTAAACAATATCTTTGTACCCACCCAAAACAACCATAAATGTGGATGGAACTTCACTGGGATGTGTTGTCCATGTTATGACTACTGGCCAGATTTTAAAATAAATTGGTACAGATGTTCCATGGGTCAACCTCTACCAAAGTTGCTAAAATTATTCTGATCCATTAAAAACATGGCCGCCAGGGGCGGAGCTTATTTGCCTTTTATGTATAAAGGGAAAACTTTACAGGGATCATCTCCTTTAAAACTACTGGCCAGATTTCAAAATGTTTTAATACAGACTGATGTTCCTTGGGTAACCGTATACTCAGGTGAGCGATCCAGGGCCATCATGGCCCTCTTGTTTTTTTCATTTTAAGATTCCCTTCAAGTCTTGGCACTAGTTTTCTATTTATATACTTATGTAAACAAGTTCACATCTCAATAAAGGCTATGTAAAAATAAAAACAATTTGTTTACCTGTTGACCCACATAAAAATTATTATCAGACTGTTTTTCTTTCCCGCCGTGCTTATTTCAATGTGCTGCCACAGGCAGCACTTTTGTACTTGGTTATCTATATATTTGAAGTGGCTGCATGTATAAATATGTATAAGGCTGGGTGAAGTTGGCTCGACATACGACATTCAACATACGACATTCAACTCTCACTATTCGACATTGGACATTCAGATTTTGAATGTCGCACGCGACATTCACGACATTGGACATTTAGATTTTGAATGTCGCGGCACGACATTCACGACATTGAACATTCAGATTTTGAATGTCGCGGCACGACATTCACGACATTGGACATTCAGATTTTGAATGTCGCACGCGACATTCACGACATTGGACATTCAGATTTTGAATGTCGCACGCGACATTCACGACATTGGACATTTAGATTTTGAATGTCGCGGCACGACATTCACGACATTGGACATTCAGATTTTGAATGTCGCACGCGACATTCACGACATTGGACATTCAGATTTGAATGTCGCCCGCATTCACGACATTGGACATTCAGATTTTGAATGTCGCACGCGACATTCACGACATTGGACATTCAGATTTTGAATGTCGCACGCGACATTCACGACATTGGACATTCAGATTTTGAATGTCGCACGCGACATTCGTGAATGTCGTGCCGCGACATTCAAAATCTGAATGTCCAATGTCGTGAATAGTGAGAGTTGAATGACGTATGTTGTATGTCGTAAGTCGAGCCAACTTCACACAGCCTATCTATAAGCAGTGTAATCTATTAATCTATTATAGACGATCTCTCTCTCTCTCTCTCTCTCAATCATTGAATTGATATCTTGAATATATTAATTTATACATTCCACATGGCGTTACTCTATTCTATGACATGGTATAAAGTCAATGATCTGCTATGTTCAATTCAACATTATTCAGACTATTTACTGCGAACATACATACTTAATTATAATTTTATTTGGGATTGTTATTTACATTATGACGATACATTAACTAAATATAGCACTCTTTTCTGTATGTTTTTTATTTGTGTTTCAGTCTATATAAAATATAGATAAATAATTTAGAGCATGTTTAATAGAATTGTGAAAACGTATGTATATTGGCTCCATGTAAATGTATGTATTTAGAACAGGTTAACCACATTATATGCGAACAGGGAACTTTCCCCATGATCTCTCTCTCTCTCTCTCTCTCTCATTACAATCATCACCCACCGAGCGCATATTTTGAATTTCTTTTAGTATTTCACTCATTGTAACTTTTATAACTTGTGAATTGAATAAAGAAGAATTGAATTGAATTGAATATGAAAGATGCGATGGAACGAAATACGCGATGGAACGAAATAAATGCGTTTCCCAGGGCTACTTCGTACCATCGCGAATGGACTTTAAGTTTTAATAAAAATATAATATAAACTGACTAACCTAAAACAAGTAATAAGTAGTCTTTGATCCTTTCCAGTATTAACTCTTGTCAAAGTCAGCACGATAATAGTGTCTTACCGTCCAGACAAGGATCTTAAATCAAACTTCACGTTTTTAACTTTGACCAATGAAATTACTTAATCATGGCATGACGTCATAAACACGTGACAAAACAAACTGACTTCTGACTTCTGGGAAGCAGGAAGACTTAATTTAAATTATGAAAACGTGCGAAAGAATAATTGTATTTTGTCTCGTCTGATCAACAAGTTCCCTTTGTAATCCCGACAAGTATGTCTCAACCGATCAGCGATCAATTGGCATCACCTTTTTGATACATTTAAAGTAACAATTACAATGAGATAAGATTACTACAAACAAGCCGAAACTATTCGTTTTTATAAGAACACATTCCCGTATATTGAAATAATCCTACTTATTTTTTTATATTTGTCAATTTATAAAACCTATATGAAATACATATTTAAATTTCTTAATGTGACTCACAAAATGTATATCTTAAATTTACACAATATATATCTTTTTTTTCTGCAGAATAACATAATTATGCTAGAAAAAGTCTCGCGAAATCGCAGAAATTGTTTTCTCTGTTGGGGTATGTCTGAATATATATGAGTTATATCATGTCCCAGCGCCAAAACAAATAATATATCGTCCATGAATCTTGCCTTTATTGAGCTTGATTGTGAAGTCGAGGGTTGTGGGTTCGATCCCCACTTGGTTTGGACACCGTCTTCGTAATGAATGGATGACAATTTCTTTTTGATAGTAATAAGTATTTCGTTGCTATTCGTAGTGACTTATCATACAGTAATGTAAATCTCTGATATAATATAATGTTTTGTATTGTCATGTTTATATATATGTTGTGGTTGCTTGTATCTTGATTTATCTTCATTAGCATCGGGTAAATGAAGATGGTTCGTGATTATAGGTCTCTGTGTGTAAGGGACTTAAATATTTTCTTATGTTTGAACTCCCTTTTTTTCTCTCTCTCCCTCTATTCTTTTCTCCTTTGTGTTCTTTAATGATGTATATTTATTTGATATATATATGTATTGTTGTTGTCGGGATTCATAAACAACATTCCATGATTAGATGTCGTCCATTTATTGGATGCACCAATGTAGTGCATACATAATAAAAAAACCTAGAACATAAACGACAAATATTATAATACCAATAAAATTAATGGACATATTAAACTGTTCACAATCACGACATAATTACATTTCAGCGCAACTCAAATTAAATATATTTAAAAATGATATTGTATAAAAGTCTTACCAGACGCGTCTACTGCCAAAATATAAATATAAATATTAATGCAATGTCCAAAGGTGAGGACAATACTAACAGAACAAACAAACAATACAAAGTTAATCTCTTATATTGATGACTAAGCAGTTTCCGATGGAACTCGCGTCCCGCTCGGCGATCCGAATACGATAAAATAAATGTTAGAAGGAAATTTAAAAATAAAGGTAAAATTATTCGCGCCTAATTTTGTTATGGTGAAAAAAGGGCTGGGCTGACCAATCAAATAGAAAATCATTCATTCACATCATAACAACTTGTTTTCACTCACGCACTCATGCTTTTCTCTCACCACGGGATATACGTAACATTGAGCACGAGACTTTTAACACAACGTGTCACGAAACAAAGGGACAAGAGTACTAACAAAACAAATACGAATGACACGCACGAACATTTGTTGAAACGCTATCTACATACATGAATCATCTTACTAGCATTGAATCAGGTACGAATGACACCAAGAGCCCCACATATTACTGCACTCAGATATGAAATTGTCTTAGCCAAGGGTCAATATACCATGCTTTTCCACGTGTACCTTATGCTGTATGAATTCGTGACATCATGGTTTTTACGAACGTCCGACAACAGCGTCTTCGTTCGTATTAACACACACAACATAAAATCGAAAGAAAAAATGGATAACAAATATGATAAGTCTCAAAAATAAATAATAGGACCTGTGTATTTACGCTATATGTAATCTTGAGGACGACCGGGAACCAGACTACAAAACAAATTGAAACTATTTATGTGAGTTACTTGCCCCTGAAAAAAAAATGTAAATACTGTTTGACTTTTCGCGAGAACTATAGTACCTCACTAGTTGATTAACTGCGCATATCCTGTTAATGCCGAGGACACAATTGTCGCCATATTTTCAGACGTCTTTTCACCCACTGTCGGCCGGGCACCGGCCCGATGCCGGGCTTTATTTTGGCATCGGGAACACGCCAGATTGATTTTATGTCGGACTTAAAGGTGAACCACAAAGAAAATTTTACTTTTTCTAAAACCTTTCCTATTTGTCAATTTACATAAGGAAACCCACTAACAAACATTTTTAGTGAAAAAAATCTCTGAAAGTATGTTAAATGCCGATTTTGTTAGCTGCTGAGCAGTATTTACATTTAAGGGTCACGTGACTCCTATGACGTCATCGATAGACCAAATGTCATTTGCCTTCTTAATTTCATATAAATGTATGTAATCATTAATCATATTTAAAACGATTTAATCAAACATGTCATATTTGTTTTTGGTCTAGTATAAATTTAAATGTTTTATCGAGTTGTTTCTGTGAAATTTATCCGCGAATTGAACAAAAAAAGTATATATATTTCTGATTACGCAAATCAGATAGACTGTGAAATAAAAAGTTAAATTCAGAGATAAACAGAAGTTTTCAAGTGAATAGAAGTTAAATTCTTCATAATTTGAATACGTTTTTACCACTATGACATGTCGTATTCCTATACTTTGGTGTTTGTAGTGCAACCACGGTTATTTTATTTTAATTCTCTCATTCCCGAACATTTATGAACTGTAATGCACATTACGAAAATGAAGCAATAAAGTTTAAACCATAATTTTTACCCGCTCAAACATAGGAAGAAGTAAAAATATGGAATAGGTAGTACTTACCTTTCTTTCAAGCATTTATTCCTATCTTCCTTTATATCATAATTCCATTAAAAAAATCGTTTTATCGTCAGTTCATAACTATTCATTCGTCAATAAATCAAGTTTTGAGTATATGTCATCTTCAGATAATCAGAATCACATTTACATTTTTTTTTATATACCCAACAAAGACATAACTTATAAAATAGATTTGATTTGAATAATAATGGAAGGAAGAACCTACCTATAGCCATAGACATATTGACCAACCTGCATATGTCTGTGCTATATCTTATATATTTGCACTAATAATTCCCTTTACAGTAGCTTGAATGAAACTTGCCGATCTTAAATGCCTTAATTATGACTTAATCTGTGTTATTATTGACTAATTGACAATGTTTTACCATCTAAGAACCCGACCGTCTGCAAGCGTCTGCTCACATCTCAAAGTGATTGGCTTGACAATATGTCACACCCAGGGCCATAAATCATAACCATCAATTAGTCACCACCATTTAGGCATCTCTCCGACACACACCCCCGGATCAATTAACCCGTGTAACTCTTTTAATACCCACGACTGACCACAAACAAGAAATTACGCAATCATACCAAACCAGTCCCGGCGTCTCACGTTGGGAAGGCATCGTAAACTAATCGGCCGGTGTTCGGGCGATGCCCTTCCGGCGTTCGGCCAGGCGTCGGATCAAAACAATGTTAAAAAAATGTCAATAAATCTAAAACCGGACGGCAGCCGCTCGGAGACCGGCCGGTGTTGTGCCGAGACCCGTAAGGCACCCGGCAGGACGCCGGACGTTCTCCGAGCGAGTTCTTGCCGGTCGTCGAGCGGGCAGTAGCATAATTTCGGAAAATTTTCAGTCTCTGTTTATAATTCTCTGATAAACTGAATTAGAGCGTATTACTCACCAAAATTTCTAATAGTTGTTACTTAAGGTGTAGTCCCTGTAATAGTTCCGCTACGTTTTGGACCACTTAACCACAACCAAGATAACCAAGGTAACCTAATACAACATTAGGAAACCTTGGTTATTTCCGTGAAAGGCCATGACGTCCGAAATGTAGCGGAACCTTTACAATGATTTTACTTTAAGATCCTGGGCTATTTTCGCTTTCGGCAAACACCAAAGACTATTATGATGTGCAAGAACAGAGAATGGCATGCAGATCCAGGAGTTGAAGTTAGGGCTCTTAATATTTAAAAATGTAGGCAGGGACAACGCAAGCGGCTTGCCACTTTGCAAGGGCCGTGATAAGGGTATAGTTCTTGTTGGACTAGGGTCCCTGGGGAAGTCTCGAGCGATGTTTATTAAATTTAAAGTTGTAAAGTAGTGCATTTTTGTGAGTTTTGGGGGGATGTATGTCTACATTATTGCATGGTCGGGGAATTTTAGAATTTTTAGAAATTTGAATCTGCCACTGGCATGCGAAATTTGGTATGTACATGTATGAGAACTTGCTTGCATATCCCTCTTCGATTATGATTAAGGAAATTATCTTCCTCAATCCTAGTTATATGTACTGAATTTTATATTTAAACGAATTTTATTATCAGCTCACGCACGCACGCCAGCACGAACACATACGTGTTCAAACATGAAAGTCACAACATGTGACATAACACCTGAAGCTGATTAAATATCTTTCAGGATCCTGTCATGTTTCTACGGCGTGATTTTGCGCGGAGGCAGTACTCATTCAATCCATGTAGACAAAAAATGTCTTCTACTGAAAATGTTGTCGTGATTTTTTTATTAAAAATACACAAGACTCTAAATTTCAAATGTATGTGTATGTGTGTTTAGAACCGCGGTAGCAAATTGTATCTGTGCTTAGAACCGCGGTAGTGGAATGCATGTGTGTTTAGAACCGCGGTAGTGGAATGCGTGTGTGTTTAAAACCGCGGTAGTGGAATGCATGTGTGTTAAGAACCGCGGTAGTAGAATAAATACACAAGACTCTAAATTTCAAATGTATGTGTATGTGTGTTTAGAACCGCGTTAGTGGAATGCATGTGTGTTAAGAACCGCGGTAGTTGAATGGGTGTGTGTTTAGAACCGCGGTAGTGGAATGCGTGTGTGTTTAAAACCGCGGTAGTTGAATGCGTGTGTGTTTAGAACCGCGGTAGTGGAATGCGTGTGTTTTTAGAACCGCGGTAGTGGAATGCATGTATATATAACCGCGGTAGTGGAATGCGTGTGTGTTTAGAACCGCGGCAGTGGAATGCGTGTGTGTTTAGAACCGCGGTAGTTGAATGCATGTGTTTAGAACCGCGGTATTTGAATGGGTGTGTGTTTAGAACCGCGGTAGTGGAATGCATGTGTGTTTAGAACCGCGGTAGTGGAATGCATCATGATGCGTTACACAGATCCGATTGGCAACTGATGACAAAAAATCTCACTCTCTTGTTTGATAACCGTCTCCTGATAGTACTGCCTTAGAAAGTCTTAAAAACAATTTCTCTTTGCAGCAATAAAAACGATTGTAGCAAATGATAACAGGTTTCAAACAATTTACTTTAAAAAACACAAATTTCTCCACTTGTATTGCACGTTTCAAAACAACTATGCGAGTTTAGAGCACTTTGGAATTTTAGTCAGATAGCTTGTTTCTATGTATCTCCAAAGCTTGGTTCTAGATATTAAAGTCGTTGCGCGTAAAATGTTCTACGGAAATATGGCTTTATGCTGAAATTGACATTTTTTTAAGTGTCGTTAATTTTTAACCCATATTGACATTGTATACAAGGTATCCGTCAAATGATATCGACAATGCATAATTTGGCAAACGTTTTGATACCAAGCTAAGACAATATGCATGTAAAGTAACCCTTTCCTTACCCTTTACTATTTCTTTTGCTATTGAAGTTGATATTTGGTATTAAATTTGATCACGGAGCCACATAATCGAAAAAGAGCAATCACCATTACTTAGGTCAACTGGTATATAAGATAATAATAATTAAAATATGCAACTCTTCTATCGTTGTTGAAAAATAATTCGACACGTTTAATGGGTATCTGATAACTTCTCCCTAAACTCTTAGGCCACGGGTTTTAAAACTTGATAAACGGACCCTGCAAGCAACCTTATTTAAACTTAATCTTTATTTTACATCGATTATATGAAACAGGTTCTTACAACCTAAATAAATCATTCTCGATTGCCCGGATGATGGGGTGTGTGGTCATCACTGTTGGAGATAACCGGAGTACTCGGAGAAAACCCACGTGTCTGGACGGGCGACCCCGGGACGCACTGGTGAAAAGTGAAGTGCGTTACCACTAAGCTATCCAGGCACCCGGGTTTCAAAACTTGGTTAACGGAACTTGCCTTAAAAAATCAGATTTTTAGATACATGCCGTCAACTTGAAAAATCAATGAAACCGCAGTTTAATAATACGTATCACTGCATAATGTAGAAAGTGTAAACAAACACAAACACTATAAATATGGCTGTATTGGACATGTCTAATTGACGGCACCAGACCCAGTCTGCGGTCTCAGTATTTTAGCTGATACGATAGAATGCTTGAAATAGGTAAATTTAACTGAACATTGTAGCTTATGTTATAAAGCCTTGTATAATTATATATCCTAGAACGTGCATCTGCCAAACATTCGGGAACAAAGTCATTAGATTTAGCCATTCTGTACATCTCTAAGTACGTCACCCATGGGTAACGTAAAAACCAAAAAAAATTAAACAGTTTATAACGTAAGAATAAAATAATAAATAAAAAAAAAAAATTCAATGGATAGTTCCCTGACCGTTATTCTATTTGAATAAAAATAGGTTTGGCCACAAACAATTTAAAAAAAATAAATAAAATACTGAACAAA
>CM037794.1:22126873-22176873 GCA_021229015.1 Solen grandis
ATTTTTAATGGTAAATAATATTGCCCATTGACAGGATTTATACATAGCACTTAATAAATCTTACTTCAGATGTTGTTTTTTTTGTTGTTGTTTTTTGCGCACACATAAAATAGCACCCCCCCCCCCCCCACACACACATTCAAAAAATAAAAGGGTCTCTTGTGCCATTTAGAAATACCCAACCCCCATCTGACTCAACCTTTTATTTTTAAGGAAGTTAAAAGAAATATTTATTATAAAGGTACGTAAATATCAGTATACAAGTATTCCTGCAACGTTTACGTATTTCAATAACGCAAATTTTATTGTAAAATATCGAAAAACTGAAACTAAACATGCTGAATTATAGAGTATATTATTTAGCAGAATAATAGGCAACTTCACCTCTTTATTGTTTTTCCAAGTCTTGTTTTGAAGTGATACATATAGTTATTCATATATATTGTGGTACATTTGTACTTGTTTAAATTTTTTTTTTTTTTTTTTTTTCTGCTCGTGTCATGACTTATCTGATTTATTGCAATTTCTATGTCTTACACTTTTAATAGGCTTCTTTGTTCACCTGGCTTCATGACAAGGTCTCTTATTTCTTGATTATAATAAAAAAATGAAGGATCTGAGCTTTACCCTTTGTTCTGTGCAGAAAATCTTTATGGTTTATGTCAAGCATCGTATTAATTCATACATAGTACTGTTTATCATTAAATATTAGAATATCGGTCTTAACACACACACACACACACACACACACACACTTTCGTATATATCTGTTTTGGACTGACATTAATTCCTGAAAAAATGCTAATCTAATTTCCAGATACATTGTACGTTGACATGGAAGCCAAACCCGTGACTTCATATTGACTAATTTTGACCCATTGTCAAAGAACAAATCAAGATCAGACACATTCTTATCTGAGCAGGGTCGCCACTTTTTGTTTATACAAAACTGAAGCTCTGATTCAAAACATTCTGCAAAATACCCTCCATTGCTTCATATGATCAGTCAACTAATTTTAACAGTTTAGCCATACCAAGTGGTATATGACGTCTTTTTAAGCTACCACAAGCAACATATTTGCATCGATTCGGAAAGGAAACTTACTTTTTTATGTCTTCACCAATTTTAATTAGATATAACGCATGCGATGCGAAAAAAGTGTTCTCCACAAGGCCTTAGTGATTCTTTTGTCAGATGTACATGGTTCCCATACATTCGGGAAAACCTTCAGATTTCGCGAGCATTTGTTTTGCTTCGCATACGATATATTTCCATTAAATTTTGTGAAGAAATATTAATAATTATCTTCTCTGAAGCGTGGCAAAATATGCCCCTTGTTATGGCTTAAAATGGTGTCAGCTTAAAATGATGTCATATTCCACGTAGTAAGGTCACACTTCTAAAGTGGTCAATTATACCTTTGGCGTAGCAGAATATATGACCTCATGAAAGCATTTAATGTATTCTTACATGTAACTCTTTAAACTAGGAAATAGTATTCTGCATTTTATTAACTTATTTGCAAATTCAACTCTTGACATATATATACATATGCATATAAACAGTGATCTCCCTTTGATTCCCGAGAAAATCCGGATTAATGAATTTTCAGTAGCAATGAATCAATGCATATTGCCCTCTCTCACCTTCTTCTTCTACTTCTACTTTTCTTTATGTGTGCGCGTGTGTGTTTGTGATATACTTAAAATAATCTTCATGTGTTCTTATCATTCCTCTTCTTTTCTGTCTCTAGACAGTCTCCTGTTTAAGTTGACCTTTGAGCCCAGGTGTCTTACATACCAGTATATGAGTGTATAAAACTTCGATAATACGACCATGTGTGGCGGTCTACTTAGATATAGTATCACATCCTGCCATTCACTGCAGGTATAATTTAATCAGATTTACAATAATCCCAGCGGATCAAGGTAAATAATAAACACAGCTCTAACAGAATATGTGAGATTGCTGAACTTTTGTCTTTCCTACTTAAATATTTATACTGAACACCAACACAACGTTACCACTGCGCTTGGGTTTAGTATAATGGCGAAATGAATTTTGGCGTTTTGATAATTACCGGTATTTCAGATTTGAGCACCTTTTTAAGCAAGATATATAGGGTCTTTCACGAGTATTTATTTGATATGTAAATATGAAGTTATAATTAGTTATATATTTTTTATATAAAATAAATACGAGTTTAAGATCCTTTTTATCACATAACCCCAAAACACATTTGTCTGTTATCTGTGTCTGTTTTTGACAATGGGGGGATAACCCATGACCAATTTACACAAATAGCCTATTAATATTTTAATTTGCATGTAAATAGAACGTAATATTCTTATAAAAACTACAAGAGTAGAAATTTCTGAAACCATCCGGCCATCTATCCGTGTAAAACCATCCGGCCACCCATCCGTGTGAAACCATCCGGCCACCCATCCGTGTGAAACCATCCGGCCACCCATCCGTGTAAAACATCCGGCCACCCATCCGTGTGAAACCATCCGGCCACCCATCCATGTAAAACCATCCGGCCACCCATCCGTGTAAAACCATCCGGCCACCCATCCATGTAAAACCATCCGGCCACCCATCCGTGTAAAATCATCCGGCCACCCATCCATGTAAAACCATCCGGCCACCCATCCGTGTGAAACCATCCGGCCACCCATCCGTGTGAAACAATCCGGCCACCCATCCGTGTGAAACCATCCGGCCACCCATCCATGTAAAACCATACGGCCACCCATCCGTGTGAAACCATCCGGCCACCCATCCGTGTGAAACCATCCGGCCACCCATCCGTGTGAAACAATCCGGCCACCCATCCGTGTGAAACCATCCGGCCACCCATCCGTGTGAAACAATCCGGCCACCCATCCGTGTGAAACAATCCGGCCACCCATCCGTGTGAAACCATCCGGCCACCCATCCGTGTAAAACCATCCGGCCACCCATCCGTGTGAAACCATCCGGCCACCCATCCGTGTAAAACCATACGGCCACCCATCCGTGTGAAACCATCCGGCCACCCATCCGTGTAAAATCATCCGGCCACCCATCCGTGTAAAACCATACGGTCACCCATTCGTGTGAAACCATCCGGCCATCCATCCATGTAAAATCATCCGGCCACCCATCCGTGTGAAACCATACGGTCACCCATCCGTGTGAAACCATACGGTCACCCATCCGTGTGAAACAATCCGGCCATGTATGTATGTATGTATGTATGTATGTATGTATGTATGTCCGTCCGTCGGTCTATCCATACATCTACCCGCGGTTCGTCCGCGCGCCTATCCATCTGTCAGACGAATGTATTAAATATGTTTTTTTTATCTCATTTTCAGACAGGAACTATGTCGGTGCAAACAGAAATTTCCAAACCAGTAAGTTAAGATTTTGTTTTACAAGTCTATATCGCTCATAGAAATCCTTCTGTTGTCAGTGGCGATGACGTCAGTATGGTTCTTGATGTAGAAGGAACCGAAGAACCCGTTAGTATCTCACAACGCCGGACTGACCTATGGGGTAGAATCAGGGTTATTTTGGTGAAAAGCAAGAGCGTTACCCCGTTAATTTGAAGGCTTTCTTGCACATCAAACGGGTTTTAAAGTTCTTATATGACACATCACTTTCTAGACAGTTCACATGCTTAGGCAATCAAAGAATTTAATGTATTATAGTGCTACTATAAGGAAAATATTTTTAAAAACATGTTCTTCTAACTGATTGATATATTCTATTTTCAAGAAAAAATCGCGGAACGGACAAGTTCATTCTTATATCGGGCACCAGCTTATGGATACGAGTTCGTTCCTACCTATTCACCTATAGAAATGCACTTTCAGATTTTAATCTCGGTAAATCTGCTGAAAATATAACTATTTCAACTGACAGCAGATTAAAATATGAAACAAAAATGAAAAGAAGGAAAAAGAGAATTTATAGATAAAACAAATGCTAAAGAACTTGAAAAATGAAGAACACAAAACCAAGGAACGTTTGGAAACATTTTTTTAAATAACAATCTGAAACAATTATATCTTTCAGAGAGTTTCATTTTTATTTTTCTAATTTTATTCATGATATGAACACATTACCCATAAGAGAGGCAGAAAAAGGCAAAACTCAGAAAATTGTGATACTTATGATCCTTTTTTTCGAAGAATTGGACAACCAATAACGGTTAGCAAAATTTCAGTTAATAGCATCATATAATATATGTATTAGGTATGTGAAGATATTTCCAATATAGATATAATACTTGAATGTTATTTATGGAGATATTCAGTCATGTACTCGCGTTAAAGGTGAATGTCCATTATTCTTTTAAAAAAATGGGGGGGGGGGTATATTATTCGGACAGAAAAGCAAAATGTGTGCTACAGATTTGTTACGAAATGCGATCTGTACATGTTCGTTGACGACAACATAACAACAATGCATAAATATGAAATAATATTATACTTTAGATCATTTAATTGTTAAAACAAGTACTTAATTTGCATATTCAGCATATTTTCGTCAATCTTCTGACGTTTGCAAAGACCTTCCATATGCCTCCGTTAACGAACCAGGGGTGCTTAAATTGATGGCAAAGCAGATAAACAAATTTTGATTCGGCTGCGGTTTTTCAAATTCAAATTATTTCCGATTACTGAACGTCTTCGGGAATACTCGCCAATGAAAAATATAAATAATGTCCATCCAAAATACCAAATTGTGTAATTTGATCAACATTTTCTATGCGTTTAACTGTTATTTTACAGAAGATATTTGCACATTATGTACCATTTGTGTAAGTTTGCAATATGTTATTTTATATTTCTTTTTTATGAAAATACACGTGTAGTATCATTATGAAATATAATGGGCCTTTAAACTGACCGTAGCGTCAGTAACACGTGTGTGTGTGTGTGTGTGTGTGTGTGTGTGTTCATTACAGTTTAATCATTGGTTATTTTGACATAATCAAACAAATTCTATTGTACATGGCCAATATATTTCAAAATAAATACCAAAAATACATTCTAATGCTAGTTTTACTTTATGCTTATTTTAAACATAGTTAAGATTTGACTGACTCTCAGCTGTTCCTATTTCAGTCTATGAAAAGAGAAACGTCAGAAGATGATACCAGCAACATGTTCACATCCTGGAAAAATCGCCGGGAATCGCTATTTCCACCTGCTAAAATTGGAGACCCTTCCGGCCGACGAAAATCTAACATAAAAGACTTAGCTATGAACACAACTAGGAACAACTTAAGACGTATGACCATTGCCATGCGCGCCAAATCGGACGTGTCGGCTGATATGATAAAACCCCAACCGAAGGAAAACACGTACAAAATGAAACCAGACGACGAGACGGTATTCTCGACTGCCAAGGTGACACGTGTCGTAAATGAGCTTTTGGAAGACGAGCTCAGAGACATCAAGTATGATCATGATATATCAAGCCGTTTGGCATTAATGTTAGCCGAGAGGATCAAGGATAAAATTAAAGAATTGAATTTCGTTCGCTACAAGATAGCAGTAAACGTCGTGGTAGGTCAGTCAGCTGACCAGGGTATGGAGATAGCCAGTCGAAGCGTGTGGGATGACAAGACCGATAACTCAGCCTGTATCAAGTACACAAACAAAGACTTGTTCGTTATTGCCCTTGTATATGGTGTGTACTTTGAGTAATATTTTATATATGACTATATGTTAACATTGCCAATGCTGTGGGCGCTTGTGACTACCTTAGCGACCATTGCTGACCAAGATCAGCCTGCGTATCCGTGAAGTCTGATCATGGTCTGCACTGTTCGCTATTCAGTCAATAAATTTCAGTAAGCAAACCCATGAATATCTAATGGGAAAGTCCACAATGAAGAAAGGACAAGTCCAATTAAAAAAAATTGTAAGGACTAATATGACTAGTGTGAACGGTTCAGATTTATATGCATGTATCTGATTAAGATAAAGCAGATTCGATTCTGCTGAGAAGAACTTTAAATAGAACATCTTATACTTCAGTTAGTTCGTTTGATTATAGTTTAAAGTCAATGTAAGTTTATGTTTTCATCTTTTGTGTCAAATATCAACATACGATGGTTCATTGATATATTAAGTGCTGGTGTTGTAGACCAGTAGATAAAAAAAATCACATTAACTACTAACAATACTTGACCGTGAAGGCTGACACAATTTGAAAGTTTCCTATTGTTTTGGACAATAAATTTTATACTTTATTCGAAACAATATGACTATCATTAGTTATTAAATTAAATTGATCAAATTAAACATTTTTGTTGTTGTTGTTTATTCATTGACATCAAAAACAAAACATATTTAGATTATTTGTTTTGAACAAGCAGTGACGTCATTCATGTAATAAGCAGTGACGTCATTCATGTTTCCGTGCCGGAGTTTACCATCGCTACCATATAGCGACGTTCAGGTAAGTACAGGTGTAGGAGGACCCGAATTCACAGAAGCACATGGATAAAACCATCGACCTACCGCACGCTAGCTGAAAGGCTTCCTCACATGAAAAATTGGAGTGACCATTTAAGGTCTCGAACCAGTAGCGATGAAAAGCTATGTGATAGTTGATCAGCGACTAAAGGTACATGATAAGCGAAATATCGGAAAGTAAAAATAGTATATTATTATATGCTTGTGATAAGATATGAAACACCATCGATATGGCTGTGGTCTCTATAGCCCTGTGTTCTCGAGAAAAAACAGGTACTAAAATACAATTTTTATACCTATACTCAAACTATGCCCATTAGTTTTAATAGGGTTTTGAGTATGATACTCAAATTTGAGCCTGAGATCGTATTTAAGTATTTTCGAGATCACGGAGCTTGGTGTGACACATAACAAGATGGCAATCTGGTCAAGATTACTGGCAGCCTGTACAAACTGAGTCCAACTGACTTAGGAAAACACGCATACGCATTAAGTTTAGTTTAAATTTATTCATTTTACGTCCATTGGAAAACTAGTTCTTGCGACTGATACTTATAAATACTAATTCTTGGATGGGCCAGTACTTTGCGCCCGGGGATCTTTGTCCCCAGCGGGGTTCGAAACCACAACCCCTGAATTTGTAGTCGTGTGCGTTATCACTAGACCAGGGAGCCTTTATTCTCTTTAATAAAAAATAAATGGCGTGATATGTCAATTGTAATATTTTGCTACTTTCTAAAAACCCAGTGAAGCTTTGACTATAGTTTATATTCCAAGCATTTAGTTGCAATTTTGACTGACAAAATAAATTCAATATATGTTTTTCATTTTTCTTGTAGACATGCAGACTACGTTACTGAGCTGCTTTATGGTAACAGTGAAAGGATGCATAATCTCCTTCTCGGCGAACTGAACGACGATAATTTATTTGCGATTTACTATTATCTGTTTTAAAGATTAAGGGCGAAAAAAAAACTCAGTTTAGTTGCGATGACGTTATGACGTTTTACATCTGAAAATTGCAAATACCCGAAATACGTGACAGTTTGCATTTTAAACTAACTTCTTTTTTTACTTCCCTTTCATGTTTCATTGCAGTGGTGAACTGTAGTAAACACCCTTAACTTACCTTAATTAACCAGTTATATTATTCGATTTATTTTCCTATCATTTATCATTGCGGAAAATATGTTCCGGTTGTAGAAAAAATAAATCCCCGAGATAGCTTTAAGAGGCTAGATATCGCGGAATATATTATGTGATGTATAACCTGCATTTATATATGGTGTACATTTAACACTGAAATTAATGGGACCGTTGTCTGAAAATAAACCAAATTTGGCAGTGTCTCATTTTCTATTATTTAGCCATTTTTCCTTTAATATTTTCAATTAGATTAATACAACAAGATTTGTGTACATTTTTATATTTAATTTTATTTACAAATATTTAATGTATAAAATATACAGATGACAATTTAATATGTAAATGTAGTTAACACCTCGCGCACAAGTATACTCATTAAAAACACCTCCAAGTTACTTCCTGAATAGTATAACATGGGACGACCACGTATGGCTACTGTAAACTGAACTTGTTATATAAATATGAAAAATAGTCTACAGATAAAATTAATCCAAAGCAAACCAAGCTCTCTATCCCTCAGTTGATACAGGTATACATTTATCTGACACAGTATGTTTTTTTCTTCCTCAAACTCTAAAATTGTAAGAAGGAAAACGTCTTGTATCGGTACATTTGCATTACATTATGACTTTTCTTTGTAGGTCCATACAGTTCAGTAAATTTCAGAATTGGGTTTTGGGTTTAAAAATAAAGGCGATCTTGTTTAATAACGATAAATACATGTATTAAATATCGAAATAACGTTTCTGTTTGAATTGCGTGCTCCTCATTCGACCAAAATAAGCATGTACTTCTCTTTTATTTCATTTCTGTGACCAAGCAATTTGATTTTTTTTACACTTTATGCAAATGACTATCATATACATTGCACTAGACAGGTGTAAAATCATATTTTACTGAAGATTGTAAAATTGTAAGAGTTTCTTTTAAACGGTCTTCCTGAACCTGTATCTAGCACTCTCCGTAGCTAATTCTGCAGCACTTTTATACTCTTCAAAGTTTCTGAGTAAAACTACTGCTGTCAATTTACAGCTGACAACACCTTGATCTTTGGTCCGATAATTTGCCGCCTATTTAGTCATTTCCAGAACTCACTGCTGACCCGTTTGCTCCTGAAGGACTATCCATGCCGTTTGACGCTGCTTCAGAACCTGTACCTTTCTCAATATCTTCGGTACTGTTGTCAAAAGCTTGGTTCTTATGGCTAACTGCTCCACCATCTGTACTGATATCTGCCTTGTCGGTTCGTCTGTAATGGCGAAAATATGGAATATAGGTTATAACTTACTTGTATTTAAGGTTTTGGTGTCTTAAAGCATTACCACCAGCTTACGAACATCCATTAATTGACTAGAACTGCTAGAAACTGCTTTGAAACTGGGATTGTGCGTTCAAGTTCCAGTAGGGTAAAGAGTTTTTCTTTTAACTATTATGATTATATTAAGAAAAAGGTGTTTATTCTTTTTTTTATAATTTGTATAGGTAATACTTTTATAAATCATGCTTTGATCAAGTTTAATTTAAAAAAAATGACACTACGTATATAAAAACTCTAAAACAGTCTTTTAAATCCTACAAAATCAAACAAAATTATTTTAAGAAAATTTTGATGAACTTTGAAATTCGTCCACCAATTAAGTGATATTTTAAATCAGGCACCTTAGGCAGAAAAAGTACAACCAATTTTGAAATAGGTAGGAAGGGTAACAATTTATTACATATATTGAATATTTTAAGTAGAAACAATCATTTAACGTATATGGTTTGTTTGCCGTATGTAAGTGATAAACAATAGCAAAAAAAGAGGATATAACTGATATTTCTTTACTCCTAATTTTAATCTTCGAATCTTAGATAAGAATAACGTCCAAAACCTATCGGTAAATTTGTTTAAATTTTAAAGAAGCTTGTTCAGATTATCATTGACTGACAAATAGATTTTAAACTATCTGTGTGTATTATGTCTATTAATACCCATCTACAGATGCGTGATCGCCCAATGCAGCATTCCGTGATTGTAAGAAAAATGGAGGGTTTCTTAATCACAGGCAATAGCGTCACGGACGGTATTAAACCTATATTTAGAAATATAGTACCTATATTTAGAATTACTATTTTTGTGTGCTGACTAATCTGGCTGCCCTGATAAAGAAAATAGAAAAAATGTGATGTGTACCACATGGAGTACTTACTGTTTTCTGTGGTAATTGAGTATGGTGCCAATTATCACTGCTAGCAAGACGAGACCAGCAATACAACCGACAACAATAACTGAAAAAAAAAAATAACATATATATTACGTGTGCTAATCGATTTTCCTTTTCAAAGTAACGGTATAAAATTGATTACTCTCAACCAGATTTTTGTTGTATCCTTGTGTGTTTTGCTAAAATACATTATGTTCTATGAATAAAGGTTTTCATTAATATATAAAACAATGCTTTAAGAGTGAAAAGGAAGAATTATGCAAAGGTCGTGTGGAAAAGATTAAAACAATTCGTTAATTGAAATTATTTTTCTTCAAATTTAGGCAACACAGAAAACGTGATATGTTCCTTTTACAGATACCATATGGCAAATATTCATTTTATTCACGAACACTGTAACTTCAATCTGTTTATAGCTGATCTAAAGAAATATTTAGCTGAATAATCGGTACTTACTGTATTTAGTATTGCTAAACGTGAAGGATTTATCAGCCGAACTCCCGAAAGTAACATTCATGTCGTAATTATCCGGCGACCTTGAGGTAACATCTTTACCTTTATTGACAACTACTTCGAACTGTGGTAATTTCGTTGTGGGGAACACGAATGGCAGGAGGAACTGCTGCTTGCTTAGGAACAACAACTTCTGGTACAATAATGTCTGGTAATGTTTCTACCGGAATGTTCATTATTTGCGTATCTGTTTCATTATCGTGAGTCGTTTTACTAATGTTTTCATTAACAATAGCTGATGTGACTTGGGTCTCGGATTCACTTGTATTTTGAACAACGACTGCTGGCGGACCCACTGCCTCTTTTTGGGCAACAATTTCTGGAACTATAACGTCTGGTATTGTTTCTATCGGTGACGTCGTTGTTTTGATAACTGCCTTGCTTTCCTGGTTTGTTTTTGTAACTGCTTCAGTAATAATAGTTGATGCAAACTGAGTAACAGTTGTATTATCATCTTTAACAACAGCTGAAGCTGTTGACTGTTCCGTATCTATGAGTATGGATGAAGAATCGTGTACTAGAGATCCAGATGTAGTCATTTTCTGGTATTTATCATTTTGTGTCATCTTCGTTGTGATTTCTTTAAGTTCAGGTAAGGGGTTTCCGGTTGTTCTTGCATCTGATACATTGCTGTCTATGATATCTGGAACAATCTTGACAGCAACATCTAATTCTTGTTTGGTACCACTAGTGCTTATTACAGTATCTGTTACTCTTGTAAAAGAAGACATTTCTGTCGGTAACATTCCATTTGTTGTTTTACTTGTTACTATTGTGTCTGTTACTTTATTGATATCATTAGATACACCGGCAACAGACGTACTAATGTCTTTATTAGGAACTGTTGTCATCTTATCAAAATCTGTAGTCTGGTCAACGGTATTGAACAGGTTTGAATCAAATGCTGCCACAGTTGTTTCTGTGAAAGCATTTTCTGGTAAAATCGCATCACTGGTGTTATTTGCGATGCTAACTTTATCTGATACCGAGGATATGGTTTCGTTATTTATATTTAAGTTGTCAAGAACAGGTTTTGTCTCACTTTCAGTATACAATTCTGAAGTTGTCATTTCGTTCACTGGCTTCACTGTTGTTTCGGAAATTGTTGTTTCCTTGACCGTGGTTGCAGCTGCGTCTGTAGTTGTTCTAGCTTTAGTTTCAGTTTGGAACTCAAATGAAAATGTTCTTGTTGTGTTTTCTGACTTGACACTTTGAAGGTCACTAGGCATTGTAGTCATATCTTGGCTCATTGCATTAGACGTGATTTCAGTTATGGTGTTGACATTTCCTGTCGATATACTTGCCTCCGAGATTATACCAGTCGTCAATGTAGTCGGAATATTTTCTGAAGTTTTGTTTATATCGGAACTGTTGCCAAGATCTGCAGTTGCAGATAATGTTTCTAAACCTGATTCATTCTTGTTGAAGACACTTGATGCATCCATTAAGACTGATGATAGTAGTGAATCGTTTGAAGGATTTATGAATTCATTAGCAGGAGTAGATGTTAATGTTTCAATGTTTGGTGTAATGAACTGAGCGCGTGTAGTCAACTTTAAACCATCGTTGTTGTTCTGCACTGTAGCTTCATCTGTAATTGCCGATGGTAATGAAGTTGTCATACTTTCGGCAGAATATCTTGGAGTACTTGTATTTATGTAGTTAGAATCTGTAGCGTTACTGGCAGAATCATTTCCTTCTACATTGGTAACCGGGGTATAGATACTATCATTCCTGTCTTTTGGAACTGTAGATGGAAGTATAAGGGTTTCACTGACATTTGTATTTCTCATATCACTAGGCACTGATACATTTTCAGTTACATTTTCTGGTGACGGTGGTGGAAATTCAACACTTAGGTCGAGACCAGTTGACATGACTGTATTATTGATGTGCTTTGTTGCAGTCGGGTTTGGAATATAAGGACATTCGTTTCATTTCTTTGACCAGTGAAATCACTGATCCCAGTCGTTGCATTATCAGCTGAATCGAAATTCTGAATGGGGTGTACTGTTGTTCTGTCAACAGCCGAGGACGCTAAAGGTGTAGAAGTCAGCGTGACGTTATTGTCATTCAAGGTGGTCTGTACCGTCGCTATAGATGCTGTTCCTGGTGTCGATGACGACGATGATGATGTTGGCACTATTGAGGACTCTGTGGAAGTTTCTACTTGACCTTGAGTTGTCGGAAGTACTGTGGTCATTTCGTCGCTGACAAATGAAGCAGCTGTAGTCACCTCACCAGGGCCAGAGCAGTTGATGGATAAACTGTCAGATAAACCTGTAAACAAGGAAAAACTTTTTGTAAACGCTTTAGCGATAGAAAATGATTCATAACCATTCAGTGACACTTTAAATACGAGCCATGAATTCATTTAATTCAACAATCTTATACTGCATATATTAACAGTATACAAAGTAAAAAGTGTGCGATCTGCACTATCTATGTTATTTTGTTATGTTTCGAATACCGAGATAAAATTATATTCATTATATTGGAAGCTTACAATGAAAGATGTTGTCAATTCGCATATTTTATCATAAAAATATATACGTGTAATCCCATATGTTTTATAACAATATATTGTTTGTTTACGCAATTCTAAATATCTACTAATATCTGCATCTCTCTCTCTCTCTCCCCCTCAGTGTGCATGTATGCGTGTTGCTTACCCCCAACATGTTCAATCACGAGACAGTAGTTATTGTCGAACGTCTCCCCGTAGGTCTCGAACTCTATAGACCCTTGATTGTCCACAGACGTGTCAACGTAGGTTCCAGACACCAGGCATTGGAACAACAGATTCGTACCGGCTGGAGCATTCAGTCTAAAAATGCAGTGAACTTCTATTTAGTAATAAACAGTGGATTAATTCAACGCATTTTAATATAACCATTTAACATTTTACAATTTAAGATCAAGATAAGTACTTGTGACGTGTTGAAGACACCTGTACATCATCATTATCATCACTATTTTTATTTGGTTAACAGATAATTGCATTTTATGGAAAGGAGTAGACATACCAGGTAAACTATGTTTATTACTGGATATTAACATTTTTAAGTGCAATAATGGCATACAATTGCTTCTATTCTTAACTGAGGGTGCAATTCATAGACAACTTATAGTCGTTACCTTATAGCGGAGTTGCATTCTGGATAATTGGGGGCAGCATACGTCATCACACGTAAGATGGAAGACGTAGTGCTGTACGTGCAAGAACAGTTGTCGATGCCTTGCGAAAAAGTTGAGGTGTCGAGTAAAATCCTTTGGCCTGAGTATTCACCTGACACGCACATCTGAGCAACTGAAATGATACACACAAAACATACTCGTAAACTCGAAATTGACATATTTTGAATTAATTAGATATTTCAAAATGATATGAATTTAAAACAAGTGAATATGTTAATTATAATAGAATATGAAAATAATATAAGGAGAAGACTGAAATGATACTCGTTGATCCAATAAATTATATAAATGTTCAGGACAAAATGATGCCACAAACATTTTTTTATCCGGTTATCATATGACATTGTGCTCAAACGGCTGTTTCCGGTTTCGTATAATCATCACATATTTTCTTATATTTAGCAGTTACATATAACTTATAGGCCGAATTACATCACTCCGCGTCACGTGCGTGTATTCCATGTATATACAAAGTGTGTTGAACTCGAACAGCTGGATTAAATGTGTTTGATTCATTATTCATATGATGTTGAAAATGTTTGAGAAATATACACATTAAATCGTTATTTTTAGTTATTATTTGAAACTATTTTCTTGGTGTTAGATTGCAAAAGGTAATTCGTTCACAGTCCGTTCATTTATGTATTGTTTGTTTTTATTTTTGCGATTTTACTGTCAGTATATGTCATTGATAAAATGATTCTGACATGGCTTGTCATAACTTATCAAATTTTACTAAACTCTTTAATGAAAATTTTAAGCTCGCCACAGGTTGGCTTAATAACCTTTTATAAACTCGTTTAGTAAAATTTGATACGAATCAACAATACATGTCAGATACTATACATATGTCGCATACAAAAACTGGCAAAATTGTATGGACTTTCTTTATATATTAATTTCCGTGTGTTACTTTTACGCATAATATGATCAATAGACCATACGATGCCATAAATAAATCTAACAGTTGTAAACGCACATCTTAGTACATCACTGAGTAGAACAACCGCCAGGGCGTGGGACTGGACTGATATTTGTTAAGGACACGACTTTGTGACACAGGTCAGAGTAAAGTGCTAGTCGTTTCTAAATGTCACCAATGACTTTACAAACCACAACATTCTGACCAATGCCTCGTGAAAAGAAGAGTATTTCCGTAAACAAGTTTGACGCCAACAAAAAATGCCTCTTTATGCGGGGCAGTGAAATGAGATTTTTTAAGGTGGGCTGAGGACATAATATTATCTGTTACGCAATGTAGATTTTTCTATGTGTTAGAATTAGTACATGTAGTGGTGATGCAAGTTGAATGATTAATGCACGAGCCTAAAATTAGACACAATCGTTTAATTGGCTGGTATGTCCTGAAGGTATTTAAACATGTTGATAAAGCATGACTAGAGTATTGTTCGTTGTCTGTGGTCCGACATGCAGTAGTGACCTGTCCAATGATCAATCACGTCATTGACAGACAGAGTGCCGCATTACAAACAAAATATTTCCTATCTACAAAAAACATTGTATCTTCTCGGCAATCTCCGTTGACACAGGTAAATCGACGATATTGTCAGATGGTGCAATAACACTTGATAATCGTATGTACTCGGCCATATCCGGTAAGTTCGGAATAATGACCGAAAAGATCCGAACGAAAGCGTGAATGCGTGAGTGTGTGCTGCGGCAACTTTATGTAGTACAGGTCCACAGTCTCACAGAATAAATATGAACATGTTAAGCGGATGGTTATACCACAGTGACACGTCTGACAGTAAAACAAATGCAGTTTGATGAATTGGTTATCGTAAAAGGCACGTGAGGTTTGCTTGTTCATGAATCTATCTTCATAGTATCTCGTAAAAGTGTGTGTAGGGGGGGGGGGGGGGGGGGGCTTTTAATGACACTGAATGTAAGGAAATTTTTTTATCTATCATGACTATTGTTAAAAAACATACTCACCATCCCATATTTTTTAGCCCATGAGTAATGTGGACTATACATATAGACACACGCTTATATTTGATCGCCTATTATTTGTAAATAGTTTTCTGATGAATATACTCTGATGACTGATATATGTTTCCAACCATCTATCGAGTGTTCATTTTTTTGCCAGTTATGTGGAGATAATGTCCGCAATAACAAACCGAAAACACGTGGAGTTGCAAGTATCTATTTTAAGCAAATATTTGACCGAATCCACGACATCCCTCATGCAAGATGGATGCTTATACCGTATACTTTTTTTTTGCGCTATCAAAAATTTGTTGTATCAAAATATTGCATTTCCTTTTTTTCGATTAGAGATTTTGTATTCATAGTCTAATCTTTTTTTTAATTTGCTACGGTTTAGAAAGATGTTTGGGCCCAAATTTTGGACATAATGATATATAGAAAAACAGACTCACCATTGGACACTTGAGGGCAGGACTGACCACTTGCTAGAAATAAAAATACAAAATTTTCGTCAGCACACTATGTATTCATATCAAACGGTTAGATAACTACTAAATCATAGCTATTATATGTTGTTCTTTTTATCTCATACATATTAATTTCTCAGTAACCCTCAGGTTTAAATACATATAAATATACTCGTACAAAACATACAAAAAGTACCGACCACACATGTTTTCATAAGCTAGTTACCGATATAGTCCACGGACGGGATTTTTGTACAACTGGTAAAGTTTAACTATCAATCTCTATTCTAGTCAAGTACCATTTAAAGATGTATGATTAGGTGCAGCACGATGTTGACAACGTAGGATTAGTTTCAGACCAACCCGATTTATTTACACGAGGCCACACATTTGTTGTTGTTGTTGTTGTTGTTACGATCAGAATCTAATATACACTTAAACACACTACATACATTTAAATGAGGAAATATTTTTTGTCCTAATCCTTATTATGCATCAAGTGGATTTCGATGATTTCAAAAATATACTTAGGTAAACTTAAACAAAAAGTATTCCTTTAAGAACGAATCAATTATGGCTCGTAATACTTAAAGCCCCAGTATGTTTTAGCCTAAATTTTTAAGAGAATAATATATTTTTGCATATTTCATAAGGGCAAAGCCTCAAAAGATGCTGAACTAACCTCCTAATGCTTAATTAAGTCCACATGATACAATATATATCAAAAAGAATGCGGGAAATCCCCAGGAATCCTTACTTATTCAGACAGGGCACTATATGGTAATTTCAAGAGAAGAGTAGGAGCGTGTTTAGACTGAAATATACCGTGCAGAATAATCACGGATGTCTCGGAGTATGAGGGGTGTTTCTGAACTCCATGGACTTTTGTTAAAACTTTTGGTTTACCGAAGTGAAAAAGATATGAAGAAAATCCAATACTTTCAAGTGTATATTAATTCTATGTTTGACGTTATTGTAGGCTAAATACAGAACAAGAGGCTACAACTCGCGATTTTCTTAATGGTATTTTTTACGTATTAAGGCATTTCTCAAGATCTGTTGTGGATGAAAATGACATAGAGGCTTTTATGGTGTTGGCGCATTCAGATTTTCCTTGAGCAATTATAATATACTGGGACTTTAAACACTGAACGGCGAATTCCGTCATTACTGTTTCTTTACTTAAGTGCCCAAGTATTTCATTTCTTAAAAAAGCTTTGTTATGTTAGAGTGTTAGTCATTATGGAATAATCGATGTCAACTTAATAATGTCATTGAAGATTCTTGTGGAAAAAAAAAAGAAACAGGAATGGTGAAATGTTTTCTTCAACCTTATTGAATGAAATGTAAACATTACTCAGCGGTAAGTATTGTAACTGAAATTCGAGTATGGTTGTTTATCCGTAAAGGGATTTTGACGTTCAGCATAAACTGGTGCGATGTTTCATCTATTAACAACGCATGATTTGATCATAGATACGGCATAACAATGCATAAAGTTAGGATCAAATATCAAATAAACAAATAAATAAAAAATGATAGCTAAAACTTGTGGAAATTATTTGAATAAAGTGCGCGATTTGATTTTGATGATGATGTTTTATGCTGGCACGATCAAACCAATCGGATTCAACATTTTTATTTATTTATTTATTTATTTATTTATTTATTTATTTATTTATCAAACTTATGAAAAGTATTTGACGTGTACTCACCATAAGCAAGCGCCAGCGATAGAAGAAATATGATGGGTAATTTACACATTTTCATTAAACTGAAAAATATATAATTTTTATGTCGAAATATTAAATAGTCCTGAAATATCCCTCTTTGTTAAAATCCCATATCTTTTAAGATTTCCAAGGTTGATGGGACCGATACAAAACACAAATTTGTCTATGAAACGATTAAAAGTTTAGAAACAAATTTACGAGACGATCATGATGTGATAAGTACGAGATAGTAAAGTGAGCAGACAACAGAAAACGCGTCAGTTTGCATCAAGATGTAAGATGTCATCAGCTATTGATGAGGGTGACGTTTATTGCCAAATATTGTCACGTGCACACTGACCAGCCTATTGTAGCTATGGCAACTTATCATTGGACGACAGGCGGGTGACAGGTAATATACTGGACACAACGCTTGGAGCGTCGCCGCCATTTTGTTTTTTGAAGTCAATTTCGTCTGCGACATAAGCGTCGACAATTTTGTCGATTATTATGTCACTGTAATATAACACTAAAAAAACACACGTCAACGTTCAACTAGGACATATTTTTATGATATTTTGTTCTTCACTGGGTAACATCAAATTTGGCTCACTTGTTGACACTGTGTCATTTCAGGAAAGAACGCGGTGCCTGTTAGGATAACTCTACGAGCGAACACCAAATGTTGTTTATACATGTTATTTGATTGCTACGTATTGTATATGTATATATACTATGTTGTTGTTGTATTGGGGTTTACCGTCGCTGCGAAAGATACTATGTTGTAAACCGGTCACCGTTGTCAAATGACAATCTGGAGGTCGACTTTCCAAATTCGGTAAAATAGTATATCTCCCGTGTGCGGAGTTCCAGGACTGGTTAGATATTGTGACTGAATGTGGTGTCAGTACCGCTAGTCTACGGTGTGATACCGCAACACTGTGTCTGTCGCATGTAGACAAAGATCCAAAATGACAGAAATATTGTGTGTGTGTGTGTGGGGGGGGGTATGTGCTTTTTTACGAGTATGTTTTGATTTATTATTGAATGCTGACTTGCTTGAATGTTTAACAAATTAGATAAGTAAATAAATACTTGAAAATATTACACAAATAGCTTAAAGTTTCTTCATCAAACGTGACATGTATCTGAGACGAAAACAAAGATGAAGTTCAAAGCTATCTTTAAAACCACGGAAATCTAGATACACATTAAGTTGCATAGCGTGAGCGAGCGTGTGTGCATGTACGTGCGTGCGTGTCTGTGTGGTGTTGTGCTTGAGCAAACTAACAATGTCATGTACGGGCGAGTTGTACAACTGATATGCATTTAATTTTCACGCATGTCTACTTTATGCTTTTAGGTCCTCTATATACTTACACCTTGCACAGGTATCATCCCGGGCGTCAACACTGAGCATAATATCATTTGCTTATCGGTATTCGAGATTCCTTTACGGATTTTGTTATTGTTTAAAGCTTTGGGAGAAGAAAAAAAAACACTGTCAGAAAAAATGGGGATATATTCTGAATACTTTATTCTATAAAATTTATTGTACACAGTACCCGTCAACAAATGCGTTTAAATACCCTGAGTCGATATACACATGTAGTTAGTTTAAGGTAATACATCCATAAAAATTGTGATCATGGGAATTTTATAGTAAATGCAAGATTTTATAGACTTTGAAAAATTAGTCTATAACTCAAACGGATGCTTGCATCTGTACTGAAGTATTTTTAAAGCATTTGAAAGACCATGATCATAATTTAATGATGGGTGGATTATCTTAAGCATTCTATTTCATAAATGATCAGAAACGGGACCACGTATTTCGCAACTAAGTGATACTAAATCAACATTTTAGTGTTAAAATTCAAGCGGACAAATGTAAATCTATATATGTGACATAAGACACAGATAATCATTATACATACCGAACATATATTTTTTCAGGAATTCTATCCAGAACAGTGATAAAATAGAACTACTATCACATTTTTTTTGTTGTTGTTGTTTTCTAAGCAAACAACAGCCATTTTAGTCTGTGTAACAGAAACCACACACTGTGTCCACAATTCTCTATGTTGTGTTAAAAAATAAATGTTCAAGTCATTTCTACCGTGCCTGTGGCCGAGTGGTTTGAGAGTCAGGACGTAGGTTCGATTGCCGCGACATACCAAGTCGTAAAAATGGTACTGGTATAGCTCCATTGTTTGGCGCTCAGCATGTAAGGGTAGTTCCAGGACTGGTTGGCCCGATGCCAGGATAATGTGACTGAGTGTGATATCATGCAACATGTCTACGGCGTCATACTGTAGTGTGGCAGCACTGTATCTGTCTCAAGTAGACATAGTCTCCAAATGACTGAAATACTGTCGGTGGGACGTTAAACATGTACGTGTATATGGGTAAACATATGCAATCATATTTATAGTATACATGTATTATATAATCGTGAGTGTGTTTTTTTATTGGACATTTTGTGATAAATTTATAACGTGTTTTGTAAATAGATATTTAAAAAAAAGAACATTTCCCTCCACAAATACACACGAAAGTTAAATTTTAATTAAAACAAAGCCAAAAAAAAAAAAAGATTTTTTTTACAATGCGAAATAATAAGTCATACGCATACGTTGTAATTTATGAATCATATACTATAAGTTATACAACATTACGTGAACTAGGTGGCACTGCCACATTGAGTCATCAAGTGGCTTGTCATTTGGTATCAGTCCGATTGAACGGAAGAGAGCGTGACACACACTGTCCTATCGAAATCCATTCGTCACAAATACATGTAATATAGTTCGAAATAGCCTCATTGATAACAGGCTATTCATATTTTTCACAATTTTCGATGTTCGTCTTCATATACCGTTAAAACATGATTCATATCTTAAACTTCTCACTAATACATAGTATTTCACTATGAGTTCCTTTGATTGGCTCAAAATGTTATGATGTCATGATGTCTGGTTGTGAAAGATACATTGGCAAATGTATCAAACAGGACTTTGTTTATGTCTAACACTTTTCATGTAATATAACTACTGGGTAATAATAATAAAGAACGGGTAATTTAAGACTACTTCTGTACCTGGCCTTTTGAAACAACCCATCTAGATATTATATTTAAAGTTACTTATGCATGTGATTTAAATCAGATTAATTTCAAGTTTCCAACGTCACCTGGGTTAATACACGTACATCGTCGGAAAATCCACGTTCGCTAAATACGCTTTTCTTCTTAAATGAAAACGGAATATATGACGTAGGTTTCCGACGAAGGGTTTATATTCATTTCCTTGTTTAAATATGCTTCCGTGTATCGCTAAACCAATGTATGAGTACATGCATGAGTCAACAGTGCTCGGATATTTTATTGATTTAGCTGGTTGGATAAATGGGAGGACGAAACCTTGGTAAGAGTGATTTACATAAGGAGAGAGTTACTTTTGGCTATGAAATATACTAATAAGACACTAATGTTGTTTATCAAGATGGGACTTTGATCATCGATATAGTGATAACCTCAGATCTTAGCAAATTAAACTAAATATAGTTTCATTTTGAATACACAAATATGATACAGAATGTGTTAACATGACTCGACATCGTGATACGCTCGTATGTATGCACACATTATTTGACTTTCGTCATAATAAAATGACCAGCTTACGAATACAGTGTAGTCACTGGGTAACAGAATACAAAAACGTGATTCTTCAGGATTAAGTGGCCATAAAAGTAAGAGCGTGGCGAACGACAGTAGCTTCTTTATCATGAAAAAAAATAGTAAAATATCAATCCCTATGGTGGCATACTTCTGCCAACCACTTATCCACTTACAGACCGTAATCCGTTCAAGTACACCAAATCTGCGTTCCGTTTGCGTTTGAACATCGTTTCATTTGCGTTTGCAAATCGTTTCATTTGCGTTTATCGTTTACGTTTCTAAACGATAAACGCTGGATATAAACGCTGAATGCATCTATAAACGATTACAAACGCATTTGCATTTCAACTTCGTTTATTTTCGAACCGTTCTCCGTTTGCGTTCACCGTTCACCGTTTGCATCGTTTTTCGTTTACCGTTTACACAAACGCATCATCTCTGACACTGCTTTCTGCACGTATCGGACCCAAACCATTTCGGAACCTAGACTAATGTGACCCTAGTGAAATCGTACCCCTGGACCTATCTGTCTATACATTCTAAACGCTGGAAGTAACTTAAACAATTAAGTCACAAAAAAAGTATTAGTGGCTATAATTTGAATTATTAAAATCAAATTTATTTTTCTAATTTGTTAGAGGGAAATCGGTGAAGTGTAAGAAAAACATTCTGGAAATAATTTTACGAAAAATCTGTGAAGTTGTTGCAACCTCTAGAAAGACAAAACAATGGCGGGTACTAGCAGGCAGTATAGGTCTTTGGGATTACTTAGCCATTTCCGAGTATCCTGCTTGCCGAGATTCTTTAAATTAAAACCTGTTGTCGGTATTTTTTGTAATAGTTCATCCTGCGTAAGTGATGTTGACAAAATAAATGTCATCGGTTGAAAGTAGTCTTGAACGGTTATTATATTTTTTTTGAATTCACATTGCGACAAAATCGAGAGAAAAAACGTAACACAGTCAAGGTAAAATTGACAATCATCATAATACGTCATCCACTAAAGGCATGTTTTTTATTGGCTATTGCAAATAAACTAGGCGAATGATTGGACAATCGGTTCTATGTCATTGTGTGTGATAAGTTCCAGACTGTAAACAAATTTGATTACACGCTGTCATATCAGTTTACACAACAGGTGCCATAAACGGCACGCGTAGGGTTCAGCGATTTTCCAAAGTTACAGTGCGATATAAAATCTTTTTCCCCCTCCACAAAAATAAAAATGGAACTAGCGTGCGATCTTAATACAATACAATTTCATTAACGTAGTGCACAAAGTGTGTACGTGACAATTGGCATGTACAAAATGAGGACCTATATAACCTGCTAACTAATCAAGCGAGAAAAACTGAAGTATTAATTGTATTACATATTAATATTAGATAGACCAACAAAAGATTCAAATCACTTTCAGACATCAAATTAAAATTAAAATTTTCAACAATAAAGCTAAGACAAAGACGTAATAAGTACGTCTAAGAACATAAGAAGATGAAAAGAAATATTGCCGACGTTTGGGGAATATCGCAACTTCTTGGCAATTTTGATAAAGGAAAAACGCCAAGTCATCCGTAATCCAACCTACAGTGCATAAAGGTCATCGTTGATCGGGGAAGCTGTGGGGGCTGTTATTATTGCCGATAAGATAGTGTATGAAGGCATGTCGCTATGGAATTATGACATGTCGGCGAGATTAAGGCATGTCGGCAATATGCCTTCGCGTTTGAAGGCATGTCGGGCCCGACATGCGTTATTGGCCTGGCGGAAACCCTGTTAGATAAAATACACTGCAATCTTTTACAACCATAATATAAACTAAACTAAGACTTATATATATTGGAAGTCACGATAAAAACATCGTATGCATATAACCATAACAATACCGGGTGACCCTTCTTAACGCTTGCTTTTTTTACGTGCAATAACACGGAAAAAATACGCTTCATGTGATATTATTGGTAATCTGAATACAACAAATGCTTTGGCCATTTACAGCATCATTTATTAAATATGACCAAGACATATAGAAGGTTGCACGAGTTTGTCGTGCTTATATACTGCAGCTATTAAAACTGCCTACTCGGCTGAATAAAATTATTGAACCAGACTTCAGAAAGCCGTTAGTAACATAACTGAATGTTAATTTGCATCTCGTGTATGCATCGTACTAAATATTTATACAGTCTTCGTAACTACTGTAACTTGTGGTAAACTAGAATTCACCTTTTTGCCTAATGTTTATTAGTTCAAAGAAATTCTGTCACGAATGGTTACTTTGATAGGCTATATTATAATTTGCTTAATTCAATATTCAAAACTAGTTCATCTAAATAAAGTTTTTTCTTCGCTGTTTTTATTTACTCATTATTCTGTGTTATTTTTGTTTCCTTATGAAACATAACAGCAACTACTTCAATTGTGTCGTATGCAGATATTTCTAAAGATCTACATTTGTACGGTGATGGATATTTTGATGACATTATATCTGCTGACACAATTCAATATTCAGTAGTTATCAAAACACATAACGATCCATGGGACAACACAGGAAATGATTGCATAATGTTACATAACATAGTGCACCCTACTGTGGTGTCACAGTATGCCATCTTTGTTTTTTACAGGGTAGACATAATGCATCCCATGATGTTTTACAATAGGACAAAACACCCCCATGTATATATACTTTTTCTTAATGAAAACATATTTTACACTGCTTTTTTTAAAGATGGAATTCCTTATAATACCAAATTTGACAAGGTAAGACACCCCTGAGGTGGTGTTTGTACATATTGTACGACAGGTTATTAAATCAAAATAGTTGTATAAGGATTTGTTTGTGATTTTGGTGAAATTTCTAGAAGGAAATTTTTGATCAATACAAGATATTAAAACGTAAATAAAAAACACTTTAAAGCATGATAAGTTTTTAGCATGTCACTTTTTAGCAAGACTGATAACATTTGTTTTAAATTGTCCAATGTATGCAGATACATGGTACACGTAGACACTTTATTTCAAGGTATTATGGTAAATGTATAGCTTTACTGCAAACAGATAACAAACCACTGGGATTTTGTTTAAAAAACATTAAATCAAGAGGAATTATATTCTTTAATTTAGAAAGTTATTCTGATAGGCAGTTCATTAGTTAAATTTTTCTTCTTCGTTTTGTAGGCATGTACGTTTATCAATGTAATCAACTACCAAGACATTGTAAAACAATTTAGGTCTACTATATATCAATAGTCATCTTCACATGAGCATTTCTTTTTTATATAACAGGTGTTTATCCCGGTGTTTATGTATAGGTTAGTGTTTTTTAGTAAGCATTAATGAAATTAAATCGGTCTGGCGCGGCGCAGCCGCGCGACCGATTTAATGGAATTAATGCTTACTAAATAACACTAACCTACTTAGTGTTTGAAATTATGTTTTGCAACTTAACGCAGTCTCACATTCCAAATATAGTATTGATTTTTGTGACTCCGCCTTATCCACGTGTTCCCGGCGTGAATTACATCACGTGACATGTAACATGTTATGTCAAAGGTCAATGTGTCGCTCTAGCTGTGTAATGATTTTTGAGACTCCGCTTTATCCACCTGTTCCCGGCGTGACATGTAACATGATATGTCAAAGGTCAGTGCGTTGCTCTAGCTGTGTAGAGCTACGCTCGGGTAGGCTGAAAAAAAAATGAGAATTGAACCGGGCCCCGACTTTGATCTCTTCGGCAAAAAAGTGGTGAAAGATATATATTATTATATAAAGATTATTATTATTATACTGCTTAGAAAGGTTCATTTATCTGCACCTATATATATGTTATTTTGTGTTTTGCAATTGGACATTATTTTTTTTTCCCGTTTTAGGAACCTTTGTTTGTTAGCCTTCTTTTCTTCTCTTCTCATTATTTATTTATATTTTTCATTTTTTTTTTAAATCTCTTCATTCATATTATTACAAATCTCATCTTGTAAAATGTATCAGTTATTTTTTTCATTTACAACAATAGTACAGTTATTTTAAAAAACTTAATCAGATATTTACTTAATTGCTTTGTCTAGTAATTAGTTTTATTTTGCCTATTCTATATAAGCATATGTAGACATTGAAATTATGCAAATACTTTCAAGGAGATGGCCGATACTAATGTTGTTAGAACTTTTGGTCAGACCCTTTTGCTTATTTTCTAAAATCTTCAATGTTGTATCATCATTATCTACGGCAATAAAATATGTCCAAACTAAACTAACTGGAAGGATAGAGTTCTTTTGTTATTTTGGATAAATCAGATGGCTGGTTCACTATTGATGTTGTGATTTTCTTTTATATCGATTTTCATGCGTCCCCAACAAAAAACCCTGTAACACATTACACACGCGTGATATTGGTAAACACATAAAGCTCCGCCTCTCGACACACCTTGCCGCACGTGCGCACTTGAAGGTGCTTGAAGCTGGTTTAAACTGATCAGCTGATTTAACGGAATAGTGTTTAGTGACAAGTTTATGCCGATTAAATGAATTAAATGGAGATAAAAATTTGAAAAATGGAATGATCTCATTGGACAAAATATAATTTCAAACACTAAAACTGAAATTTGTCCGACTCGTATAAATAATGGGGTGGCAGATATTCACGTCATAAACATATTGCATTGTGTCACTTGTGTGTAACAATATATTTAGACTTAAATGATACAATTTTCCGTTGTTGAAATTTATCGAGAACGTATTTAGAGAAAAAAAACAACAACATGATTAATGGATAAAAAAAAAATTAATAAAATATTACAACAACCACGTGTAACAAACAAGCTCTCTTAATTTATCGGCTAATATTGTACATGTAGTCAATTTGGGGAATCTTCGGCAATTTCATACATACAAGCTGCCGGATGTTGTCATAATGACTAATCAGCCTATCACACTAACTTAGACAATTATCTTCTCAAAGTGTCACAATACCCGTTCGCCAATACACTGACTGGTCTAGTCGCCGTTAATAAACGCTTATACAAACACGTGAATAGAGAACCAATTCTAGGCCGCTTTTATGTTTATTACATAAACAAAAATAAATCTTATGACGGGGGAAAGAAAAAATCCCTTTTTACTTTATTGTAAACATTTAAAACATTTTTTTACAATTGTATCACTCATTTATTTAACAAAAAAAATGCTTTTGGCATAAATGAATGCACTATTGATGTGTTTTTTTTTTTCGTTAAAATATAATTGCACTGTCAACATAACCACGATAAAGTTAGAGAATATCCGAATCCCATACCTCAGCGTTTAATGCAAACGTTTTGATATCGTTTATCGTTTGCGTTTATCGTTTGCGTTTATCGTTTTGTATAGTTCGTTTGCGTTTGTGAATCGTTCGGCCGTGAAACGTTCGATCGTTTACGTTTTCGTTTAACGTTTCGTTTGCGTTCCGTTCGTGTTTCGTTTGCGTTTGAATAGCGTTTCGTTTACGTTCGTTTGGTGTACTTGAACGGATTACGGTCTGTAGCTATGTCGAAACTTTTCTGAAAAATTGTCACATATGCAGTTAGTATCTGGCAAGTAGAATTTTTTTAAGTTATCCACTTAGGTATCTTAACAGGAATAAACTGTATATTAGTGCCCACTACTGCCAATCACATATTCACTTAGGTTAACTTGATATCATGCTTTTTTTCCAGATAATTATGTGAAAAAATGCTTGTTATCCACATAATTTAACTGACTAACTTGAAAAAAAGCGAGATATCCAGTTATCTTAGAGGATAACACGAAAGTTTTCTACTTGCCAGATACTAACTGAATATGTGACAATTTTTCAGAAAAGTTTCGATATAGCTAAGTGGATAAGTGGCTGGCAGAAATATGCCACCATAAATCCAATCTTTAGTGTATAACACATTTTGGAAGAGTGTACTCCAAACATTTAGATGAACACCTTGGAGAGACTCATAAAATAGGTATTTCGGATAAGCAAAATACTGCGATCTATACATATTTATTAGTTATACATGGACATTGGTAGTTATTAACCCTTTCCCTCATAGAGGAAACCATGAAAAGACCTATGCGAACAACATAAAACCAGATCAGCCTGCGAGTAACTCGCAGGCTGATCAGGTTTTATGTTGTTCGCTGCTCCTCGGTGGTCTGGAAATGAGGACTTTATAATTAAATTTGGTTTAACTGTGGTTTTCTGCAGATCAGGCTTTATGTGGTACCTATGAGCGCGTCAAAATGAGTCTATATGAGGGAAAGGGTTAAGGTAATAATTCATATCAACTTCGTCATGTACTTGAATATTTCATATTTTAAGAATATAGGTAAAACATGTAGTATTAGCGCTAAGTATTGTAGGAGGAATTAAAGTCTGGTCGGTTTACTTTAAATGAATGTAACATTTCACAGTATCCACTGTCACTCATTTGCCATATTCTTCAGTACATGAAAACATATTTCTTCAGCGTGTCCTTTTATGTGTTCACTTTCATTTTTGTAAAAAGAAACTGAATTGAGAAATGACTTAAAGAAATATACCCCTAACGTCTAGCAAAAACTATGAATTTCCCAATAATTTCCATTTCACATGTAGATAAAAATCAATGTATGTATGTATGTATGTATGTAATAATGCCGCATTTTGTAGATAAAATAATAACCAATGAAATTATAATTTAAACCAATTTGATTTTCTTTCTTTTCCACTTTATTTTCTTGCTTTTGACTTTTTTTCTACTTAAGGGTGTGCAGTGAACCGGTCATGTTATAATTCAACGCCCATAAAGTATTTGATCGGAACAAACCATTGTCATTATTAGGTTATAATCGCATTATGTTATTTCCCTTATTAAAACTATATAACTGATGTTTCAATCTGTATGTAAAGTATTTTGGTACTGATTATGATAATCGATTTTTTATTATCTTTATTGTTACTCTGTCGTCATATCTGCAACTGTGTGAATCTTAATTAGCGCATATTTTTGAAATAACCTTTTTGGGAAATTTACTTCATCCATTATCAATGCTGAATGGCTTTTAAACATAAAAGTAAATACTCACGTGCCTCATAAATATCCAAAAGACAAAAAATGGCACATACCTTTGAACATGTATATGGTGGAAGGCACGCTTGCGGATTATGTCGCATCGTCTGCTTTTGGTATAAGCCCGACATTTGATATACAAATCTCATGTTCATTCTCAAACGGATGATTGAGATCCAAAGACCAGTTCACTGCACATCCTCAGTGTGACAAAATCAAGGGGAAATGAAATATAAAAATAAGAAAATTGGCTGACGATAATTAGCGTTCTATTAGTTATTATTTTCATCTACAAAACGTGGCATCATAACAGACCTTTATTTTTTTATCCACAAAACGTCACATTATATTCAATAAATAGATGGGTTGACTTTTGTTCTTATATTCTATTTTAAATTGTTCATTTTTGCAGGCATATCACTTGAGCGGAATTCGGATGCACATAAAATGGCCCAAGTTATATTCGTACAAACGATTACTGTGCTACTGATCCTAGGTACTGCCGATGCCACTAGCTGTGATTTTGACCATGACACCATGAAATGTAATGGCACGTTTCCACAAGTCATACCTTCCCATGTTGTTAGTGTATTTGTTTCACATTTGTGGGAAGACCCTACGCCTGAGCATTTTCATCATGACAGTTGGAAGCATGTAACATCTCTTAATATATCTTTACATAAGGACGCTGATATAACCGTGAGCAATTTTACATTTGTCAATTTAAAATCATTAAGGCAACTCGGGCTTCATGGGCAACCATCGGTAACCCTCGAAAAATCTGCATTCTTTGGGCTTGACCTCGTCCATCTTGATTTGTCTGGATTATCTGCACTAACTGACGAAGACATTGTACAGATGCTATTGCCAAAGACCACCTTGCCGTCTCTAACATCATTAAATCTTAATTATATCGACAAGAGGGACATTGAAAATTTCATGGTTAATGACGATTTTTTTCAGATGCTTTATCACAAAAACATGTTGACAAATGTATCTTTTCGTGGTGCTAATATCATATTTGATGTAAGTAACATGGGTTTAGCATATATGTCGAACAGGGTAAAACACCTCGATATTTCCTCGTCATCATTCGTTATACATTCTGCACCAGACAATGACAGTGAATTTTGGCAACAAATGATTTTCCCATCTCTAGAGACAATTAATATATCTTACTTTCAGCTTTTGAGAAATATTGGCCCTCTTTCATCCAAAAATACACATTCCGCGCTATGCGAACCAAATAAGTGGGTTGATTTTTTATTTAGATTAAGAAAAATGCATGCAAATAATATGATATTTGAAAACACCGAATTCAAAAACAGTAGTATAGACGTGGCGAATTGCACCATACTCCTAGATAGTATCGAGGCACAAAATAATAAACTACGAATTTTAGATTTGCATATCACATACCCAAAGGAAAACAATCTCCTCAAACTTGACTTATCCTTTAATGAAATAGAATTTATATCTACTGGTTTCTTACAAGAATTATCAAAGATAGAAATATTAGATTTAGGAAAAAATAGGCTTTTTAAAATGGAGGGTTCAGAAATATTTTGTGATTTGTTTGAAACATTGACAGAATTGAAAGAAGTGAGGTTGAACAGAAACCAATTAAGGTTTCTACCCTATAAAATGTTTCAACACAACGAAAAAATTCGTATACTTGACATATCTGGAAATTCTTTTGACACCATACCATTTAAAATTGATCATTTAACAGCACTCGAAATTTTAGATTTAAGAAACAACCGAATAAGGACCATTAGTGGCCCTGTACTAGACGATGTCAAAAGTCTTCTTCAACATGCCAGTCTACACGACATTTTCTTATCGAATAATATCTTTGAGTGCACGTGCGTCAATCATTATTTTATTGAATGGCTGCATGAAGATATTCCAAGGAACACAGATGATACATTTCAGTGTTATATGGAGGGACATATAAAGGACATTAGTGAAAGTGTCGTATCAAAGACTAAGTTTCTCTGTTACAGAAATTTTGTAATTTTATGTTGTTCATTAGTTATATATGTGGTAATTGTTTTAATACTGATTGCTTTCTATACAAGACAAAGGAGAAAAGCCATTGTAGGAACACAGAAGTTTTTGAATGAGTTTAAATCTAAGAAATTGAGTGGTATCGAGTGGCTTGGAATGATGTCCTACAGCAGTGAAGATGGAGATATTGTTATTAAACACGTCTTTGCCACTTTACAGAAATGTTTGAAAACAATGATGGGCGTGCCTTTCAGTGTGATATGTAACAATGAAATAGACTTTAAACCCGGTATAGATGTTACATCGGAGATTGTTAGGTGCATCTCGGCGTCGTGTGTCCTGATAGTTGCAGTGTCTGAAACTTATTGTACGAGACAATGGTGCTCGCGAGAAGTTGAGGAGGCTTACAAGCAGGGAAAACCCATCATTCTTGTTTTCCTTGAAAATGTTGATGAAGATAAAATGCCGCCGTTCCTGAGAAAGATATTCCAGAGGTACACAAGAGCGACGTTGGTGAAGAACAATGGGGATTACACATTATATCCACCGGTTGAAGATGTTTGTAAAGCTATCACTCGTCTCGCGGAGCAGAGCTATGTACCTAACACTACTTGCAAGATTTTCTGAGAGATAAATTAAGATTTTGGTTTTTTTTTTTGCATTGCAATGCATATGTGTACTAAATATAATCTACAAAGAACTATATGTTTGTAAAGGAAAGTGTTCCGATAAGCTATGTATTCAAATCATTTTTTTTTTCGTATTTAAGCAACGAATGTTTTTGCAAATAATATTAATACAAGGAAAAATATTGATTAGTTAATATTTGAAAGGTTTCAACAGATTTGTTTTATTATACTTAAAATGAGAGTAAGCAAAACGGACAATGTGGGACAGTTAACCTTTTATTGTTTAAAATTGGATTACCCGGGATGGTGGTGTACATGACACGTTTATTAAAGCAGACAGTTGAAACCATTTGTAATCAATTAACTATGACATGGCCAAGCGTAGTCACGTACCATTTTTACCGGCCGGGTATCGAACCCATGATCCCTCGGTAAGGGTACGGACGAATGAACTGGTTGATACAGTCTTGATAAACAAGTACTGTATGATTTATCACTTGGTTTGTTAACATAAATTCACACTGCATGAACTAGTTTATTACAGATTTTTGAACAATATATTTTAGGAATAAATATAATCGAGGTGGTGAGTACTGGGAATCATCAATTTTTCAAAATATGTTACGATACGAAAGCTTTCAATGTGGATCATTAGATATTGTCACATAAGCAACATTGATTAACCCTTTCCCTCATATAGACTCATTTTAACCCTTTCCCTCATATAGACTCATTTTAACCCTTTCCCTCATATAGACTCATTTTTAACCCTTTCCCTCATATAGACTCATTTTAACCCTTTCCCTCATATAGACTCATTTTAACCCTTTCCCTCACAAAGTCTCATTTTAACCCTTTCCTTCATATCGACTCATTTTAACCCTTTCCCTCAAATAGACTCATTTTAACCCTTTCCCTCATATAGACTCATTTTAACCCTTTCCCTCATATAGTCTCATTTTAACCCTTTTCCTCATATAGACTCATTTTAACCCTTTCCCTCATATAGACTCATTTTAACCCTTTCCCTCATATAGACTCATTTTGACGCACTCAATAGGTATCACATAAAGCCTGATCTGCAGAAAACCGCAGTTAAACCTTACCAAATTTAATTACAAATCCTCATTTCCAGACCACTGAGGAGCAGCGAACAGCATAAAACCTGATCAGCCTGCGAGTGACTCGCAGGCTGATCTGGTTTTATGTTGTTCGCATAGGTCTTTTCATAGTGTCCTCTATGAGGGAAAGGGTTAATTACAATTATGGCTTTCATTATTAGTCTGTAGATATACATGATATTGCATTAACCTTTACTGTTTTTAGCAATGAAAAAAAAAGCTTTCTCCGCTTTCCCCTTCCTGCTTAAAAACAGTATCAGAAACAAGACCATGTGTTGTTTTGTGCAAACCAGGTCGACCATTGACTTAAGTGAAGAAAATAATTGTGTGATAATTATGTTTGATATAAATCTGACTTAAATTCTGGTGGCTTATTCGTCCATTAAGGTAATCCATCCGTTATTAAATTATAATTATGGTCCTTCAATTGCTTAAAAATACTTTAGAGCAGATGCAAGCATCATTTGACTGAGTTATAGGCTTTTTTGCTCAAAGTCTATAAAGGCTTGCATTACTATAAAATTCCCACGATCACTCGATGGACCATGATCATAATTTAATGATGGGTGGATTGCCTTAAACGTAACCGTTGCACAAGATATGATAGCTGAACCTTGTTAAATACAGAAAAAGGAAGTTCGCAAAATACTCACTGATTATTAGATACACAATATTTCACCTGTCATTTTGATTTGCGTCATGTATTTATCTATCCTAAACTTCATCACGTAATGGTGAGTCAGTCCATCGGAAACAAACATTCACTGGTGCGCGAAATCAATATCATGTTAATCTTCCAAGTGGTGAAAGTCGTTTAAATAAATTAATTTACAGGTGTATCCCATTACGCACTGATGTGCTTGTAAATAGCCATACGTATGGTTCAAATTTCGTTTCGTAAAATAATTTTAATATTTGTATATTTAACTGTGTAATAGTTTTGTGCGCCAAGACTGTAACCTGATATGCACATAGAGAATAAAAAGCGATGCCAGAAGGCAAAATGTGCATTCTGTGTTATGTCAACCAACAATGTATTAACCCAAATGTTTAGTTGATCTTAATACTAAAATTGTAAGGCCTGTTGCCTTATACGGGATGGAATTATGGAACAATATTACCATTTCCAAATAGATGCCAACATTTTGAAGTATATAAGTTCATGGTCTTCCCTCACGCATTAACTTTTGAGAGTCGATGTTAAGTCTCCATGAATTACACATGTACTAGTATTTAAATAACACATGACTGTCGAAGTGTTAGTGGATATTGTCAATATGCCAGTTCAAGGTTTTACAATATCCACTATCACCCCGACAGCCTTGTGTTATTTATTTTATTATACCGAAAACCTTATAACGACAATATTCGTTACTTACACAGTCCAAAGAAATAAAAGTAATATGGAGGCGAGCTATCTTTTGCTAACGATCCTGATCAATAAACGATCCTAATCAATAAACGCTTGATAGTTACTAAAAAATAGAATAACCATTCCAGGGGAGTTAACTAGTACAATACTGAATACGTACTGAATAGGTATGTAGGAGTTATGTGCCCCAGGGTGATATAAGAAATATCTCCTAGGGAATATTCTCCAAGGGGGTGATATTCGATCAGATCAAATTATAGGCCCGTGGGTGTTTTGCATTGAATGATATATTGTGGTTTAATTATAATAATTTAATGTTCTTTGAATGTAAAAAATAAAAAGCTATCTTTGCGGTCGATTCTTAGCTGTGATCATATACGCATAGAAATATTTACGCATACTTTCATTATTTGACTGCAGGGCAACGTCAAATGATATTTGTCCCAGACATTTTAAAAATTTGAATTTACCAGGCCTACATAATTTCATAAATGGAAGTATTTTAAACCATAATTGCCTACTACGAGACCCACCAATTTTTTATTGTTAAAAATGCTGTATATAATTTGCACGTAGAACGTTGGGTAAAAACAGTTTACACAGATGTTACAGACCTTCATAAACGTTAAACGTGTTTATTTGATGAAACGCCTATTTCTATACATGATATTCAATGGCGTTTTACAATAAACATACATATATTCTCACCAAAAAGTGTAAACAAATACATATAAAATATAGCGAAAAAGCATAAAAACATAAAATTAAAATACAGATTTAAGATGCATCAAGGTGTTTAAAAAAAGAAAATAAGCTAATAAAAGCAGATGACAAAACTATAAAAGTTCCGGACAATGTTATGTAAAATATCAGATAATTCAAATCAATATAAGTTTTAAAACAAGTCGTAAAACTGTGTGAAATAATGCGTTTTTAGTTTTTTTCTTAAACTCGTCTATTGACTCGGTTTGCTTAATATACAGAGGCAGATTGTTCCATAATTTCGGCCCTATAGTGCAGAAACTTCTATCATTAAACCTAGTTTTCCTGTTAAACGGCACATCATATGTAATGCTGGAACCACTGGCTGATCTTAATCCTGGTCTACGATTAACATGTTTAGTTAATAATTGTGTCAAATATACAGGAGCCCGACCAAAGCTGCAGTTGAACATGATTGTCAATATTTTGAAATTGATTCTGGTCTTTATTGGGAGCCAATGTAAATCATGCAAGGCTTTCTTGGCACTTTCATATGTGCCTCTGTTAAGAACTAATTTAGCACACATATTTTGAATGCGTTGCATTTTGCGCAACTCTGTCTTAGAAATACCATACAATATAACATTACAGTAGTCCAGATGAGAGATAACCAGTGAAAGTAATAGGATTTCAGTTGCAGCTCTGGTCAGATATTTTCTGATACACTTTATTCTGAAAAAATTCAACATTGCAGAGTGGCATTTACGCTTTACATGTTCCTCAAAGGATAAGGTTTCGTCAAGGTAGGCACCTAGGTATCTAATGCAACTTTCACGGTTTATGAAGTCACCAGCACTATCAATATGTGTAGTAATACACTTGTTCAACTGATTTCGACTACCAAACAATATAAATTCTTTTTTAGAAATATTCATTTTTAATTTGTTTTCGTTCATCCAGCAGTTGATATTGACGGCACATGCTTCTAGCTGTTGGATATTTTGTTGTTCGTGTATATGAGACAGAGGACTGAAGCGTTTATGAGCAATATGGTCATCAGCGAACCCATTTATTGAAATTGACGGTGGGATAACATAAAATAGTGTTCTAGCCAGGGACCCAATCAACTGCCCTGGGCAAACTACATTCTAGTGGACGGGATGAGGATCGAGATGAGTTTACAATAACTCTACAACTCCTTGGTCTCAGATACGACTCTATCCAATTCAACGCAGTGCCAGATACACCATACTGTTTAATGAAGAACATCTAGTAAAATGTTATGGTCGACTGTATCAAATGCAGCACTTATATCAATAGCGATCAAAGCGGTAACTTCTTGACTTTCCATGCCACTTAGAATGTCACTGACAAGTCGCATAAGCGCCGTTTCACACGAATGATAGCGTCTATAGGCTGACTGGTTAATTGGTAAAAGGGCAAATTTGTCCGCGTGTGCGTTAAGTCTTAGGAGAAGAACAGCTTTTTTCAATAAGTTTTGATAGAAAAGATAAATTACTCACTGGTCTCTAATTTGCAAGTTCTAAAACAAGTCCAGATTTTTTAAGAAAAGGTCTGACAATAGCCTGTTTATATGTCTGGAAAAACACCTTGTTTAAGAGAAATGTTCACTAACGATGTAATAACGGTTATCAATATGTGATAACCGGCAGTTATTGGAGTTCGGTGTAATTTCTCTCTCTTGTGCATTATGTAAGTTGTGATCTAGTGCATTACGATGTTGTGATTAATACGGGAGTGTTAATTTAATGCACATTGCTTTGTTGCCTCCTTTTCGGTCAAGCGGGGAATTGAGTAGGCAGCGGGAGAATGAGCTCTGATAAATAAGTGGAAAGTTGCCAGTATGTAGATTTGGGTCTATTATTAGAACAACACCCAGAGCCTCAGGAAGGTAGGAGATTAGAGTTGGGTAGTTCTGGGGAGCTCTTGGTAAAACCAGCTCAGTCCGTTAGGGCCATAAATACCATTGAGGCATGGACAGATGCATTTTTAATTTATATTTCTATTTTTTTGTCTGTGCACCCCAGCAGGGCACAGGAGTTGCTGAAATACATGCATACTATAAGAACAGCAGCTGGGCGTCACCAGGGATTAGGTTGGAAGCATTATGATCAGCAGTTTAGACTTCGTTTAGCTGCTGACCCTGTTGGTACATCTTTTGCTAATATTGATTTGGAGCTTTGGCTTTTGTACGTAGGAGCTCAATCAAGTCAGGTGGAGATGAAATCTAGTGTGAAAAAATGTTTTGATTTTAATTATCGATCTTGTACTAGGGCCAATTGTCCGTACAAGCATGTATGTATAAATTGTAATTCTTCCCATCCTTCTAGGTGGTGTTTCTCCGGTAGGTCGTCTGGCATGCCTCCCAGGGGATCTTGGACAGTGCGGGCCTCTGCAGCCCAGGGTCAGCGCTGGGGGGATCCTCTGGGGGTGGTTTCAGGCAAAGGGCCCCACGTGGCTCAGGACCTAGGTTCTGAGCTATCACTAGGAAATTCGCCCATTAACATTGAGGCTTTATGTTTTTATCTAGATAGGTATCCAGATAGAGAGGCTGCTTTGATTTTAAAGGATGGTTTTTTAAATGGTTTTCGTTTAGGGTTTTCAGGTAATGACATTGCGATTTCAGCAAAAAATCTTAAATCTGCACGGCTTCACCCACACATTTTAAAGGAAAAGGTTAATAAAGAAGTGGAATTGGGTAGATTTGCAGGCCCGTTCAAAACAGCCCCTTTGAAAAATTTCAGAATTTCGCCTATGGGTCTGGTTCCAAAAGCTGATGGAGGTTATAGGCTTATTACACATTTATCGCATCCAGAGGGGAATAGTGTAAATGATGGGATTAGCGACGAATTGAGTTCAGTTAGTTATACTTCATTTGACAAGGTTGTTGACATGATATGTAGATGTGGAGTAGGTGCCGAGATGGCTAAAAGAGACATTAAATCAGCATTTCGCCTTTTGCCAGTTGCCCCATCTGAATTTAATTTGCTAGGGCTTAGAGATGAAGAAGATAATATATATATTGATAAGTTTTTACCTATGGGTTGTAAATTGTCATGCTCACTGTTTGAAAAGTTTTCTACTTTCCTGCATTGGCTAGTGAAATCATTGTCTGGGAAAGATAGTCTCGATCATTATCTTGATGATTTCATATTTGGAGGGCCTAAAGACACTGGTGATTGTCTTGCCTTAGTGAATACCTTTGATCAGGTTTGTAGCATGTTGCAAGTTCCGGTAGCCTGCGAGAAGTCCATTGGTCCATGTACCAGACTGGTATTTTTAGGTCTTGAGGTGGATTCGGTTCAGATGGAGGTAAGAATCCCTTTGCATAGAATGGAGGAGTTGTTGAAGGCAATTACAAGTGCTCATGCTCGCAGAAAAATGACTCTGAGAGAGTTCCAGTCACTTATCGGCAAACTTTCCTTTTTTAGTAGAGCTGTGCGTCCAGGGAGAGCATTTTTAAGGCGCTTCTATGATGCTATGGCTCCTATTAAAAGGTCATATCATCGACTTCGTATCACTAATGTTTTAAGACAGGATTTGGGTATGTGGCTGTTATTTATTGAGAGTTATAATGGGGTGGCTCACATTCCGTCAGATAGATGGTTTGATAGTAACATTTTGCAGCTTTTTACTGACAGTGCCGGGGCAGCTGGTTTGGGCTGTGGCTGTTACTTTCAGAACCACTGGTCTTACTTTGAGTGGCCAGAACATTGGTGCATTGGAGAAGTTTTGAAGGATATAACTTTTTTAGAGATGGTGCCTGTGCTTCTTGCAGTTATTTTGTGGGGGGATCAGTTGAAACATAAAAAAATTATCTTGTTTATTGACAACGAGGCTTTGGTAGCAGTAATTAATAAGCAAACCACGAAATCTAAGCGTCTAATGCATCTTGTTAGGCATTTTGTATTGCTTGCCATGGAATTTGAGATCATATTCAAGGCCATGCATATCACTTCTAAACGCAATTCTATTGCTGATTCCATTTCTCGGAAACAGTGGGACCGCTTCAGGGCAGAGGCTCCGGCTGCAGACAAAGACCCCAAGGAAATCCCGGAGAAATTTCGCTCAATCATTTGCAGGCTGAGTCTGACAGACTACTGAATTTTTCTCTCTCAGAGAATACCAAGATTGCATATGCCAATGGTTTGGACAGTTTCGAAAGGTTTCGGGGTGCATATAATTTTCCCAAGGTCTGGCCTCCTACCATTGGGAATATTTCTCTATTTATAGCTTGGTTATCATTACAGGGGTACGCTTATAATACAGCTAGGCTGTACGTAAACGCGATTGGTTTTCATTGCAAGGTCAGGAATGTAGCAGATGTTTCCAACAATTATGTTGTCCAGAAATCTTTAGAGGGCCTCCAGAGGTCTGACAGGCGTTGTCCAGCACGACTGCCAATAACAGTAGAGCTCCTAGAGTCTGTTTTGTCGATGTTGCCTAATGTTTGTAGCAATGCTTATGAGACACGTTTATTTACAGCAGCATTTTGCCTCGCATTTTTTGCTTTTCTTCGTATAAGTGAATTGGCAGTTGTAAGAAAAGGCAATGTGTCTAATGTCCTATTTTTGTCAGATGTTTCATTTGAGGTGGACGGTGGGGCCATTACAATCTTGATTAGACATTCAAAAACAGATCAGTGTGGCTTTGGTTCACAATTGAAACTTATTCGTACCAATAAGAGCATATGCCCAGTGATTTCAATGCAGAAGTTTCTTGAACAGCGTCCTGCTGGTGATGGGCCACTGTTTTGTCATTTAGATAAAACCCCACTTACGCGGTATCAATTTACTGCCTTGTTAAAGCGTTCTTTAGGTAGGCTGCATTTAGACTACAGTAAATATTCGTCACATTCCTTTCGGATGGGGGCAGCAACAGCTGCTGCTATGAAAGGATGTTCTGTAGAGGTAATTAAACGTGCAGGCAGATGGCGATCAGACGCTTACAAGTTATATGTCAAGCCAAATTCAGTATACACTCTCCCTACGATAATATAATTTGTTTGCATTTATTGCTATCATTATCTTAAAAACAACTGGCTTTGTAGTAATTTCAGCAAAGATATTGTAGGTGCGGTAAAGGTCTGGCTGCTGGGATCCTCAATTGTGAAGCACGCCTTTGTTGTTGCCCGGCAGCGTTCAGGTGGCCTGAACCTTGGGCTGGATTCGGTGGATATTTGGTGGCAGGGGTACAGTGGAATGTCTCTAGTGGAAGCCATCCATAAGCTCAGGTCCTTAAAAGGTGTTGGTGATGATCCAGATGTTATTATGTTGCATTGTGGGGGTAATGATCTGGGGCGGATTCCAATTAAACGTTTGCGTGTTTATTTAGACAGTTTAGTTAAATTTATTACAGAGCATTTTAATGCTAGGATAATTTGGTCTGAAGTTCTCCCTAGAAGGAAGTGGCGGTATTCCACCAATAAAGTTGCCATGGAGACCGCCCGCAAGCGTTTGAATAGTTACGCAGCGGCAACTATTTTACGGAATAATGGGTTTTATTTAAGGCATACAGATTTAATGGAATTATCAGATAGCCTCTATGCACATGATGGTGTGCATTTGACATTTTTGGGAAATTGTATATTCATAAATCAGATATCATTGGGGTTGGAGGCATTTTGTTCAGGTCTTACTACTTGTTATAAGTAGACTGTTTCAGGGCATGGTGGTTCCCATTCCCATCCAGCAATCCGCTCCATTTTTATCTCAATATTTTGCTGTGCCAAAATGGGATTCCGGGCCCGTTTTGGCGGTGGCACCAGCTTTGGTCGATCGTCATCGACCAGAGTTGGTGCCAGTTGGCAGACAGCAAAATATTAACATGGTTCTCACGATTGTCATTTTGAATGCATTGGAATTTGTTCATATAGTAATATTTTTGTAATTAATGTTACAGACCTATTTGAAGCCTTTTGTGGCAGTTATTGAAGCCTTTTGTGGCATGTTTTCAATTATTGTAATTTGATGCATTTTAGGGTATTTTTATGTTGGAGCCCTTTGGGGCATATTGTAATTTAAAGCCTTTTGGGGCATTTTTATGTTGAAGCCTTTTGGGGCATTTTTATGTTGAAGCCTTTTGGGGCGTATTTCTTGTTGAAGCCTTTTGGGGCTTATGCGGATTGCTGTAGAGGTCGCCCTATACGACAATTTGTCCGGTGTCCGGTTGGTCAAGTGGACTAACATGTTGGGTATGGGAACCAAGCCCGATCAGTGCCAAACCGGGGGGAAAGAGTGAGGAATTTGTATTTTGTTGTACTATTCTTTAATAAATGTGATAATGTGAAAAGATTGTTGTTTTATTTAGGTCAGTCGGATGTGGGGTGGTTGAGCTCGGTGCAAAGGTCCATATATATTTATGCTAAATTTTTCTGCTAAATTTGTATAAAATTGTTTCTCTAATTTTGTTTGGAAAGCTTAAATTGTAGTTACGGTTGGAAGCTTTGCACGTGGCGTGACCCTTAGCAACTGATTGTCCTTTAACGAATCTCCCAATAATAACGGTTATCAATATGTGATAACCGGCAGTTATTGGAGTTCGGTGTAATTTCTCTCTCTTGTGCATTATGTAAGTTGTGATCTAGTGCATTACGATGTTGTGATTAATACGGCAGTGTTAATTTAATGCACATTGCTTTGTTGCCTCCTTTTCGGTCAAGCGGGGAATTGAGTAGGCAGCGGGAGAATGAGCTCTGATAAATAAGTGGAAAGTTGCAAGCCCTCCCTCCCAACCCTTGTTTTATTAATTTGTTATATATTTAGCACTTAATTGTATAATAATTTTTTCACTTGTAAATGTTTTTGGTGGCTGCTGTTGGGTGCTGTAATATTTTTCAGTGCAAAGGGTGAAAGCCTGGACAGCAGAAGCAGTATGCAGGGCAAAGGGGGAAGTTTAGGACGGCATGGTTCCCAGATGGTGGCAAATTGTTCAATGGCTTCATTTTGAGACCGGATTCCATAATACAGCTTGAGTGGTAACATATATGAACCCGCACATGGTTTTTTGCAGTGCGTATGAGAACCTTAATTTCAAGAACTTGGGCCAACATAATTTAGATTTGGGCAGTGGTCATAGAGACTAATGGCTGAATCTCTGTTTCCCAGGATAATAGGACTGAATCTCTGATTCCCAGGATCAGCCTTTGGTTAGCATGTAGGAATTTCATTCTGGCAGACAGCAAAATATTAACATGGTTCTCACGATTGTCATTTTGAATGCATTGGAATTTGTTCATATAGTAATATTTTTGTAATTAATGTTACAGACCTATTTGAAGCCTTTTGTGGCAGTTATTGAAGCCTTTTGTGGCATGTTTTCAATTATTGTAATTTGATGCATTTTAGGGTATTTTTATGTTGGAGCCCTTTGGGGCATATTGTAATTTAAAGCCTTTTGGGGCATTTTTATGTTGAAGCCTTTTGGGGCATTTTTATGTTGAAGCCTTTTGGGGCGTATTTCTTGTTGAAGCCTTTTGGGGCTTATGCGGATTGCTGTAGAGGTCGCCCTATACGACAATTTGTCCGGTGTCCGGTTGGTCAAGTGGACTAACATGTTGGGTATGGGAACCAAGCCCGATCAGTGCCAAACCGGGGGGAAAGAGTGAGGAATTTGTATTTTGTTGTACTATTCTTTAATAAATGTGATAATGTGAAAAGATTGTTGTTTTATTTAGGTCAGTCGGATGTGGGGTGGTTGAGCTCGGTGCAAAGGTCCATATATATTTATGCTAAATTTTTCTGCTAAATTTGTATAAAATTGTTTCTCTAATTTTGTTTGGAAAGCTTAAATTGTAGTTACGGTTGGAAGCTTTGCACGTGGCGTGACCCTTAGCAACTGATTGTCCTTTAACGAATCTCCCAATAATAGTTGGCAGCAGATTATTAAAGAATTGCTTTAAGATATGTGTTGGTAAGACATCCAATTCACAAGACGTTGTATTAAGTTCAAGTACTAGCTTTTTAATTTCATCTTGACTTAACTCTTCGAAATGGTCAATATGTGGAACATCCCTACATTGTGGTTAGTAACTTATATAATCTTTCAACAAATTGCTTATTTTATCAATTTTGTTTATGAGAAACTGTTCAAAATCTTCAGCAAGGACAGAGTCAGATTCGCTTTGCGGCATAGGGTTCTCCGATTTAGATTTAGATCTTGTTAATTCGGACACCAAAGAGTAAAGTTTCTTCGAATCACCTTTTGCGTTTTTTACCTTTTCTGTCAAAACTCGGGTTTTTTCTTTGTTAATTTCAAAGTTGTACTTGTTTCTTGCCGTTTTAAAAGCTTCAAACTGATGAGTTTCACGATGTTTGCGCCACAGTCTCTCTAACTTTCTGGTTTGTTGTTTAAGAGATTGTATATTCTCATAAAACCATGGCTTAAGAATTCTACATATTTTTGTCTTTTCTGTAAGTGGTGCATTAAAGTTTAAAATATCTGTTATTTTGCTTTCAAAAACTTCAACAAAATAATTAACATCAGTTTCCTCAACAGCAATGTTACTAACATCGTTCGAAAACATCAGTTGGTTAATTTCCCGGAAGTTTCTACTGGAAACGTTTTGCTTTTGATACTTTCTTTTTTTTATTTTGAGGACTGTCTTCACTACACAATGATCAGAAATAAATGGACCAGGTTGACAGGAATGGACCTCAACGCCATTTACTATATCTGTAATGAGTAGATCTAAGCATTGACCAGCTATATGAGTAGAAAAGTCAACATATTGCTATTGATATTCTTAAAAATCAGTCGCCATATACCATATTCAAAGCTTTTCGTACATTTGCCCGCAATTTTTCCCATATTGATGGATGTTCTACATGACATTGAAATTCCGCCTCCTTTCTAGTGTTTTCTGTTCGCGACACTTAATTTATAACAATACTGGTTAAGATCTGAAGTTTCAGGCTGGTGCTGTTTTTCATCGGAGAACCATGTCTCTGTAAGCAATGCAAAATCTATTTTCTCATCTCGTAGGTATTGTCCAACTACAGCATCCTTGTTGACAACAGATCTGCAGTTCAAAGTAATGCAGTGTATTTGTTCGCTCAACTGTTTTAATGTGTTGCATTTTTTGGATAGACAAGGTTTTGAAGATTTGCCCCTACAGGTTTCGATATAAGTTCGATATTGTTTTTTCCCCCACGTTTACCTCTTTGCCTTTTCCCTGGACTGAGAAATGTTCAACATATGGTATAATTAACACTTTGGTCTGGCAGGTATAATCCCCTATTGTGTGTAACCCTTTCTCCTATATGTTTAGAGTAATATGGCGTGAAATTGTTCTTTGTGTATTTCATTGGTTAACTTTATTTAAAACGGTTTTTAAAATTTTTTTTTCTATATGTTTAACCTGTCCATTTGCATGTTGAACATTTAAATCGGCTATATTGCACTGATAGTTGCTAATCATAGTTATTTGAGTGATGTTGTTCAACTCTGTGATATCTTTCCTATTTACTTTAATTATTATTATTATTGTATATTGTATATTTGTATGCACATGTCACTTAATAAATAAATTACTTACTTTACTTACTTACTTACTTATAGCCAGTAATTGATCACTATTGTATCTGTGTTTCACACATGGACAATTATCTACCTGGTCGCTATTATGACTGTGTTTCACATGTGAATGATTTTCTGCCTTGTACATATTTGAAACACTATAATGTACAAAACTATTAAACTTTTATGTAATAAAGTCAAGATTTGTAATATGTTTAGAAAAATGTAAATACTCAGAGATATTCTTTGGACATTCATGTCCACGCATATAAAATTATAGCCCAACCATCAAGCAAAAATTCCAAAGATATCTAACGCAAAAGAGAGCACAAAAACACGTCTGCCTCATGCGGCGACAAGTGTGTGTGTTCATAACAAAATCGCTTGAAAACGGTGTTTTCAGATTACATGAATAAAGCCATATTAGGCGTCGCATTTCTGGACTGTCGTGTAGAGTTCCTAAAACAACTTCTAGAGTTTGTGAGAAATGCGATATCGTTGTTCATTGCACATCTTCATGTATAGCAAACCAGTACAGTCGCTAGGCTATATTTAACATACACAAGCCTCACCAATGAACCAGTGAAATTAGATTGGGGATCTTTTTATCTCACTTCTCGGTTCAGATGTTAATATGTATGTATGTTGCTTCTGTGCTTAACTACGCGACGCGATGTGTGGGGCTTCTATAAAGCAGAAAACATAAAGCAAGTGTACTGCAAATTTGTAGAAGATTACTTAGGGCAAAAATGTCAACAAATACTTATGTTTTATATTATAAAATTGGTAGATATCCATTATATCTATGAAGATATGTATTTTTTTTTAATATCTTTTAAAACCCAAAGTCGAAACTGTATTTTACATACGATTGCTTTCAAGAAACGTTTAGATGAATACCATTTTGTTCTTGTTTGCCCAAATTATAATGATTTCCGGAATTTTATTGCAGATGGGATAAATAAAAAACAAAACTTAAACTCAGTTATTTATAATTATTAATACTATATTTTTAGTGGCATAATTTTGGCCATGGCTTCAATTTACACACCAAAGAACAAAATAAAGGAATATGAAAAAACCAGTGAACTCTGGGAACAGAAGTTCACTAGACAAGTAATAGATAAAATTTTCTCATATGTATGGCTCAAATTATGATATATATTATGTCAACACTGCTGTGCGCGCAAGATTCTGCATTAAAATGTTTTATATAAATGACTAGAATTATGAAGCAATACAACAATTGGTGTGCGCGCAAGAACTGTTTAGCCATTCCGCAAAACACTGAGAAGCCATGACGATGTTTTATATAAAATCAAAAAAACAAATAACATAATGCATACAATACAAACTTTCAAAAAAAAACCATACAAACATAAACTTAATACAATACAATACCAATGTTCATTCAGCATTACACAGCAAAACCTAACCAGATTACATAAAAAGAAAAGAAAATTCACAAAAGGTGTTTCGGGTGGGTGGGTTATTAGGAAAAAATGATATGATTCTAAAGAAATTAAACAGATTTCAGGTCCCCGATTTACCAATGCGACACAAATGGATGACCTTGAGAGCCGGAAAGGCAGAAAACGGTGCAGCGTTAGATTAACACGACTAAAATAATAACTTCACCTGAAGAGGGAACAGGGGTGCCAAAACAAAATGTATCTCCACTTCAATAAAGGGATTTATGTCGATAAACGACAAATCCCATTATTGTAGATGGGATAAATAAAAAACAAAACTTTTACTCAGGTAATTATAATTATTAATACTATATTTTTTGTTGCATAATTTTGGCCATGGCTTCAATTTACACACCAAAGAACAAAATAAAGAAATATGAAAAAACCAGTGAACTCTGGGAACAGAAGTTCACTAGTCAAGTAATAGATACAATTTTCTCATATGTATGGCTCAAATTATGATATATATTATGCCAACACTGCTGTGCGCGCAAGATTATGCCAAATACAGCGGATGGCGCCATGCGCCACCCGCTGCACCGCACAAAGCGGGAAGGCAAGCACAGAAGTACGACACAACAAACCCTCCAACTGAGGGGCCCCTCCAATTGAGAGATCGGTGGACGCACTTCACAAACATTGAAGAGATTTATCTCACCGCAAAAAACAACAAAATACAAAGCAAATCAACAAAATAACGCTAGTATAAATCCGAATGTGATTAAGTTTATTCAATTATTAAACACACATGTCATAAAAATCTTATTAAAAAACCCAATGTTTTGTATAAATGTTTTTAAGCGCAGGGATTCACATTTAAAATCCTAGATCTTTTAATCACACAAACACACACACACACACACACACACACACAGAGAGTAATTGTATCATTTTACATGTATCATGTCAGTATTTAAAAGTATGTATAATGTCGTAAGCAAAATCTTATGTTATCAGAAATAATTACATCAGTTCTTTGTTATTTATTTATATGCCACTATGTATATTTAGCTTTTTATTTCGTTATATTTAATGTGGAAAAATAATAATTAAAGCTTATCGTATGAGTGTATATTTGTGCGGGTGTGTGATTTAATAATATATATTTATATAACGTAATGATAGATAAGTTTAGACCTTCTATATTCAACGTTATGTTCTCACATACAAAGGCGGATATGGGCGTGACCCCGTTTGCAATGGTTGAATTGTAACAAAACCACAAACGTTTCATAAATGCACATTGAAAATAAACTTGTAAATGAAGCACATGATTAGCATACAAATGTTACTAAGCGAACAACACCACATAAAAATGTCTTCTGCAAAATGTCTCTGCGTCAGCAATAAAATGTATTGTTTATAACCTAAATATAATGCAGGTGCCGCAAAATAGCAATATGGCACCTAATAAGCACAAGCAACATATCCCGGGACCCGAACGCATACAAGAAGTATAGACATGGTATCCCGTTTGTACTAAACCCTAATATAATCTTAAGCTTCATATGTCACTTTAAATAATAATAGCAAAGCAATGAACTGTTTTTACTCAAAATCATGGCGTAACACAGCAAAACACATCTGTAATGGCATAAGTTTGGCCACAGCTGATGCCGCCGATACAATAATTGTGACGTAACTGTGTTATATGGCTGATCAATGAGTGCGAGACATACAAAAATTGTGACATAACAGTTTTATATAATTGTTTAAATGAGTGCGAGCATACAAAAATTGTGACGTAACTGTGTTGTATGGCTGATCAATTGAGGTCGAGACATAAATAATTGTGACGTAACGGTGTTATATAGCTGTTCAATTGAGTGCGAGACCTACAAAATTGTGACGTAACGTGTTATATAGCTGTTCAATTGAGTGCGAGACATACAAAAATTGTGACGTAACTGTGTTATATAGCTGATCAATTGAGGGCGAGACATACAAAAATTGTGACATAACGGTGTTATATAGCTGTTCAATTGAGTGCGAGATATACACAAATTGTGACGTAACTGTGTTATATAGCTGTTCAATTGAGTGCGATACATGCAGAACATGTGACGTAGCTGTGTTATATAGCTATTCAACTGAGTGCAAGACATACACAAATTGTGAGGTAACTGTGTTATATAGCTGTTCAATTGAGTGCGAGCATGCAAAAGTTGTGTCGTTACTGTGTTATATAGCTGTTCAATAGGGTGCGAGACATACAAAATTGTGACGTAACGATGTTATATAGCTGTTCAATTGAGTGCGAGTCATACAAAAAATGTGACGTAACTGTGTTATATAGCTGTTCAACTGAGTGCGAGACATGCAAATTTTTGACGTAACGGTGTTATAAAGCTGTTCAATTGAGCGCGAGACCAACAAAATTTGTGACGTAACGATGTTATATAGCTGTTCAATTGAGTGCGAGACCTACAAAAATTGTGACGTAACGGTGTTATAAAGCTGTTCATTTGAGTGATAGACATACAAATATTGTGACGTAACTGTGTTATATGGCTGTTCAAATGAGTGCGAGACATGTAAAATTTGTGCCGTAACGATGTTATATAGCTGTTCATTTGAGTGCGAGACATTAAAATATTGTGAAGGAAATATGTTATATGGCTGATAATGAGGGCGAGACATTCAAAAATTGTGACGTAACGGTGTTCTATAGCTGTTCAATTGAATGCAGGCATACAAAAATTCTATAGCTGTTCAACTGAGTGCGAGACCTACAAAATTTGTGACGTAACGGTGTTATATAGTAGTTCAATAGACGGATTCCAGTTTCACAACGCCTCGCTGGGCTCTTGATGAAGCATTCAGTGGGGACAGAAAGACAGCTGATAAGCCACCACCTGTAAATGGGTTACACACTAGTCAGTGATGGTCAGTGTGCAGATTAACTTCATTAACCCAGTAAACATGGTAAATATGGTGTAGTAACAGACAATATAAAGGGAAAGGTGTTTATTTACATATAGATCTAATTCCAAAATATCCTTTACGGAAAATTAAGGCTTGGGCTAGATTTAAACTGCGACTTTAGATAGATCCCATAACTGGAAAACCAACAAAGATATATTGAATTCCTCCGGGATACTAAAAATCTCTTAAAGGTAACATTGAATTAATTACTTGATCTTTTTTTTTTAATATCTAAAATATAGAAAGTGAAGTTGCAACTGTAATTTCGACTTATATAAAACAAATTACAACCAAATAACACCATGCTAATTCATATGTTTCTTGCATAATTTACAACAGGGAGATCAACTGATGTCCCTAGACATCCTGATTTCATACCAACATTAAATCTATAAGGTGTTACACCTTCTAAAAGAAGTAGCATCTCATGATAATATCAGAGATCCAGACAGAGGCATGCACAAAAACATCATCAGATGACACCACAAGCCTAGCTGCCACTGTCCTAATTCATACAGCTGTCAGATAGGCCTCAAGAAAAAAGTATTATGATACATTATAGTTAATCAGGATTATCCTTTCATTAATTTAATTATTTCACACATTTTTAAATGCTGTAAACGTAACACAGAGAGCTCCTACAGTATACCATCTGATCTGGGTCTATTCTGTTTAAAATACTCTGTAAAAATATATTGTGTGAAAGTATAAAGCTAAAATGGTGTTCCTGACTTATCAAAAATTTACCAATTAATATATAATTGTATAGTTTGGTATGGTAAATCAATTCATTAGATAAAGAGTAAATTATCAAGTTTTGAATACATTACAATGGGATGTTATCCTTTAACATACCAAAACTAGCACACTGTTTCAAATCTTTCAGGAACATCGACTGTGCCACTTCATGAACAAAAAATTATATCAAAAACTTGAAGAAGAAATTACAAAAGAACAAGTTCACATCTTATTTGCAAAGACAGTTGGTAAAGCAATGTGTGAAGCTGAATTTACGTTAAACTTGGATGCGATAGTTTAGACAATAGTGTACTAAGTTTTATACAATTCTTCCCAGAATGTCTCAGAAGTTTGTAGTTGGCCAGAAAGAGATGATTCAAGGTCAAGTCTTCCATCTTCCTTTAAGATTCTCGGACTAAAATGCATCCTCTCCAATTAATTCATCCCTTATTATCAACTGCTTTGGAACTGAGGTTCAAATCTCAGTACAGTCATTTGTTTCCTTTTATTTTTCTCTTAGTACTCAGATCACATTAGGAAAGAAAAAAGAATATTTTCATAATTTGTATAGGTAATAGGTACGCATTTCTGGTCCTGTACCAAGGTAAAATGACATTGAATTCAGGTACTTGCTGCACTTACTGATCGTTAAATTCTGCAAAAAAAAATTAATAAATGTTTATTAAACATTAAAATGCTGCAAATATTTAAACAATTCAATATTGAATTTATAATATGTTACAGAATACACTTTAAAGATTCAATTCATTGTTGAAAAACGCACATTTTGAGTTACAAGTTTTAAAAAAATAAATAGAACAGAAATGTAACACATGCATTTAGTAAAATGTCCCTAGTTCTTTAGGGTGAATTTCTCCATATACTCAAATTAATCCCATGATGAACGTAGATAAAGAGTTAGGCTTACATGATTCAAAAAATCAAAATCTGTCAATTTTGCCATCATAATATAAACTTTTATTGAATACAAGGTTAACAGGAATCAGGGCTTATCAGCTAATGTTTTGCCCCCAAACTGACCGTGTGTATTTAAATGAAATGGGTGTTACTATTTT
>CM037794.1:22176973-22199506 GCA_021229015.1 Solen grandis
TATATTGGTACTAAATCAACATGACAGATTTAAAGTCCTGCCTCATTTCATTTACCGTGATCAAGTGGTAAAGCTCACAGTATGGGTGGATCGTATTCACGAGGCAACATAAGTGAATATATTTTTTAACTTTTTTTTGTGAACATGTTAGGGCGAAAATTATCGCCTTTATCGCATGTCTTTCTTAAAAAATTAACCTATTAGATACAACTGTTATTGCCTTGCCCAAATACTTAAACAAATCACTTTCTTTGTTTTATTCATTGTTTATCTATGTACAACCAAATGACCTCGATACTGTCTGAAAAGTTTTAACTTTAATTTGCCAGTATAACACAACTTCATACTGTATGTAAACCATAACTAGGTGAAAGAAAAATTATTAGAGTATTGTTCTGTTCTGTTCTGTTTTGATTTGTTCTGCTCTTAAATCTCGCATCTGGAATTTCAATCAATCTACAAGCGACAACGCCACAATGCGAGTTTTTTTTTTAATTTTTTTTTTTTTTTTTTTAGCAATACCTCGACAAGATTGTTAAATCGCATTTTTAGACAGAAGACAGCGCAAGAATTTTCGTGTTGTCCCGTGTTTGGGTAGGCGAGGCCTGAACTGGACACCGTACTATTGTCAAAAATCAGTTGTCTCTTATAGAAATTATTTGATTTACCATTTCTTAATTTTAATAAAAATGTCTGTTATTGTAAGTCAATACCAATACTTGTTCTCCCCATCTGACAAATTAGCTGCTAAGCTTAAGGTAATCCATCATTAAATTATAATCATGGTCTTTCAAGTGCTTTAAATGATTTCAGTGCAGATGCAAATATCCACTGACTTGGAGTTATAGGCTATTTTGCTCAAAGTCTATAAAGGCTTGCATTTACTATAAAATACCCACAACCACATAATGGGTGATGCTTACAATTTAATGATGGGAGGATTACCTTAACAGTTAAATGTTTAAATAAAAAATATATTCATAAATGTTAAACAAACTTAGACCAGGCCCCAATCCGAAAGTTGTGCGTCAGATCCTCGCTAGATGTGATAATTTGTACAAAACCTCCCAAGACGCAAAGTACTGGTACAAGCTATGAAGAAAAATCAGTATAATTATGGACTCTTAATTCCTGTGGTAACGTTATCAGTCTTTGCTATTTAAACCCTAACCTCGTGAAAAATTATGTACAAGTTAATGACTCAGTGATTATGAATTTGATAAAATGTAATAGTATAATAAACTAAACTAAAATGGATTTTTCTTTGCTCTGAGGACGGTGTAACAATACACAATAATACTTTGTGAATGAGCAAACAGAGGAGACCCTGATTAAAACCATCACTTATGAAAACGCTTGCAAGCGAATTTAAATTATCGTTTTGACTATAATTTAAGTCATTTTATTAAAAATAAATGAAATATGAGGCCCTCTTTGCCAAACCTATGTCAATTCCACAGAAAAGGACCGTTTCCTCACTTAAGACATGTACTCGAAAATCGGCAACAAGAAAATACATCAAGACATCTTTCCGCCATTCGCATAGCGTCACGCGACAACAAGCCAGTTAAGGCAAAAAGAAGACAAGAATCCATTCTAAACGCTAAATGACTGAAGTATGGTAACTCCCATATCGTCCGGAGGCTAAGAAGTGACCCAAGACAACAACAACAACAACAAAATTAGGCTGTCCGAGGTCCCAACCTTGTATCCCGGGCGTCATTAGAGGAGGATTTTAAATGACAATTTTTAAAGTGGCATGGGATCGAACCGGCGACCTCCAGCTCTCGAAGCGGGCGGTTTATTCACATTCCCACTGTGGCTCTATTCAGAAGCATGTTGAGAGATTAATATTTTCAGTTCAGAGAAAAATGATCGATTTTTGGTAAAGAGTTAGCCCTATTACTAACGCTTGGCTAAAATATCGATAGTATTTTGGTCTTTTCATTTAGTAAATGATTTTTGTTGTTTTTGTAAAATTTTCATTAAAGGCAAGAAATGATTTAACATGTATTGTGATTACATCACTATACATAATCTCAAGGAGACATTGTTTAAATTGTTCGTAAAATGTTGATAAAAGCTGTTTTCGCGGTATTGCTTAAATGACTTAAGATCTCGGCAAGACTCTATTGCTATTATAGCAACATTTTCCGTCAGAATTCCACGGACTTTGCTGGTTGAAAGTTCAGAGAAATTGCAAAGATAACATGATACAATTTTTCAAGGTCATATTATATTGACGCAATACACAACAAATAGGTCAACAGTTCATATGATAAAATCGTAGAACTCTACAGCATTTCAGATCTATTGCTGATAAAAGCTAAAATCTTATCTGCGTGAACAAACCAGTGAAGAAAAAATATTAATTATGCATAGCTTATCTTTTTAAAAAGAAAATACTGTGATTTTTTATATGCTAAATGGACTTTAACGCCAATGCAAAATTCAAAGGAACTTAGTTAATAGACCGAACATCGCGTGTTCTTGTTACATTTACAATATTTTATTGCACTCTTGACGAATACTTCTAATTATCCAATGTGCAAAACACAAACACACAAGAAAATAACTTATATATTTATTAAATAAATCTTTATTCGAGTATGAATTTGTTTATGATGCAATTGCATCGCTTGTCTCAATTTAAATAAGTAAACGTTGAAGCGTTCTGCGCCATTTATTTAGGACAGGATGAAAGGTATCTCCCAATCTAGGCCATGGCGGATATTTTAGAGAACCATCAAGAGATCGTTCTCATACGTTGCTGGTGAAAAATACAAGTTTTACTAAAATGGGAATAAATACTATACAGTATACTTTTCTATCATTTACGCCCCCCCCCCCCCCCCTTTTAACTGACCTATATACTTTTATAGAGGTAGGTCACTAATTCCACTGTAAACATACAATGTGCATTTTTTCTTTTTTTTCTTTTTTGCGTGGTAGGAACGAATAAAGGTATTCCGGTAAAAAAAATGAGCTCACACTTAGTCAAGAGATCAGCTTGAAACATTTCGCAAATTTAAATATATTTGACCGGAAGTCTACTTTTATCTTTCATTATTTCAGGCATGACGGGTAAATTGGATGTGTGTGACATACAGATATGGGTTGTGGTTGAAATAAAAGTAAAAAAGATGAATAAAAGTCAGTAAATGCATAAATACTGACAAACTAACATTTTTGATTTTGATTTTAAGTTCGAATATATCATATTCGTTTAGTTTAAATAGCATTCATAATGATAAAATAGGTAAAAAATAAAAACAAATAAGAATATTTCAGAATTTTTTACTGCCAAAACAGTTATGCCTATCGTCCCATGGGTAACTGTCTGACTGGTTAAAATAGCCAGCGCAACGTAATATTTATTTATTTATTTATTTATTGGACATTCCCGCCGACAGTGTTTCAGTCATCGACAGATACAGATATAGTGCTGCCACACTGCAGTATCACGCCGTAGACATGTACACATACAACACCCAGTCACATTATCCAGACATCGGGTCAACCAGTCCTGGAACTACCCTTATAATATACTGAACGCCAAACAAGGAAGCTATACCAGTACCATTTTTACGAGTTTGGTATGCAGTATTCTTGGCGGACACTCTAACCACTCGACCACCGAGAATGGTGTTAGGGGTATGATATCATGGGTGCCAAAGTGTACGTTAAAAGTTCGATTTACATTTTTTTTTGTACATAAAGCACACCCTCACTCAATTTATGTTTCAAATATGTCAAAATCCACACAAACAAGTTATATTTCCTAGCATGTATGTTTCCTTCAAATATTTTAAACCGACATAGTTGTAATAAAACAAATGAAGAGTTTTGATCAAATTGTGTGAAAGATTTCGGTTGTTATTTTATGATTTTTGAGCTCTCAGAATGCAGTCTCATTGCCATGATGTCCATCTCCGGAACCTTATAATTCATATTTCAGTATAAATGCTACCTGAAATAGGCCAAATTGTTTCTATATCACGAGTTATTAGTATTTTTCTTGTGTATGTAACTTTTTCAGAAAATGTTTAAACCATATTTTATAGTAGATGAATATTACAGACTACGGCTATATGTACGGACCCGTGAAAGATTTTAGATCAACACGTATATGGATCTGTGGCATAAAAGCGCAAGACTACATCTTTTTTAAAAGATTAGGGCCGTTGGTTCAAATCCCAGCCATTTTTTTCTTTTTTTACTCACTTTGTCAGACTAAGTTACAGTTAGAGTTAAGCATAAAACGATTAGAATATGCAATTTACATGCACTGGTAAGCTAATGACAAATTTTGAAGTTTTTTTTAACAATTCAGGGACACCTCGTGTATTCTAAAATAAAAATGACACTTAAGTATGATTTTCATACTCAAACTCAAACTATGCCCGATAGATTCAGTAGAGATTCGAGTATGATACTCAAATTTGAGCCTGGGAAGTATTTTCGAAAAAAGGGGCCTGATCTTTTACTTTCCTTTTTTCTTCCAAAAGATAACCTGGAAACAAACCTTGAAAATTACAGTTTATTGAAAATATAACAAAATTATTTCTGTTGGCATAATTTTGATGCCCCTACATAATTATTAACTGCCTAAATGTCCGTATGTTTCGTGTAGCTGAAATTCATTGCTGCAAAAAATTTTGATTTTTGTATGTTTCGGTGTCATAATGTTTGGTAAAGAAATACAATTTATTAAAGGAATTTTCAGTTTCCTTCCCTTTCTTGTTCATACATGATCATCTGTGGATCATATAAACATTCACGTAAACAACAGATGGAAAATCAACACAACTTAAATGTTTCCTGGTTTTACAGGGAATTTGGCCAAGAGGGGTAAAAATACTAAAAGTATCCTTAATTGACGGCCAAACTTAAAAATAATTACATATAAATTGGCCAAAAAGAGTGCCTCAGTATGGCATAGATATATTTATAGTCCTGAAATGTGTCTTTTACAGGTGATCTACCTTAAATCGCTGAAATATTCAATTTTCTCTAATTCCATTATTGTAAAATAATTATTTTTCTCGACATGATACCGGTATATAGGAGTTCAGTGAACGTTTCTTTCTTTCTTCGGGAGCCGTAGAATATTTAAAATATTAATGAAAACATGCTTCTCTTGAGAGTCAGTATTGCTCCACAAAACCATTTGTTTTGAGCTTAAATCGTCCAAACCCCATAATCATTTATTTATTTATTATCGGAGTATATCAGATTAACATGTCGGCAAGCCAAATGACTTGGAACAAATTGAGCCCACTGTTACCTGGCCATGACTTTGTCTTCAATTTCTCTTTCATCCCAATAACAAACAGTCTTATAATTGGGTTTCGGGATTCGAGCGTTATTTAATAAAGGACAGCAAGGATTTCCAATATTGATAAATTGCATTTGAAACTTTAAACAAATAAAAAATAAAAACAACATATATACATAGGAGAGATGGTTATGGTCAGCTTTCAGTTTTATTCCTTGTTGTGCGCTTTGGCCGCCATCGTATGTCTGATGGCAGAGGAGGAACATGCAAGCAGATTTCAGGTATTTGACGGCTGGCGGGGATACGAGACTGGCATCAGGACTGACCGACAAATTGACTGGTTCATGTGCATCGTTAGGTGCCGGACAATGGGCATTTGTCACATGGTTATGTACCGCCAGGAGGAGGAGACGTGTACCTTCTACAGTTGGTTGGAGCTGACCATCATTAAAGGAGACCCCGCGGACCAAATCATTACGTTTGAAGATCCTCGGGGTAGGTCAAATGATTTTCATGGTTTCAAGTTTTTATTTTATTTATTCAGTCTGGGATTCGATCCCCGGACCTCCCGAAGTAAAGCAGACATTCGACCACTGAGCTTTTGCGCCGCTTGTTTATGAGTTTTATTCATAATTACTTAAGCGACTATCTGTAATTGTTTTAATTTGAATATCTATTTTTTACGATAGAACCCATAAAGATAGTCCATTGCTAAGTATTTCAAACATTACTTAGCGCTAAGTAAGTTGGCATATTCAAATTCTTTTCTAAAACAATCTACGTGATGAGCATTTCTCTCAGTACGCATAGCGATATGCATGTACATGCATTTCAATATGACGCGGAAACAACAACAACAACCTAATACATTGCTCCATATATTGTTGATTTTGGACAAAGGGATTACATGCGCAGAAATGAATTAATTGATTAATCAAAAAATTGAATTTTCATAAAATCTTCTTTGCAGATTTTTTTTACACACACACCGGTGACTGAGCTTTGATTATTTTCTTCTTCATCTTAATCCGGTAAATTACCTGACACCAGGTACAACAGATATATAATTGTGCATGCGCAGTTATCAGTTACTATGGTTAAGCATACATACATACATACATCTTTATTGGCAAATCGACATGACTGTCTTTGGCCATTTACAAGATAGGGAAATATGGCAAAGACATAAGCATAAAGTATTACATATACAGTATACCAAAAGCAATGTACCAGATCAGAAACAGTGAAATAGACAGGGTATTTTGTTGCATAACATACAACACTATGTTTATAAAAAGATTTAAAAGACTTGGGAAATCAGAGACAATTTTTTCTTACATCAAAAGCACGAGATAGAAATCTTGACAGATTCAGCAAGTTTGGTTCATTTGTGTTGGACATAATAGCACAAAATTTATTAATATTGGGCCAGGCTATATTACCAAAATATTTTTGTCTAATATCATCATATTTGGGACAACACAACAAAAAATGGTATTCAGATTCTACTTGCCTCATATTACATAATTTGCATATTCTATTTTCTCGAGGAATATTATTAAATCTACCAGCCTCTATTTCAAGAAAATGTGATCCTAATCTAAAACAACTTAGCTGTTTTCGTAATTTATCATTATGAATTACCTGAAGATATTTTTCCAAACAGAAGTCTTTCTTAAATTTAGAATAATAAGTAAATCTTGGACTGTTTATAAGGGAAGCTCTCCATTCCTGAATATATTGGTCACGTAATGTATTCTTCATTAAAATGTAATTATACTTGATATTAGGTGCAAAATCGGTCATTCTTATGTAAGAGAAACCCAAATGATCTATGATAGAGTGCATCTTAGTTGTCCAGCATGTACCTTTAATAGATTGACATTGGTCTAAATAGCATGAATATATAGGAGAATTGTATTCACTATTTAAGATTTTAAGCCAAAACTTTATTGCCCTTTCTTTACAAATGAGACTCAATGGGAATCGTCCAAGTTCGCCATAAATAGCAGTAGTATTTGTCTGTTTTTTTACGCCAAGCAAAGATTTACAAAAACGAAGATGAAGGGAGTCTATTTCTTTACACGAATAGACACCCCAAATTTCTGAATTATATAAAAGTATTGGTACTATCATACTATCGAAAATTTTGAATTTAGTTTTTATATCAAATTCTATTTTGTCAAAGATATAAAGCATGTTGTGATATGCTCTTAAGGCTTGATCTTTTAGAGTTTTCATAGCTAATGATAATGTGCCAGTATATTTAAATTTTAAGCCAAGGTAAGTAAAATCATCCACTCTTTCAATCTTTTCATTGTTAATAAATATATCTGGATGACTCTGTTTTTTCTTTTCAAAAATACATAATTTAGTTTTATTTACATTTATTTTTAAACCCCATTTACATGAATATTCATATATATTATCTAATTGTTTTTGTAGGCTATCATGACTGGTTGTGAAAACAACAATATCATCGGCAAACAGTATGAGATACAAAGACAATAATTCAACATCTTTATCAGTCAAAACATTAAAGTCAATACATGATTGAATATCATTAAGAAAAAGTAAAAATAACAATGGCGACAAGGGTTCGCCCTGTTTTAATCCTATAGAAACATCAAAGAACTCGGACATATATTCAGAATTACAAAAAGAACTGTTAGATGGCAATTTTACACATGACTTGACAACACTATACATGGATTTAATGATATTTATCAATTTACAACTGACACCAATTTCTATTAATTTAAACCAAAGAGCATCGTGAATTACTGAATCAAAAGCACGTTCATAATCAATGAAAGCACACCAAAGTTTACCTTGCTTAGATAATACTTTTTGGATTAATGTATGTAATATAAATACTGCATCAGCTGTAGATCGCTTTTCACGGAAACCAAACTGTGCTTCAGGGAAGACACCGTTGGTTTCCGCCCAAAGGTTAAGCCTATTACGTAAAGTTAGAGAAAATATTTTTGACATACAATTTACAATAGTGATACCTCTATAATTAGCTGCATTTTTTCTGTCTCCCTTTTTATGAATAGGAATAATTAAACCGTTAGCCCATGATTTTGGAAATGTACCAGTGTTAAATATATTATTAAAAACGGTGCATAAGAATGGTGAGATAAAAGATTTTGCGTCTATGAAGAAATCAGCCGCAATATTTTCTATATCGCTGCACTTATTACGTTTTAAACAAGCTATTGTTTTTTGTATTTCATCAGTTGTGAATGGTGCATCTAACTGTAATTTTATTCTAATTTATTTGATTATTTTTATTGCCCATTTTAGAAAAGTGTTCATAAAGTGCATCTAATTCAATTTCACACAAATCTTCACTTTTCTTTTTAAACTTGTTAATATATTTCCAAAATTTTCTTGGAGATTGTTTACTTAGTTTAGCCAATTTATTTTTTTCAATTTTCATATAGTTTTGTTTCGCAAATCTTTTGACAGAACGAAATTTAGACTTACTTTCTAGGAATGCTAATTTATTATTATTTGTTGGATTTTGTTTGAAAAATCTTTTTGTTTCAAGAAATAAACGTTTCGCTTCTCGACATTTATTATCAAACCATGGGGAGGTTTGAAATGACATAGTACTAGTATTACTTTTCTTAGTCATCGATTTTCTACCATAACATGTATGAGAAATGTCGTGTATAATTGCTGACATAGAATTGATGCAATCATTTATATTTATTTCATGATTTGTTAATTTATAAGTTAAATCTTCAAAACTCGTTTTCGATTTATCTAATAAGCGTGTAAATTTTGATTGATTCTCATATGACCAGTTAAGTTTTTCAGAGTACTGGATACCAGTGCTAGAATCTCTATCTATGGTCGATGACAAAATATAAAACTCAATTGGTGAATGGTCAGAGAACTCAGTAACATCTAGTATTTGCATGTGGCAAACAGAATGAATTTTATTTTTATTTGTAATTACATAATCAATTAAGCTATTAACAGGTCTATTTCTGAAAGTAGAATGGAAAGTACAAAGGCCGGGTTCAAGTCGGCCGTTTACAATAGCAAGGTTATTTTCTTTACATAATGCCAACAATTGCATACCATAATTGTTCACGTGTAAATCATGAGAGTTACGGTTAGGCAGAACAGTATCATCGTCATCATCATGGGGTAAATCTACAAACCGACCAAAGTTTATGTTATCAATACAATCGGACAAAATTCCCGTTCTAGCGTTAAAGTCACCAGTTAAATAAACATCGCCACAGTCAGAGTACTTTCTTACTTCAGATTTAAGGCAATCAAAAAAATCAAAATTAAACAGACCAGAATTAACTATGGTTAAGCGTACACGCGACTTCCCAATTTATTAATGATTAATTAGATATTGGATCATTTGATAAGCTCCACTACCATTCAAGTACTATCAGTTTCTGATCAAAGGTAATGAGGAGGTTTCAGCGGGAGCGACTTTTAATTACATAAATATATGATATCAATTATATCTAGGTCATTAAATGGTCTCTCTCTCTCTCTCTCTCTCAATTATATGCGTGTAATTTTCTATTACGTATTGCACCCAAAACCGGACACATTGTTAATTCCTTAAATTATTTCTTTATACATCATGTATTTCTCAATATTGAATACTTGATAAAATTGGAAGTAAGAAAATTCTGCTCTGCACAAGGCAGTCACTGAGTATCAAACAGTGAATATCTGTCAAGCTGTTGTTTTCCAGAGATAATCATTGAAAAAAATGCTCCAAATATTGGATTGTTTAAATTCAGTATGCCCGTAAATTCAGTATTGTAAATCAATAATATCAGCTTTTAGTTTCATATGTTCATTTTTATTCAATTTAAAATGATTCTATTGCCTTGACGTCGCCTGGAAACCAATATATCGAAATAACCTTCTTAGATTACACTATTACAAAGCCATATCATATTTTAATTTTTTTATTAATCTTATCTTGTTGACCCATATTAAAGAATGTCGAGAAGATGATTAGTAGAACTAAATGGTTTCCAGCCAAATGTTTAATTATTGACTATCTACCAAAATCGTAGCTTAAACACATAATCTACCTTGGTCTTAAACATCACTGGTAGTTTTAAAGTATGGGAGGAAAACAGCAGTACTCGGAAAATGCGCATCTTGACATGTGACCCCTTTATCCTAATTACGTTTGTTACTGGTGTTCCAGCAAGGGACGCATTGGTGAAAAGTGAGGTCTGCTACGTTACCCGGACAACCGGTCGAATGCGCTCAAGGAACTCGATCACAACACGTTCAACAATTGATTTTCATAACCTGTGAAAAAGAATGAAACACCATAACCGACCTTATTACATACTACATTAATTCGCGCGCGGATGCGCACGCACGCACCTCATGAAAATAAGTATAATGATTAAATAAAAAATAAATGCTATTAGGGCACTTGTACTTCATTTTAACCTCTTCTTGAAAATTTACGTCCAAGGCAGCAGCATCACTGAAATCGTCTGCTGAGACAGGAAGTAATTTTTACGAGAAATTTGAATGGCTAGACATTTCGTGAACTCAATGTACCACTCTACTAAAAATAATATTATGGCAACCAGAGAAGGGTTTGCTATTGTATACGTTTGAAATAATTAACTTCCGGTTCTATCAAACAGTATTATACAATCGTGTTATTTCCCCTATCTCCGGAATTTTCCGTAGTTATTAACAGGGTCTCAGAATTTACACCAGCAATGTATACATAGTTCACTTGAGTAGTTTCCTCTTTGAGACTGACATAAAATATGCAGAGGAAAGCTTTTAATGATGAATGTCAGTTTCAGTGATTAAAAATAGATTTAACATATCGCCATTTTAAATCAGAGGTCGTGGATTCGATCCCCGATGTTAAGATGACGGAATAGAAATATTTATGAAAAAATATCTGAGGGCTTAGCTGATGGTAGCGGTGTTCGTGATAATGATGATAATGATGATGTTGTTGTTGTCGGTAATAATAATGATGGTGCCCCTGCTACTGTTGCTAATTTTGTTTAATATTTTGCTGTTACTACATCTTTTTTCCAATCTTACGCCATTATTTTTAGTTACCACTTCTTGTAATATTTGCATCGCTTTTGATGCTTTGTCTCAATATGTTTCTTGTTATAAAACTCCATCTAGAAGTCATCTAGGCTAAACAGTTCCATTCTTGACTCATGATTTGTTCTGAAGGGTTCTATAATTATTATGCTGTACAGGGAGTACATTTATTTGAAAGCTTATTGTGTCTTTTCTAAACAATATTGAACATTGTTTTAGTAATTTTAGATGTAGAATAACCTATTCGATTAATCGGAATAATTAGAACTATTCCGTCCTTTTTGTGGCGTATGCTGTTGCTTGAATCAAGTTTATTGAACGCACATGGCCGTCAAACATTGTAAACAGAATTGTATGTTGAAAATACTGAATAAAAGCTTAACAAGACATCGTTTCGGAACATGATTTAAATTGTTTCAATGGGTTTTTCGTTAATATATGACATGTATACTTGTGTTAACAATATCAAAGACCTATTCAGCAGAAATATGAAACTGTCCGAAATAAGGATTTTTCTCGTGACGAAAAAACAACAACATATGAACGGGATTTGAACGAGATTTCGCTGAGACAATTAACATCTTGAAGACGTTTGCAGACAGACGCTTAACAGTATCACGAATTAATGAGAGACACACATATTTGGTTTAGAAGAGAAAACTCAGTATATTTATAATTGATATGAACAATTGTACACACCTCACGTTATCTCGCGGTCACATGATCCTACACGTTACTTAACGAGAGCTTTTCTCGACCTGCTCTTTATTAATATTAGAGTCAGAGTTGCGGATTTCTATTAGATTATTAGGTCTTTCGCTTCATTCCACCCACTTCTGGATGTGGCTATAAATATGTATGTAAAAGTGATGTGACGTGTTGTGTTTCATATTAATGCAACAGTACGTTGTGAATTCGGAAAACACCCCATGATATAAATCGCCATTTCATAAATACAGAAAGCGTGGAAAGACTGAGCTGGACGAACAAAGCGTGACATTCGATGAAGCTGAACGTTTGTTGTTGTTAAGCTTATTTGAAAACAAGTGTCATAAACGCTCATTATGCTCCTTTCAATGTTTTGCCAAGAAGAGGGAGTGTGTGGGTGAGGGTGGGGGTGGGGGTCTGATTTTATTAGTATAATTTATGCTTGACAAAAATCTATTTCCCGGATCCCTGTACTACCCCCGCCTATCGGAAGCGGTCTCCTGTCAAAAGTCACGTGTAAGACCGCCTTTATTTTCTTTATTTTTGGCGTAGCTGTATAATATTGATTTTGACCTACTTCTTCAACCAAACATATGTTGGTATGCAAATGAAGCCAGATTAAATGAAATGCTATCATTAGCTTGTATAATTTGATTTTAGGATATTTAGGATATTCCAATTTAAAATCGGAATTTCAGGTTGCGTATATCTTTCTACTTGGTGTAACAGGTTTCTTTTTCAGTTTACACTTGAAAGGTAACACAGTAATGAAATTTTAACACTTCCATTTCAATTTCGGAATGCTGTTATGGCAATATTATTTAAAACAACATAATAAGAAGCAGGCGTCTGTCTATTTTATGCCATAATTAGAGTGGTCTCGGACTTCAATGTAACTGTTAAAATAACTCAAAGTGTTTTCGTCATTTTTAGTGTTTGTTGCAATAAGGATCCGTCTCGTCTGTTACAGTGCTTTTCATTGTATCTGAGACTGATGTGTACAATTTTACCTTGGCACAAGCCTCGGACCAGTGTGCGAGTATCAACGGCAGACTTATGAGTGAGGCGGAGCTCCAGCTGATATTTGATGAGGGATTTGATCAATGCAGGTAACCAGTAAGATGTCTCCAATCTCCGGCACAGTAGATTGGCGTTTGAGTTTTCGATTTCTCTACAGTTATCTCCCTTGCAAGTTCCCGCGGCTTTCTTTTTATCTTCGAGGGGAGGTAACCACTGTAAACGAAATTTAGTATACACAGTGGTTGCCTCCCCTTAAATAATTGTTCAATACAGAAATAAATGTTTGTAACATCGCGAATTATTTCCACTCTTGGAAAAAAAATGTTCATTGCCTCGTTTTGTTTAATAGAACAGACCAGAATGTCTAAAAACATACACCATGAACAGAAAGTTAATCATTGCTAAAGACTTTTGCGTTTCAGGCTCAAATTTCACCAACAGTAAATGGCGCTAAGTAATATTAAACTAATTATAGAAGGATTCCGTAAGTCTTATTTACTTTAAATAAACAAGTGTTTCATTTCATACGAAACAGTATTTGTACTTGTTATTTAAGGCCCAGTATGCTTCAAAAAGCAGTATATGTTCTTCGAACAGAAATGCAAAATTTGTGCTACAGATTTGGTAAAAGATGCAAGCTGTTCATACGCGTTGACGACAACATAACAAGAATGCATAAATAAGAAAGATTATTTTACTTAAGATCATTCAATTATTTACAAAAAAAAAATCCTATTCGCATATTCTATGTTTCTAAAGTTTCACCTAGACCTAGTGCATATATTGATAACGTAGCAGATAAACACATTTTGATTCGGCGACGGCTTTTCAAATTCAAATTATTTCCGATTTCAGACCGTCTTCGGGATGACTCGCCAATGCAAAGTGTAAACAATGAGACTATTTTGACATCCATCCAAAATACTTAATTGCGTAAATTGATCAACATTTTCATTGCGTTTAACTGATATTTTACAGCCGATATTTGCACATTATGAAATATTTGTGTTAGTCAACAATGTGTCATGTTATTTCATATTTTCATTTTAATGAAAATTGTATCATTCTGAAATATAATGGGCCTTTAACGTAATCAATTATGTCAACTCAGCTACGTACTCTGAAATTCAAAATTGATGGCATGCCATTTAATAAATAAAAAAAAGTGTATTGCTGAGTGCTAGGTTTTGATGGAATTCAGACCTGAAATGCATTATAACTGTTTAACATAATGAATGTTGATTAATTTATTTTTTGTTCTTCATAAGACATAGAAAGAATATACATATTTATGTCTCAAATTTGTCTAAATTAGAACATTCTCACAAGATATAAAAATAACAACCTTATTTGTCTATCGATATTTGATAAACAACATTTTTTAATTTGGTGCATAGATGTTATAAACTTACGTTTATCTAAGAAATCAAAAATAAACTTATAAACGGCTTAATTAACAATTCTTCATATGAATTTGGCCTGACCTTTGAGGTCAACGATTTCTCTTAATAGCTTTAAAAGTTTTAACTTTATTTATTTTACATCGATTACGAAACAAGTTCTTACAACTTATATAAATGACTCTCGATGGCTCTGGTGGTGGCGTATGTGGTCATTATTGTGGGAGGAAACCGGAGAGCCAGGAGAAAACCAACGTGTCTGGACGGGCGACCACTGTACCCTCTCAGGTACGCGTCAAGGATTCGAACCCGAGACGCATTGGTGAGAAGCGAAGCGCGTTACCACTACGCTACCCACAGTGGGTTCGTGTTTCAATCTACTCACTGAGAGAGCCTACCAGCTAGCATGCTGTATGCCATTGGTTCCACCCGGATGTCTCTGTGCTTTTGCGGTCATCTCCCATGTGGCTGGACGTCACCTCATGGCTGAAATGCTGTCGCAGCAATGGAAAAGTCAAAACAACAAAAACAAGAAGAACCATTGCATACATCTCAAGATCAAAGGAATCAAATTATAAGCACGCGCGCGTTTTCGCGGTAGCCGTCTTTAGTCTGCTAAATGAAAACAGGCTTGCTGTCCTTGCTTACAATGATTTGTATATTTTCCACGGCAACTTTAACTGAACTTATCCGCGCTTTGTGCGTATCCATGCAATGCGATAATGCACTAAATATGTGGAATATGTTGCACAGACGTTTTTAACATAACCGTAACAGCTTTTAATGTGTTATTGCTTGTTAACATGTTTTCTTTTACCATTATTTTGCACTGGAAACATCCACTTTAAGCGATAACAAACTATCCGTGACATTTCTTAATCAGAACAGCAACCCATACATGAAGATCTACTCCTGTAAAAAGAAAAATGCAGCGTTCGGCATTACAAACCCCAATGTATGTAATTAACCTTAAGTAGTCCACACCTAATTTTGCATAATGGCGAGTTAGGTTCCTCCTAGAGCATTTCTTAACTTTGAAATAGAAATGCAAACGTTCAAGTATCTTAAATAATAAAATATCTTGTCCATTTCTATATTCAATAACAGACAGAATGTATACAGCTTTACTAGTAATGAAGTAATGGAATGACCTACTTAGGTATGCAACTTATGAATAAAATATTATTATATAACAACCAGAGAGCGATTCAACTGGCTTTGTAGCAACTATAGTTGCAGGAAAGCGTGTAGATTTTTTTGGCGTCACATGACCGTTGACTATATTGCTTCGATCACTTCTGAAACGCTGGGTTTAAAATTATAGCTATTTCATGTTAACCCTGCCGCCGTCTCTCAGCGCATTGAGCGCTTTGATATATATTGATAATTTACTCAGATAATTTAATATACATGTCCACTGTACATTCAGCTTAATAATAACTTTATAATATTTGCGTCACTTACAATGTTTTGTACATATTTCATTCTGGTTTCTTTTCTGAACTTTCATACTAATTTGTCAAGATTTAGGATTCAGAAGCACCAAGTTCGAAATACCTTTAGAATTAAACAACGATTTTTCCCCCATACTATTAGGTCAAAATTAATCTTATAAATTTATCAAATGACGTTTCATTTCAGTTGTGGATGGACTGGTGAGGGGTCAAAGAAATTCCTGGTTCAAACACCCAGAGAGGGGTGCGGGGATTACACCGGAGTTCGTCCATGTGAACATTATGTGCTCGCTTATGCTTGGTGCACGATGCGACAATAGCAACCCCTCGGGAAGCATCGGAAAACCGAAGATTGCCTCATCTAATCCGATCGATAATGGAAACAACCGATGATTGCCGAACATCGGGAGACTAATCTAACCTTTAACGTCAAATAAAGACACTCAATAAGATTCTTATTGTCTGTAGATGCACACTATTTAAATATTGTTTACTTGTATACTTTGTAAATATCATTCTTCGATACGTGTAACATTTAACAAACACCTAATCAATTGATTCAATATAATTGAAACGTAAGCGTCCGGTTTCGGCATGTTAAAATTATTTTGTGTTACCTTTTAAAGCTCAAAACTGGATTGAGTATATACAATTTCATCTGTAATTTTTTTTTAACAAACCCATATTTCTTAATAAGATGTATAAACATCATTAAAATTAACATGCATTACATCATCGTCTGTTTGAATTAAACAAACAATTGAATCATTAATGGCGTTTATATTTCGAGAGTCTATCTAATGCCTTAAATGAAATGTATTAAGGAAGTTATGAGAAGTGACAATACTTAATAAGATTATTGTATTTCGCCTCTAATAGCTTCTTTCTCACTGGAATCTAATACACAAGTCTATTACGTGGGCGTAGTGGGCGTAAGCTCTCTGTAATGTATGGTAAGCATATGAAAAACTTTTTGTTGTTTTTGTTGCATCTACTCGTATTAACTTTTTTTGTCTGCTTCATAGAATAAATACGATACAAACCAGACATATATCTTAAACCTTATGTTTTCCTTTCGTAACTGGTGACAGACCATACAACATGGCTCATAGCGCCCGGGGAGAAACATTCATATAATTGGGTAACAGTACAGACTGAATAAGGGTGAGTACTTTTCATATAATTGAGTGAACAGTACACACTGAATAGGGTGAGTACTATTCATATAACTGAGTGAACAGTACACACTGAATAGGGTGAGTACTATTCATATAATTGAGTGAACAGTACACACTGAATAGGGTGAGTACTATTCATATAACTGTGTGAACAGTACAGACTGAATAGGGTGAGTACTATTCATATAACTGAGTGAACAGTACATACTGAATAGGATGAGTATTATTCATATAACTGAGTGAACAGTACACAATGTATAGGGTGAGTACTATTCATATAACTGAGTGAACAGTACACACTGAATAGGATGAGAACTATTCATATAACTGAGTGAACAGTACAGACTGAATAGGATGAGTACTATTCATATAACTGAGTGAACAGTACACACTGAATAGGATGAGTACTATTCATATAACTGAGTGAACAGTACACACTGAATAGGATGAGTACTATTCATATAACTGAGTGAACAGTACACACTGAACAGGGTGAGTACTATTCATATAACTGAGTGAACAGTACATACTGAATAGGGTGAGTACTATTCATATAACTGAGTGAACAGTACACACTGAACAGGGTGATTACTATTCATATAACTGAGTGAACAGTACACACTGAACAGGATGATTACTATTCATATAACTGAGTGAACAGTACACACTGAACAGGATGATTACTATTCATATAACTGAGTGAACAGTACATACTGAATAGGGTGAGTACTATTCATATAACTGAGTGAACAGTACACATTAAATAGGATGAGAACTATTCATATAACTGAGTGAACAGTACACACTGAACAGGATGAGTACTATTCATATAACTGAGTGAACAGTACATACTGAATAGGGTGAGTACTATTCATATAACTGAGTGAACAGTACATACTGAATAGGGTGAGTACTATTCATATAACTGAGTGAACAGTACAGACTGAATAGGATGAGTACTTTTCATATAACTTAGTGAACAGTACACGCTGAATATGGTGAGCACTTTTCATATAACTGAGTGAACAGTACAGACTGAATAGGATGAGTACTATTCATATAACTGAGTGAACAGTACACACTGAATAGGTGAGTACTATTCATATAACTGAGTGAACAGTACACACTGAGTAGGGTGAGTACTATTCATATACTGTGAACAAAATAAGGTGAATATTATTAACGAAATAGGGTGAACAGTACTCACTAAATAAGTTGAGTAAAATTTATGTAAGAAGTAAACAATTCTCATAATTGAGTGAAGATTTACTCACCAATTTAAACTTTTAAGTTATCTTAGCTTATGAATAAGACTGAAGTAATTACATGAACAATGCCCATCGAAAACGGTGAGTAATGCTAACCTAATTTTTATTTGATTTCTCACCTACTTCAGTTTGTTATGTTCACCTATATTAGTGACTATCACTCATCATGAATGGGTTAACCAATGTTACCCAATATGGATGAGTAATTCTCATTACTTTCGAGAACTAAACTCAATAAAATAGGCAAACATTTCTAACAGAAAAAGCTAAAAAATATTAGGAGGACTGTGCATGAGAGCCCACGACCAGGATCATGCTTTGATTGAGACCTCAACTGTAAAACAGTTAAGGTAGGATTAGTTCGCGGAAGCGAACTGTATAGATATGCATAGTCTGCATTGTGCAGAAACATGATGCAGTCTTGTCAAATCAGTTCATACGTTATATACGTTTCGTGTTATATCTTTGGCACGGGTTTACATTTTCAGTAATAATGATAATAATTTTATTTCATTGAACATTTATTTCATTCACTTTTAATTTATTTAATTTGTATGTTTTTTAAACAAATAATAATAATAATTATAATTTAGCCATTTTACAAAATAGAGCTTATTTTTTTTTTTTTCCAACGTAATGGAAACGTTCATCAAATAGCACGAGGATAATGTTATTATTGTTGTTAATCGGATTAGAATTAGGCTCCGAAGTGGTGTAGTGGAAGCGACACCAAGTCATCAATGTCTTTCAATTTCACCGCATGGGTTCGAAACCCGAAGGAAACAAATAAATAAAATATTAATAAATTTAATAATAAAACATACATATATACTTTTTGTTAGATACTTAAAATATAAAATAATGTATATCTTTACTAAAAATAATGCTTTTTTTTTCTCAAGAAATATCAAAGTATATATACATACATATAAATACATTATATGTCTGGCATATGTACATTTATGCATATAAAATACACATCATCGCTATGAAAATAGTAAGCGAGTTGGCTGTAATGATTCAAGGTGAATGTTTACAGTAAACGATGACCAAGAATGGCAGATTCTAATAATCACATAAATTAAAATACATCTTATTTATCAAACAAATGACAGGACAGACGGTTACAGCTGTTTTGTTTGTGTGTGTAGCGCATGTTAACACGGCGTATGAGTACAGTGATTCAGTCAAACTCCACACAGTGATCTCCCTTGTACGCTCACTTAGCAAAAGGAATCACTGCCGTCACAAATGTCACGTGATGCTGGTAGATTTACAAAATGGCGAAGGTTCATTATTTACAGATTTTCATGCACAGAAAAAGTTTTTTTTCTAAACAGATTATTTTTTAAGGCGATAATTGATGTTATTGAAGAAAAGGCCACTCGCTGTAAAATAAAAAGAATTTGAAAAAATAAAAAATAACGGTTATTTTCATATTTTTAAAAATATTTTTATTTGTTATTATTTTTTTTATTTATTTCATCATAATCAATATTATATGAATGAGAGGAAAGTAGGATGACAGATACACAGAAACATTTTGTTTAACAATTTAAAATAAAAAATATATATCAGAAATCCTGATAAATGCCTTCTTATGGTGGCAGAACTCTATGCCAAATAATGAAGGGGAGAAAACTGCGTGGATATTATGATTCAGTCTGTCGCAAAGCACACTAAGTGATAAATCGATAAACATATAAAGTCTGATATGTAAAGATAGTTTTATCTTAAAAAGGAAACAGACATTAGCTGGACCTATATCAAGTCAGTTCAGTTGTAAAATGTTTGAAAAGAATTGAATGAAAAATAATCTTTGGTTGTTGTTGATAATTTAGGTGGATATGTGTTAATTGCAAAAGCCTGTATAAGCTGACAGCAAATGTTACCGTTATTATTCACAAATAAGATGATAAAATGTTGTTTATAATTAATTACAATATGTATGTTAATTGTCCCTTTTTATGCCAAATCTGTATTAAGTGTCCTCTGTGACAGAGTGGCTATAGCTGTTGTTCCCTGCTGGTAAATAGCTGAATATCGTTATAATGCTAAAATATTGTCGCAGTGACGGCAGACTCAAGCACAACATGAGAAACACACATGCTACCACACAGCACATCCATATGCGAGTTCCTATGCTGGTATGTCCCACAGTTCAGATATTGTATTTTATCTAGCGTTTTCTCTTAAATAGAAATGCACACATTTACATTTTATTTCACATGTTTTGTGCATTTAATTATACATAAATCCGCAACTAATGGTTCTTTAATGTTGTGGTCTTTCAAAAATGTCGTTCGTTTGTATAAGCAAATATAATTCTTCGAAAATAAGCTTTTCCAGCACGTGCTATATCCATTGCTATATACGGAGTAAACCTGTCCTGTCCTTTGCCTCAGTCACATTACCCGTGCGATGTCCGTAGAAATAATGAAATCGCGCGATTATGTGTGCTCGTAAACATTTGTAAATTTGGAACGAGCTCTCAATTGTTCTTGTGATGTCACATAAGATACGGGGCTAGTTCGATTGCTAAAGCAGGAAATCGTACATACGTCTCAAGGAAAACGTAAAAAAAATCTCGCAAGAAGGAAATTCGATATACACTCTAGGCAATAACTCGTAATATTGCAAGAGTGTCGTACGGGACTCGTACGACTTGTGTAAACCGTACGTGTACCGTACGAACCAAAAATATGCTCATGGTACTCTAATGCTTTGTACACGAACTTCTTAAGAACTCAAAACTATGTAAAGTGTAAGAGGGCTTGAAAGCTTTTAACTCAGAGTTAATTCTTTCTGAGCTCTCTCGTAAAAGGGCTCGTAAGCGGCCCCTTCAAATGTAATAAATTGTCAATGTCAGGTGAACGCAACTTAAAAAATGTCCAAATCCAACAGCAGTCAAAAACAATTATTTCCAAAATGGAATCTTGAGTTCTCCTGAGTACATTATAATACAAATTGGAAATAAAATATTCATTTTCACCAAAGTGGGTTATTTTGAGTAACAAATATTATTGCGCGGTTTTTTGTTTGTTTTTGTTTTTTGTTTTGTTTTTATTAAGAAAATTTCTCGTGCATTAACACCTACATGTTCTAGTTCAAACAGTCAAGTATCAGACAATATATCAAGTACTTCAAACACTTAATACGATTAAGTAATGATTGAATAGATTAATACAATCAAATATATGATAAAGGTATTACAGAATAGGACAAAACACTATCATAATTCACACAAATTTACAAAATTTATAAATCATTCTATTGATCGTTATTTTCTATCGAAGAATAAAACAGTACGTACTCTAATTCTATTTTTATTTATTATTTTGATGACTGTTGCTCAGTGTGTGTGTATAGTACGGTAATTACAATATAATTTAATCCTCTTCTGGTTTCACATATTAAGATCATCAGGAGGAATGTTACTTAACAATCTAAGTAAGTTTGCATATGTTGGGAGCAGTAGTCCAGGGGTAGCTTTATGATCCCGGATTCAAGTCCTGCTTGGGACACTGCTTATTAACTTGAGCAGGTAATCTACCCTTTATTACATTTCTGGATTGAGGGCTATTTCATCAGATTTACAGGTACATTAGGGTAGCATGGGTATATGGTTATTTTCAGCAAAATAATTGTTTTATACGTAACAGACTCGACATTTCATGGCGTGTACCTTGCAGTAAATCTTAATGTTTGGGGGTGGGGGCAGGGGTTATTTTACAGTATTAGATATGTTGCTCGCAACTAAATGACAGTTAGTGGATTTAAAGAATAACATTGATGCTTATGTAATGTTTTCGGTCTGTGTCTGAAAATATATATTTTGACTGTTCCGAGCGCTGGAAAGAAGTGAAACACAACACAGTTTTACAGAGCTTTAGTACTTTACTAAATGAAATATACATCACCAATAAAAAATAACAATAAAACAAATAACTTTCTTGATATGTTGGTACAGTATCATGTACATATAAATACTTAGTCTACTATGTAACCTTAAGTCACTATATTCTGAACATAGGATTCTGTAAATTAAAATAATATTCAAGCTAGCATTGGTAAAATCCAACAGTTTTCCCTGCAAATTTCTCAGTACTGAAAGTCACAACGTAAGTTGTTCCCTTGACT
>CM037794.1:22199606-22249606 GCA_021229015.1 Solen grandis
TTTTTTCACCTGTGTCATTTTTTAAATAATAACCGGTTTGCGAGAATGTTGCGGCAATTATGTATATGCAAAGTTCCTACTGTGAGGTGTCATGACACTGTTCCATGAATTGATTCCATTTCAAGTTAAAGCCTCTGTTTAAACTGCTATGTTGCACTTCTGTTTCAGCTTCTGCGTTCCCTAAGGTTATTTAATAATTCGATAGGCCCAATTCACAAACATGAAGTATATCCTGTGCAACTGATATAGGTGAATTCTCTTTAGTAAGTTTTTATTAGAAGATCCTTGAATACTGTCAGATTCAGCATAAATGTCTGTAACACTCTACTGTCTCTTCAAAAAGTATGTATTCCTGTCTTTTTTTTTTTTTGGTTTTTTAAGCGACAATTCTAGAAAACAATGGGATGGACTGCATGTATCATAAAATGGAGCCATATAGTGTCAGCAGTCATTTGCCTGGGCTGTGTATTTCTGTTTGTAATTTATACTTTTTTGAAACAACTTGCTTGCTTGAATATGGCATAAAGGTTTACCTACCTTATATCAACAGGCAGATAAGAACATTTTTTTCAAAAGCTCTAATTTTGGGAAATGGAAATAGGTCTAAGATTTTGCATTAGATATTGAATACATGCGAGCTATTTTCAAGACAAACTTGATATAGTCATGTAATTGGTTACATTTAGATTATTTTCCTTGCATTTGGTTCCTTTTTGAAAAGGATCATATAGTTAGATACATAAAAGTTTAAAACAAGCACATGCAATAGTTATAATTTACGTTAAGGGGGAAAGAAACACTTGGTAATTTTAGCCCCCGTCGATAAAAAACAACTTTCTTTGGAGTATCTAAAGTTGAAATTAAATTTTAACCAGGAACTTTCTAAATTGATTTCCATCATTTAATGCATAACAAAATGTGAAACCAAAACGCTAATTTGTGTATGCTTACTCATGTGAATTTGAAGGGCTCCTTTGGATATCATTCGAGAAGCTGATGTCGGTTGATAGTTAGGTATTTCAAATTTTTTTTTTTCTTGTCAGAAGAACGCGGATGATATGCTACTTTTTACATATTTCCTTGTTTTGCAATAAATCATGATTAAGTATGCGAGCATTAATTATCTCCTGCATTTCTAGGAAATGATAAGTAATTTTGGAAAAAGTTGCAATTTTAATGGATGGGGTGCAATAGACAGGTTGCTAAATTTTGTTTAGTTAAACTTGCGAACTGTAAAGCGATCACTTAATAAATTTGATAATTTTCATTGTCTGGAAATGCAAACTAAGCTGTCCTTATATTCAACCAGATTTTATGTTTCAATGGGAATATGAAAACACAAAAATGTCCTTTGAGAAATTCAACATATATCTTAAATGAATTAAGGATTTGCAAGTAAAACGTACTCCTTGAAAGACAATAAAAATTTAAATTCCGAAAGCTCTTAAAAGCCTCCGAGGAAATTTCGACTCTCCATTTTGTCACACTATATAACGTGAATATGAATTGTAAAACAATACGATGATAATTTAGAAGTGTTAGTGGCAGTGCTGGCATTTGTGATGATGTAAATTTAGAACTCTAGTACAGTGTTGAGATTTTCTCTTGTATGGCATTGTGTTAAATGTTAAACTTTGATATATGTATTTAACATTGGCAATTACTGTTTATATGAGCCATTGTAGGTTTAGTCTGATTTAAAAATGAAAGCATGTTTTGTCAACGTATTGCAGAATTAATTCAAGTATAATAAGGGCGCTCGCCTTAGGAGTAGAATACCGAAGGTTTGACTCCATTTATAGCAGCGACTAATAATGACAAGGTGTTGTATTATGCCACAGTTTGACTGTTGCTGTAATGTAAACACGATGTAGTACTGAAAATTTGTTTAAAATTCAAAGAGCAAATACCACCCTCTAAATCCACAGAATTATTACAAATTAACAGGGTATACAGAAACATTTATTTTACTCAATTTTATACAACTTCAATTTCTCTAATACAATGTTTTTACTACAGAGGGAATATAATACAAAAAGGACACGACAAGTAATATAGTAAATTTTTAATGTCAAGTTAATGAGAAAATGATGTTATTGTTTACAGAATGGGATAACAATGTAAATTATGGAATATCCAAGTATATTTTCTTAAAGGGACCACAAAATGCTTTTTAAAGTTGTATTTATATGAAGCACTAGTTAAACACAATCGTGTACTTTTTTCCGTAAATTTTTTTCTCGATAGAGTAGTACAACACAGGTAAACTTCACCAGTTTACAAACCGAAAGTGTGAACTTTGCCCTTTATGGGTTAACCCGGAAGTGACGTAATTGGGGGTCAACACGTTTTTGTTGTTTACATGCGCCATTGTTGTAAAGAGATGCTGTTGAACAAAGTTTTTACTGTTTCTGTGCGTATTTGAATATGATCGATTACAATGGTGAAAAAGTGTGTTGTAGGAGGGTGTAGTAAATCTAAAGAAGCTGGATTTAGCCTGCACAGGTTCCCGAGTGACTCTGATGCGTCGAGACAAAGTTTGTGGTTTGGGTTCGTAAAGACTAAACGAAAAGACACAAAATGGGTAGTCGGCGCTGTAAAGAATGCTCGTGTGTGTTCTGCACATTTTCGACAGGATTGTTACGTTGCCCGATATACGAACAGTATTTCTATGAATTTGGACTTTACTGCCATGCTGAAACCCGACGCAGTTCCAAAGTTGAAAGCGAAAAGAAAGTTGGAGTACGTGCAAGATGGAGAATCGGGGTTGAATGGAAATTCAGAGAACATTATTCAAAGTGGTGCGGCGAACAAGATGCGTAGGGCTTATCAAAAGCGTGAGGTGGACAGGGTAAGAAATTTTTAATTTTATATAAACTTTGCATTATTCTGGTTATCTCAATCAGCCATAAAATTTATATATCAAAATCATAATTCATTCCTAAATTGAATATCATCAACATCATAGGAACATGTTACAAGTGCATACGATTATCATTGTCACTGATAGCAGAAATTATATGATCAACTATTTCCATCTGTGTTTTTGTGCTTAATTTTACCTCTTGTTAAAAGTTATTTTTCCTATCCTCATGTAGACCTTTTCCCCCCATTAATCCCCCAGTATTGGGATCTACAACGTTTTTGATTCAGATTCAAAAGTGTTGTCATCTATACTTTTAAAAGGACCCATTCACAATTTATCAGGGGCCCAAATTCATTCACATTTCAAAAGAGTATTTTTGATAGAGGCATGACTGTAAACCCTTTCTATCCAGCTGATTAATTCCTCTTCCACAACATCTCTGTTTCTCGAATATATAAAACCATTCCCTACTATTTTGAAGATAAATTGCAAGGTATAAAGCTCACATTTTCTTCTCACAATATCAGCAGAAACACTGCTATTTCCATTTTCACAATTTTAATAAACCGCTTATTTTTCACAAATAAAGCAGCACCGGGCCCACTTACAATTCAGGGAAAAAAATCACTGTTATTACTTTTCTCTACCTCAAATTTTAACAGTAGATGAAAAGGGTAACCATACATTTTAATGTCTGGGGGAAGATTGAATATTTTTTTTTTCAGTGACTGTCTCCAAGCTTGAGTTGCAAAGACATCGGGAGATCTTGACCATGACCTTCGTCTATGGAAATGTCCCTCTATCTTCCAAGTGTTTGATGCGCTATAATTAAAAACAAAACAAAATGTGTTTTAAATATACACTGTAAACGACTGAAATACTTGAAATACACTTTTTCTGTTTCTTGAAATATGGCCTTACATTAAAGAAAATAAGTTTGCAATATTTAGCCAAAATAGTAATTTCATTTATGAGTCAGGAATATGTCAATAGATAAGCGTGTATCTAAATATATCTTTATATTATGACCTAGCACTTAATTCGAATCGTGGGATCGAGTCCCAGAATTCTACACGGCTGCCCACTTTCTTCTTCGCTGTGCCCGGCGTACTTTCGTGCCTCAGTCATCAACAACCCCTTTAATAAACATCTCCTAAACCAAGGTATTAAATTTGACCCACAAGGATCGGTTCTTATGGGGCTTTATTTCATAATTGTTCATATTGTTTAGATTGGTTTAAAAAGTAGTTTGTATAAGCTGAAATCAGAATTTAAAAAAGGAAACATTATATATCTTCTCCAAAACAGGGCTTTGAACTTAGATATTTGGTGCATAACATCTTTCAGTCAGCCTCTACTAAGTCTACTCCAACCTTAGTGTGTTTATTTAAACTTTTTCTTGTCAGAAATTACAAAACCAGGAATAGAGATTTATTAATATCTATTCTATAAACTGTAGAAACCATTAAAACAGTAGCCTCTGTTGAAAATACAGGTTGTCTCTTTTGTAAACGTGTCTTTATTGTAAACATTCTATCATACGTGAAAATTAATTAAGTAAAACGAGTATGGTACATGTACTTCTTCATATAAAGAGATGAATAATACCTTCTAAAGTTTTTCCTGTTAATGCATTCAAAACACAATCAAAATAAATGTATTCACTTGCTGTTAAATTTTAGACAATATTCTACTTAAAAACGTGTGATCAGAATTCATTGCTTATTCCATAAATGTTTCGATTGACCTACTAAGAAAAAAAAAAACACACATACAAAAAAAAACAACAACAAACAACAACAATATTAATGATCCACTGAAAAACGAAACGTGTCTGCTAAGAAAGGCAAATTTTCTTATATAATCTTTATAATATGTTTAATATTTCTTCTCTTAACTAATTCCCAGAACTTCCTTTGCAAATCGCCTGACAGCCAGCTACCAAAACCTTTAAAATAAAATTGATCCTTGAAAAATGAAGCCCCGAGGGTCAGCTTTATATATTTCTTTATATACTAATTAAAACAGTTTTGAGACATTTCATGTATTCCTTTGTCGCCAAAACTGGCAAGAAAAAACAACAACAACAACAACTTCACAATTCGGTTTTATATCATTGTCTTGTCTGTTAGTATTTATGAAGGTTCCCAACCTCTAAAAAAATCGGCGTCGATGCACATAATGTGTACGCAAATGTCGTTTGCTAACACAAAGCAAGTTACTATTCTTAATAATAAATGTCTAATTTTCATATCATTTCTTCTCTCTCTCTCTTTCTATTATCCAAATTATAAACAAGTTTCTAAAAATTTCAAAATTCTCTTCTATCTGAAGCTCATGTTTAGAATTTACAACATACATTATGTCCAGACTGTAAATCAATGACGAAAGGCTCAAATATAAGATACTTCTTAAATAATAATTCGGTAAAATAAAATGAAATAAAATGCACTGTAAAATTGACCAAGACAAATAAATGATAATATAGATATGAACAAATAGTCAAGATGTAGTATTCCAGCCATTAAGAAACGTTTCAATAATGTTTTAGAAAAGACGTTTTAAAAATTTGCTTGCTCTGTTGAATTATCCACCCTGAAACATAATGAAAAACATCAAGACATTAAATTTATTGATTGGAAACACCAGATTAATCGTTCTTAATTGAAACTGACACATTATTATTTTAATTAAGATTTATGAATTGTGTTTATACTTTTTTTCTCCCATTCAGAATATTTTGGCTGTGAAAGAATGCATTTGTACCCCCCCACCCCCCAAAAAAAATCTTATGTTGAGTGACATCAAGCCTCCACATTGATTGAAATAAAACACATAATTGCTTCTTGATTAAAACATACGGATTAAATTTAAATTAATTATTTAATTAATAATGTTCATATGGCTGTTGAAATTGAATTGAGGATTTCTGAAACTTTCTGATTATACTTTTGACTGCCATTCAGGTTTACACATTCTGGTGTTGAAAGGACGCAATTCGGGATAGAATGCCAATATAAAATCCTTATGTTTTGTTTGAATTTTGCGAGATTATTTAAAAATGAATGTCGCAAATGTATAATTTTGTTTTCCAATAACGAAAAGTGCACTGTAATATTTAATTTAACTTTTACAGGAACTTATTCCTAAATTCTTAAATTGTCTCATCTTGTACTAATTCATTTTTCGATTTAAACATAAAGTGCTGAATCAAGATGAATTTATAATATCATTTTGTTATTATTATTCAAGCTGATTTTCATAGCTCCTCCGGTGTCTTCCGCCATCTGTTTCCCTTTTCAGGACATCGCTTTAAGCTAGAAAACATTTGCACGACGGAATACGTAAAAACAACACCAATAATCAAAAAAATAAAACATACTTTCAACGAGCCTAAACAGGCTTTCAACAGTTTTTAGTTTTAGAATATTCTCTCACATCTCAGTATTATGTGTTATATGTAAGGATGATCTTGTCTGGGCTTTATTGTTTGTAAAAACCTATTCCTTATTTTTGCTCATATGAGGAAACAGTATATGCATTCACAAGCAGTTCTTTCATTTCAAACAGTCAATGAAGACATAAACGATTGAATAATATTCTCGGTAATTCATGAAAGTTTTATTTTGAGTCAGTCAGAAATATTAGATACTAATACAAAGGTGTGTAACAACCAGCAGGAAAGATGTGTCGTACTAATAAACTAGACTATAACGCAGCAGTTTGGTCATGTAGCGTAGTGCTGATATTCTAATACCAACGAGATGGCATTCTACGAGATTTCTATTTACAGTAAAATCTGTTTCGCAAGTTTATATATTGAATAATTCTACTGTATAAAATTGTTTTCAAATGTAAACGTCAGTGTCCTAGGTAAACTACAAGTAGGTGGTTCTGAACTTTAAGCAAAAATTGCCTACTTTGGTTTTTGACTATTTCCGTGGGCTTGCGTCTGTATTTGTGTTCGAACAAGGTTTTTGAAGAACAAAACCATAACAGTTATAAGACTTGCAAATGTTATTTTATGGGCATTTGGCTTGCACGTTTCCTCTGAATATCTTTTGTCACTATTGTGATGATATGACTAATTTTGATGCATAGGTAACTTGTGTAAAGATATGTCTTAGGTTTGATTTCGAAGTAAAATGTGATATTTTTAAGAATACTAACAATGTGTTTTACCAGGTTCTTGCGTTATTCATTTCTTGTGTGTTTGATTATGTGCTTAGTTCGGTTTGTAAACGCAAGCAATATCCAATTTATATCGCAGACTTTATCCAAAATGGATAAATGAATAATCATGAATGCATATAGTTATGCAGGTAGTTAAGTAGATCGAACAAATACTTCACTTTAAAACCTGAAATTTTCATTTCTTGCATACTTGCGTACATTCAAACGATCACCACTTCAAAATATGTTTTTTTCCAAAATATGAAAAAACAAAAAAACACAACAACAACAACAACAAAACAACTAGTTCTCTTTAGATAGATGTCATTTTCAGTAGTCATCCATGGTAGGTTGCAGACTTTATTTTACAGTTGATTTTAAAGGTGCTTGCAATGATTACAGAAGTATTGTTGTATCAAATTATCCAAAAGTCCTGCCAGATCAGAATCAACTTTGCATTCTCACCATATAGTGGATATATATGTATTTCTTTTGATGCATTAGCAGATTTGGTTCACTATAGCAAAAGTGCACTGTTTTCTTATCATGCAAAACCTCCACAGACACTTTATGTTTTATGAAAGACACGACTATGATATTAGTCCTTGATTCTTGTCGAATGTCAAGAATCCTTGGTTTGGAGGGCGGTAGGAAATTATTGTTTCATGAATTTTGATAAAGGGAAGGATGGCGTATTTCAAAAGCAACATGGATGTGTCCGTGAGTAAACACACACATAAAATGTTTATGGTTTAATGGATTGAATAAGAACCTTACGATATGTTTTGATAGAGTGTTTATGCTATACAATTATTCTCAACTTTCCTGCATACACATTTTTTAAAGTACAAAAGGAAGATATTTAAAAAAGACAAAACATGTATTGTATATTGTTTTGAAAAGAAAGAGAAGAACAAGTAATTTAAGGTTGTTTTCTTAAAGACGTCAATAAACGAGAATGCAGAATCACATTGATGTGATTGCATCTAATCTTAGGCTGCAGAATCATGATACATCTAGTCGTACTGTACGTCTATGATATTGTCCCTCTATCGTCTATGTGCAGTTATAAAAAATACATCGTAAAGGATTAAAGATGCTTAAATGCTTCTAGAAAAGATTGATGAAAAAAGCTTTGAACTTGTTATTAAAATAATTCATATATATCATAAGTAGTAATTCTAAATATAAAGCATAATTAAATTTTATGTTAAAATTTCATGAGACTTTGTGTATTGATACTTTTTTATTTGCGGGCTATTTGATATATCATAAAATGCCTGTATATGAAACAGTAATGGAATTCGTAGCCACCTACTTGTCACTCAGCCTATATACAGGGTAGTTCCCGAACTGAATGACCCGGTGTCAGGTATCATTCCTCAAGTCTTCCGTGTCTCAAATTGACAATCTCCAAATGTTAAAAATATTGTCGGTTGTACGATAAACCCGACAAATAAACTATTTTTTATTGAATCTAGTTGATTAAGTGGGTAAGCATCATCTTTATTTTATCGTAATTTATATTAGAAATACAATTACACATAATATTTAAGCTTTAGCTATTGTAATCAATTTTAAAAGAATCAATATGAATTGAATATTATTTTTTTTTAAATTCTTTATATCTTACATTATTACCAAATGAAAATTGGAAACCGGATCAGATTAGTAAAGTTGACATTTTCAAGAAAATGTCGAGACTTTAAAAATAGAACGGAATATCAAGACCTATTCAACAAAGATTGGCAACTAGTCTAAATTTAAAAAAGCACGTACATATTGTCCAATTCTCGCAAAGTCACGTTTTCAAATATCTCCCTTTCGAGCGAAAATATGTGACATTAAATTGTATCTTACAAAAGAATATTGCATTACAGTCAAGGTGATACATTATATATTAATTTAATTAAAAAATAAAAATGTTTCATTTAATATGGAAAAGTACCTGCATAATGATAACTATGTACAATGTAGTGTTTTTCTGCTACACTGGTTGAATTTAAATAATAAGGAAAATTTGCGATATTCAACGATCTATTATAAGCCACTGGCTTCTACAGAGGTTTCCTATCTCTGTTTAATATGTCTTTGAAATATCATAAATGTCGTGACTGACAATGTCGTCATAATTTGACTCACGTTTATACTCTAATAAACAGTTACACTTCTGAAAATGTTAAAACAATGATAATTATAGTTTTATGTGCAGACCTTAAGCAGGTTATACACAGATGTTTTTTTCGCTGTGTGATATTTCAAAATACCTGTTTATGTCTTGCTATCCTGATGTGTGAATGTTTGAGGGTACATTTGTGCTATAACACGAGACATATTAGTAAAGGTATTAACCGATTAAAATACTATTTTCTTTAATATTCGTTTATTGACCTTGAAAATATAAATATTCATACCCGTCCTGAGCAACATTTCGTGCGAAAAATATTGAAGTCTTTCCTATAATTTCTTCTCAATAACCTGACAAATTTTGGTATCAGTGGAATGGATCATTATTTTCTTCTCATATAAAACTACTTCAATTTTTTTATTAATACCGAAATATAAAGAGGAAATACTATATGTTCGAATCTTCCCATCCATGTTTCATACTAAACCTTTGCGACACTCGCTCGATTGTATGTGTTCATTAACAGAATCTTGGATTCTTTTCTTTCTTGTAAGAAAGACTATAAGAAATATGTTTCAAATCGGGAAAAGGTGCAATTTCAAGCAATTTACTGAACCTGAACAGTTTTACACTATACGTATGTACCGTATACAAACACATACAAAGACATGTGCACCTACCATATTGACAACACGATTCTTTGAAGGCAGATTTACACATTTACACATGCACCCATATTTTGATGACATCTACCACCATTTAAACACACGTCAACTGTACATGCCATAATTTCCGGCATCCCTCTCCTGTATCAACAGTGATAGCCAGGAGCCCGTTTTGTCCCATAAGATACTAGCGGTTTTGTCTGTATTCCAGTCCCGCATGTTACACTGCACGGTCCCCAGTCTGATACCGCACTCCAGGAGCTCCATCCCTCCCACGTGTGATTTTCAATCTTCCATCAGTCCTCCTCATAATATTCCATTTTTCGACAGTGAACATGTTGCTTTTTAAGGTTTGGTTGTTGTTGGTCACAGAAATATTTCGCAAAATGGTCTGATTGAACCCAGGAGCCTCTTCCCTCAAACCCTGGTACAGATGTCCCTAAAACTATCAAGGAAATGGTTACATAGGTATTGACCATCTCCATGTTGTCTCCGCTTATCATAGATATCCATGGCTTGCATTGGTTATCATTGGCTTGTCTTAGTTATCAATGGCTTGTCTAAAAATAGTTTTAATTCCTTTTACTGTGTTCAACAAATATATGTGTTTCGAGCTGGAAGACTGACGGTCTTGTTGGTTAGATATAGTGTGAATTATATTTCAACAATATATATTGTAAATTATATTTCAAAAATATATAGTGTGAATTATATTTCAAAAATATGTAGTGTGAATTATATTTCAACAATATATACATTAATAATTATTACTACATGTATATCTTTCAGAGACAAACATAAATCATGTTTTAATTTAACAAGTCAAATTATGTACGCGAGATATAATCAAACCAAAAACAATTGCTATGCTGTCCAAGGTTTGTTACTCGATATGCCGGGGATCGGCATTTTATTTCTAGCAGGACATGTGTTAAATGAGTTTCAAGTTCATTAAAACGTTTAATGCTTTTTTGTTCAAGTCCCCCCAATCATATTTAACATGTTAAAATATTTAGACACTTCAAAATAACTAAATGTACGATTCGTTATCATGACATTTCGCATTACAGCCCGACGCTCTACCAATAAACCACGATGTAGTTCAATTTTACCTTGCTTCGTATCCACGCTTTCTAAAAGAAAGAAAGAACCCCCCCCCCACACACACATACAAAAAACAATCCTACTTTTTAAAATGATATAGGCGAAATATTATTCAATTATATGGTTGGTCGGTCCCAGATTGTGGTCCGGGTCGAAAATCGTGGGCTCTAAAACGTGGACCAAAATAAGGACGTCACTTCCTGGTCAAGGATCGACTTGATATAAACATAATGATTATTTCAATTCGGCGATCTCTGTCAAAACATGAAAACGACGCACCCTTAAGTAATTGTTATTGGTGTCTTGCGTGCGATTTTCTCACAGCTTGCATTAAGTTTCTTCTCGGTCAAGCATTGTCGATAACCTTCTCCGTCTACTCGGCTTCTCTGGATTAGGATATTGGTTTCTTTTGCACCTTCTATCAAAAACTTTGCAACCAATCGATAGACATTTTAGTCCCAATTTAGGATAGTGTGCTTTGCATTGTGCGTCCATTGTGATTACGTCCATCTCGGCTCATAACCAATCAGGGTTTGGATCTTTGACCTGCGGCTTTAGTATATCATTTCGGCCCGCTTCTATTGGGCTTGCCAACGATCTGGATCGGCCCTCGATCTGAGTTTCACAGATCGACACGAAAATGTTCACTTTACAACATGGTGTTTTTATGTTTTTCATAGGAAATCAAGATAGAAAGAAAAGACCGTGTGTGGGGGCAATGATGGCAATAGTTGTTATCCACAAACATGCCAATGAGATTTTAGAAAATTATAAATGTTATGTATATTTTCTGCGCGAATAAACAAATAAAAAAGAGAAGTAACCTTTTGTGTTACTTATATTAATGCTCTTTTAATAAAGCAGAACCTTTCACTCATCTGGGAATCAGGAGGGTCAGACATACCACATGACCAGTTAATGGTATACGATATATTTTGACTGCATGGTCGCTGAACAATTCTTTAAATTCTGTTGACATCAAAACAACCTTATTATTTTACTGAATGATCGAGTGACTTAGGCAAAATAATCATTGGAATTTATTGTGCATCAAAACAACAACCGAGATGAAAAATAAAATGTTTGATGTAAGTAAATAATATTTTCTTGAGACCTAATACAATAACGATAGATCCATTTTGACATAGTTTATAGCACAATGCTTAATGTTGTATAACATTATTCTGTATTCAAAACCTTTTTAACATAAACTTTAGAACTTAGTTTTGAACATAATTTTAGAACTAAGTTATAAATATATTTTTTACCATAGACCTGTTTGATTTAAAATCAACTATGTCCAGTAAATTACAGTTACCATTGCCGTTTTTAATGCGAAATGCAATGAAAAAGAATTGATAACCAAAGAGATTCTATCAACAAATTGTACATTTACTTATTATCTGCAAATTTAGAATTTGCTCCAAACTTGGAGCTATGATTACGACACTAAACATGTAGAAATAAGGTAACTAAATAGATGTTCATAAAAACATGAACATTTGCTACATCGATAGGTGATTAAAAGATAAAACTCTGAATATTTGATGATACGTGTACAGGTATGTACACATTCTGTGTTTAAATAGTTGAAAAATAAGAACATTATAAGAACGTGTAAATATTTAAATATACTCAGCCAAAAAATAAAGAAGCCCTTTTTTAATTCTTAATATCTCTTTTAATATTATATGTCACAGATGTAAACATGTAATCGTTGGGCTACCTGTCGATCAAAGTTTAATCAGTAGTAATCCGTGCCCTTCGGTTAAAGACGAACTTTACAAGATTTGCATGTGCGCATTGTGCAACGCGAGTCGATATCCACTGGTAGTAACTGACCGGAAATAAATCCCGATTCCAAACGCCCTTAAGCTGATACTTTTATATGTTGTCATTATCCTACATTTATTATGCTTTATATACCGGTATGTAACATTTTTTAGAGATTTGCATTTTTGTCTTTCGTCGAATTTTTATTTAAAGATGTTTCTTGCTTCATCGACATTTGCGATCCGGTGTTAAGCGCTGGATAAAGAAAGATGTGGTTCTGCCTGGAGATCTTGTGCTTAGTGTTTTCTTCTCATTTATATACTTAGCTGGACGGCGCTATATAAAATAATGTTGCAGCGACGAACGGTTCAATTCGTTTTCATTTAAAATGTAACAACACGCGCTTTAACATCTGTTAAGCTGAAATATTTTTTGTCGCTATTAATTCAAATTTAATATAACATAAAATGGACCATTTAGTGTCAGCAGTCCTGGGCTGCTGTGTATTTGTGTTTGTAATAATACCATTTGGAAACAACTCGCTTGTTTGAATATGGCATGAAAGTTTATCTCCCTTACATCAACAGGCAGATAAGAACATTTTTTCTATAGCTCTAATTTTGGGATTCATTTCGTGAAATGAAAATAGGTGTGCATTAGATACTGGTATGCGAACTGTTTTTCAAAACAAACTGGATACATTCATATATTTGGTTGCATCTAGATTATTTCCCTTGCATTTGGTTCCTTTTTGAAAAGGATCATGTAGTTTAAGTATCACAGTTTGATGTTTATCTTTTGCTGTATTGTATGTAAGATACATAAAAGTTTAAAACAAACATATGCACTAGTTTAGTTTATTAGTTAAGGACGAAGAAAACACTTGATAATTTTAGCCCTCGTCGATAATAAATATCTTTGGAGCATATTAAGTTGGAATTAATTTTTAACAATGTTAAAATTTATGTGGAAATTTCTGAATTGATTTCCATCAGTTGATGCACACAAAATGTGAAGAAAATACGCTAATTTGTGTATGCTAACTCTTGTGAATTTAATGAGCTCCTAAATTGGATTTGAATATCATTTGATGTCAGTGGATAGTTAGGTATTTCAAAGTGGTTTTTGTCTTCCAGAGGAATACGGATGATATGTTACTTTGTACATATTTTCCGGTTATGCATTGAATCATAATTAAGTATGCTTGCCGAAATGTCTCATACATTTCTAGCAAATGATTGGTCAATCTGGAAATATTTGCGTTTTAGACTGAAATTTAGATGGGGTGCAATAAACATGTTGCTAAATTTGTTTAGTTCTGTTGATTGCAAACTAAATAGTGTCCCCTGCCAGTTGCATATAAGTTCTATTTTTAGATCATTTGTATTAACAATATGGCAGTTTCCAAGAATCAATGGTCGCGAAACTTGTTGATTGATAAAGGTGTCGCAGGTAACGCGCTAGTTACATAAATTTCTGACGGCAGCCTCGCGTAGAAGTAAAGTGTCTGGCCATGTGTCGTGAGGTAGATAATGACCCGGAAGAATGGGAATGAAGTCTTTCACAGCACGTCCGAATACACACATGGCAGGCGAAAGTTTTGTATCCCGATCAGGGGTATTTCGATACTGTAAAATGGCGCGCTGAAAAGCATCAGTGTTAAGTTCACCATTCGGGCCGGTGTTGTCAGTTATCATGCGCTTAACCGTCTTGACCCCAACCTCCGCTCTGCAGTTACTGTGTGGGAATGCCACCGAAGACAGTCTGTGGTGTACACCCCAGGTGTGCAAGAAGTCTCGTGTTGCAGTCGAGGTGAACTCTGGGCCCCCATCTGAGGCCAGTTCATCTGGAATTCCAAAAGTGACGAAAGTTTTTCGCAAACTTTCAATTAGACCCGTGGAACCATTGGCAGATCTTTCTACGATGGGCCAGTTTGAGTACCTGTCTACTATCACAAGGTAATTCACACCCTTGTAATGAAAGAAGTCAGCAGATAGACATTGAAACGGGTATTGCGCGTATACAAGTGGTGTTGGAGGAGGATTGGGCTGAGAAGGTGTCATACGATTACAATGCGAGCAATTATTTCTTATACTCGTGATATCGGCAGTTATTCCTGGCCAAAAGACAGACTGTTCAGCCCTAGATGTCATCGATGTGACACCTTGGTGTGCGGAATGAAGGGAGGTAAGTATATCTTGTCTTAGTGAAGGGGGGATCACCAGTCGATCTTTGTAGATAGCGACGCCGTCAACTGTGGACAAATGGTCTCTAAATGGGAAGAAATATTGTAGGGGAGGCGGGAAGTCAGTACGAGTGGCGGGGACACCCGTTTCTATTAGCTCCACTAGTTGGTGCATAGGTTCATCACTCGATGTAGCTGTGCGCACTTTGTCCCATGTTATACATTTCAAGTTTTCAATTGAACTAACAGCTGATAAGTACAGGTAAGACTCATTGTTTAGGGATACTGATGAGATGTCATCAATGAGTACCATTGGTTCAGCATCTCCAGTCGGGTTGCGCGAAATGGCATCTGGTGCTCGGTTCTTGGCACCTGGCACATGTAGCATCTTAAATTTGTACCGAAGTGTCTTCTCTTTTAGGTTGCGGAGTCGAGCATTAGGGATGTTTTCTAGGGACCTATCCCCAAATATTTTCAACAACGGTTTATGATCCACTGCTATCACTAGGTTTTCACATCCAAGTACGAAATATCGAGCTTTCTCAAGAGCATCGGCTACGGCTAATGCTTCGCCCTCGACTGGTGCATATCGTGATTCTGTGGCACTAGTGAATCTGCTTCCGACTAAAGTGATTTTCCACCCATCAGTACAGCAAAACGGTTTTGTTTGAGCACAGTCACAGTGTTTTTGGAATAACCAGAATCCTATTCCATTTTTAAACCAATCCGTCGCTAGGCAAGTCGGCTTAGTGGGATCAAATATGCGCACACCGTTTTCAATCTCGTTGATGATAACAGCTTTTGACTCCTGAAAGAGGTCATCAAGGGTTGAGTCCCACTTAAAAGGTGTACTTGGTTTCAGTAACTGACGGAATGGTAACATGCGGCCCGTCATACTGAACGCGTAAGAAACTTGGTTGATAAGACCATACCATGATCGTACATCAGTTATGTTCTTGGGTGTTGGGAATTCAAGGATCGCATGGATATATCTCGCACATGGGCGAACACTTTCTGGTGTTATTTCAAAACCAGCAAATTCCACATTGTCCCGGGCGAATACAAACTTATCAGGATTAAGCGTTATACCATTTCGTCCACATATGTCGAGCCAGTTGCATGCTTGAAAAAAGCTTTCTTCAATATTGTCAGCCCAAAGGAGAGTGTCATCGATACATTTTGTCTTCTTCGGGATGTCACTGACGATCTCATCGAAGCGCCGAGTGTATCCATCGCCTGAAGCGACATATCCCTGTGGGGCAGTAAGGTATCGGTATCGACCCCACGGTGTTATAAATGTGGTAAGGTGCCTGTCTTCTTGACGAAGAGGTACGCTGTGGTACCCATTCCAGGCATCAAATACTGTCTTTTTTGTACCCTGTGGAACTGATCGTGCTTGGTGGAATGGAGCCTGAGTATGGTGTGTTTCTCGGACAGCATGGGCGTTTAAGGCCTGAAAGTCTACTGTGCGTCTAGGTGTACCATTTTTCTTGGCGCAAACTATCATGCGGTGGCACCAAGTGACTGGTTCTCCTATGGGGACAGGTTCAATCACACCTAGTCTCACATCCTGATCAAGTCCAGATTTGACCTCCTCCTGCCAATGGAGTGGAACTGGAACAGGGGTATGATAAGCCACAGGCTTGGCTTCAGGGTCCACCATAAGTTGCATCGGTGGTCCTGTCATGAGTGGTAAGGTCTGGTGTTCACAGGTATTAAATGTACTTGACCTGTACCTATTTAAGAGGTATTGTTGTAAATCTATTACATGTTCTTCTGTTGCAGGAAATGGTAACTTTGTTGGTACCGGAGGTGGGGTTGTCGTTTTGGGCAGTCACACAAATGAGCATTGGAATTGGTATGAAGTGATTCTGGTGTGCGCAACTGGTTGTATCACAGTCTGTCGATAACGGCTTGTCCTCGGCAGCATTGTGTCCGATATCTATTGAAGAGCGTGTAATGTTATCTGTTTCACCAAGTTTTGGGAATGACTCTGATATAATACCCAATGCAGTGCATGCTTCTCTGCTAAGAAATATCTTGTCAGAATTGTCAGTGATGTAGACAATTTGGCGAGTCTGAAGTAAATTTCCTTTAGACGACACACCAGAGAAGCGGATGATTGCTGTGCCAAGTATCCTTATGCCTCTATTGTTTGCAGCATGCATTTTCATTGTTACTGGTATGAGATTCCTTTCAGTCATACCCAAGCGATTCACAACTTTGATTCCTGCCAGGCAACTTTGGCAGCCAGTATCTGCCATGGCAGACACTACCGTAGTCTTAGGTTTAGATGGGAAGCTTGTTTCACATCCGAACGTTTTGTAGTCGTCAAGTACACTTTCTGCGGTGATTTTTAGGTAAGGTTGGGGTTTCGATGCACATTTGGTCCATTTGTCCGAGATGTCATCGTATACGTGGTGGTCTAGAACCAGACCTTTGAGGTCGTATGATGAATTGTATTCAGTGACAGAGCATAATGAATCGAAGATTGCACCCTCATGTTCAGTAGATTGTATCTTCGCTGAGGATCTACACATCAACGAAAAATGGTTAGGACGTTTGCATTTTGAACATATCTGTCCATAAGCTGTGCACTCCTTTTGGCGAATAGATGGTGGGGCTCGCACACCGTGTCCATTTTTGCCACAATAAGAACACGATTCACGTGGATTGATTTTCTTTGGATGTTCTTGACTCTTTGCCTGTTGTTGTGCGCGACTTTTTTCACGGCGGTACGAACTTGCAGCTGCAGCACCTTGAGAGTCAATTAACTTAGAGGCTGAGCGTTTTCCAGATTCTTTGGCTTCGACAACCTTGAAAACTTCCTCCAAAGTCATGTTTTGATTCTCAGCACCTAATAGGTCAAGTTGGATCTCTTGGTCATAGAGACCGCGGATGAGTGCATCGCGTAGAATAGCATCGGTATAGTTGACGTCATGATCACAGTTTCCACATTTTAATATGAACTTACATACACTAGCTTGACCACGAAGTCTAGCACCAAATGCACGTACCGGCTCGTCTCGGTCTTGTGTCATATTGTTAAGCGTTACTCGTGCAACCATGGTGTTTTCCTCTCGTACTGCGAGCTGTCGTATTGCTTTGAGAACATTGTCCTCGGTCTCGTTGGTAAGTGATCCGCCAGCGGCCCTTGTTAGGTCCCTACGAAGTGTGTCACCACAGCATTCAAGAAGTTGAATAATTAACTCCTTGTCTTTAATTTTGGTAGCTTCCACATAATCCTTCCATCTCGATAGGAAGTATGACCATTCCTCACTTGTACCAGCGGATGTCACTGATGGCCGTTTGACTTTTTCAGCTTTAGCTGGCGTCATGGGAGCATCATGTACTTTGGCATGTGTCGTAATAAGAGCAGCCACTATAGCCGCATCTAGGTCGGCAGTTTCGTATTCACATGACGGTATCGGGCACTTAACTTTCGGCATCTTTGCAATGTCCCAGCACTTAGGCACGATGGAGTCCAGGGACGAATATAGCGGATGTAACGTTATATGCTCCCGATAGTGTCTAGATCCTATACATCTCCATCATAAATGAGTATTAACTATGTACACTGTTTCTTGATATCCTTCATTTATTAACTATGACATCTAGAATGATGGAGATCTGAAACATATGCATACGTTAAGGTAAGTGATGGGATCGAACAATAATATGCATTCGAAAAGGTAAGTGATGGGATCGAACAATAATCATTGATATACATTCAGCTTATGCATTAATACAGATTAGAAGTAGATAGGATGGAGACAATGCTACTTACAACGTAAATAAGATGGAGACACTACCAATATGATTATTGACTGAGTTTGCATTACAAATGATGTAAGCAAGAAAAGGGGAGCTAACTTTATGACGTCCAAATAATACATCAGGGTAAAAGGGAAGTGGCTGATAATGTATATTCCTCTAGGATCAGACGAGGATTTTACTTTACCGAAGGTCCATCATTTATATGTCTATGGTTTGTTACAATCTATAGTTTCAGATTCCAGTTAAATTGCATCTGTAACTAAGAATTAAGTATCGCGGCTGCAGAGTACATTAACTTCAACGTTGGTCCAGTTTCGTGCAATGTTTCTCAGCATACAAACTATACTATGCATATTGCTATATTACAAGTAATCAAAAGTTTAATAGTGAATTACCACAAGATCTTCGGCTTAAATCTTTAATGACGACAAGCAAATTTGATCCTTGGAAAACACTTTTTACAAGTGTTTAGATTATATGTAATCGAAGCCATTTTGAAGCGTTGAATGAACGCAAACGCGAATAACAATTGGTCAAAATCTACACAGGACCGCCATAGCATGGTGTTGTACATGAACATAATTAATTTTGGTACCAAAACACCATATAATTTGTTGAACATTCTGTATATAAGAATCTAAAATAACTTAAACTTTAATTTTGTCTAGTTTGTCTTAGTAACTTGTATTCGTATCAAATCTGTTTCTCAGCTTTGATCAACATGATAAGAACACAAAAGTATGATTTCATTATTTTGAGTTTCATGTTTATTCATTTAAAATTTCGGACTATATTATATTTTAATGAAAATCATGATTGTGTCTTAGTTTAAGATTCTATTGACACAAAATTATACTATATCATTTTCATTTCTTTGATTTGACAATTCAATTTATTCCCCATATATTGTCTGAAATATAAACCCACTCTCCAAAGTAAACCTATTTCGCGAGACGACCGAGGGTAGAGAGTAAATCAATAAAACGCCGCGCAGATAATGAAACGTAACATCATCACTGTACCATTAAGTGTCTGAGATGAGTTTCCTTTCAGACCACTTTGTATGTCAAATGACGTTCGAGTAGGATTTATACTGACAGGTCCGTAGCTTTCCAGAAGTGATAGTGCGCCTGGATGCCCTCTGTGATAGAATTGATAAGAAATTCTTGACAAAATGTTCGATTTGTATTTTGATGCTACAGTTGTACGAGAAATTAATTTGAACGATGCCGGATATTGCATTACAGTTTATGTCTTTTGCTGGCATTTGTTTCTTATGCTTACATATTACTTTATGTACATAATCACTTAATTAAGATGTAAGTTTAATGTAATCTTAATAATTACGCAATAATCACTAACAAACATTTACTTATTTATACTGAATGTGTCGCTGTCATTGTAATAACTGAATTGCTTTTGCTTTGACACAAAACAGTTATGACTTTTCAGGATGATGAAAACTTTCATACACATATATGCATGTTTAATGTACGATTATGTGTGTATTTCTGGGGAAATTTGATGTGATTTGATATGTTTAACGCACAAACATCATTATTCAGGTTGTGAATTTTTCAGATACTACTAAAATGAATCAGAGAAGGACTATTTGATGGAGGTGTAATGTGTCACAGCGGTAGATTTCGTGACGAAAGAAACTTATCAAACCACAGATTCGAATATCATTTGCATATGTAGAACTTCTAAGCAGTTAATTGTAGTCAATATCTTAAACATATATTTAGCATGCAATTGATTTTAATCAGAAATTTTTACTTAAGAGTGGAAAAATTCGGAATTGCTGTTTTTCATTATTTTTAAAGCATACTAATATATTAAAGACTATAATGTTTTCAATTTACAATGCTAATTGTGATTTAATACGTTAAAGTCTTTATACTTCAAAAATATTTGATTCACGGAGAACTTGCTTTTGTCTTAACCAATTACCACTGGAAACCTAAAGTCAGTTTGTGAAATCTGCTTATGGAAATAGATTTCATGTTCAAGTGATGTTATAATAGCTTTCTTTTATTTTAAAAGGATCACGAGTATACTGTATGAAACATAACAAAAGAAAATAATTAAATTACAATATGATACCATTTTAAACGTTTTCCGGCAACTCCTAAATTTTCGAGTTTTTGCAGAACATGTTTACGATTTCTTCAAAATATTTTAAAACCAGACAGACTTTTTCCCAAGTGCTGTTTGATGTTGTTATCAAATTGAATCAAATATATATTAACCCTTTCCCTCATATAGACTCATTTTGACGCACTCAATAGGTACCACATAAAGCCTGATCTGCAGAAAACCACAGATAAACCTTACAAAATTTAATTATAAAGTCCTCATTTCCAGACCATTGAGGAGCAGCGAACAGCATAAAACCTGATCAGCCTGCGAGTTACTCGCAGGCTGATCTGGTTTTATGTTGTTCGCATAGGTCTTTTCATGGTGTCCTCTATGAGGGAAAGGGTTAAACAATATGCAACTTGATTAAAGTTTCGAATGCTATTCAACCATTTCTAATCTAAACAATATAATAATTCGATAACCGCTATAAATCTTCCATCTATAGTCAGATATCATGTTACTTTATTTGATGAAAATCAAACGTAAGAACTTCTGATTAAACAGATAGGCTACCCTGGTCCTGTGGTAACATACATGACTGCGGTTCCGAAAGTAGTGGGTTCGTTCCCCATTGGGGGCAAGAATTCTTCATGGCTCTTCCAGGCGCCATGTACTGATCTAACCCAGGTAGCGTTGAGAGGCGTTCTCGTATAAATTGTTTCTCAATCGAGGTAAAAGTAAATACGTTAAAACTTAGATTAACGGATGTTACATATTAAAAACGTTTACAATCCAACGTCACATGACAAAGTAAATATGAAAAAGCACATGTATAACAGCTTGGCACAACGGTACAGGAATAATTGCTAGGAAAAGGGCTGAAAAAAAGATAAAAAAGCAACAACAACGACATGAAACATGAATTCTTTACTTCATGGATATTCATGTACAAATTATTGACTCGATGGATATTGATTTACAGAACTTTTAATGTGTATATGAAAGAAGAGATGTTTCTTTGCGCTGTAGACTGTGTAGAATCTGAGCTACAACATCTTATGAGCAAGAGAGGAGGTCCTGATCAGTCTGCTCTGTTTGCCAATGTGTCAAATCAAGTCTCTGTAAGGTTAAACAAATTCGCCAGTGTCAGCTAATTCAAATCTCCTGTAATGAATGAAATATCTGCATTATTGGTATCAGAAAAGGACACTATTTTCCAAGTACGTTTTCTTTAAATACACTTGTTTGTTGCGTTAAAAGTTGTCTTGTCTGTTTTGTCCTCTTTCTTCTGTATCAAGTCGTGGCATTAAAAGGTTCTCTTTCGCTGTTACCATGGCGATAAATCTTTATCCATCTAAATGTTTATAATTCCATTTGTTAATCTGCTGCTGAGCTTTTCTCTCAGTTACTAATTACATGTGCATTTTCAAGAAATGGGCTTGTAACTAATATCTGAAATGTCATATTTGGTAAACACTCAAGATACGTTCACATAATGTAAACCACATTATAGTATATACATATTTTAGATAAAATTACAAATATGTACCACACCTACTCTGTGTAAGTTTCAAACTACCCCCTGCCGTATAATCAATGAAACAACAATTGTCCTCATCCATAATTCAATGAAACATACATATGTCCTCATTTAATGCCCATCTGAAAGATTTAATCAAACATACAACTGTCGTGATTCAAAATTAAATGTATGAAAAATGTCAGCTAGGGCAACCTTTGACAGAAAATAAAAATCAGCCAGCCGATTATTAATTGTGCACGTAAGCTAGATTTTTCATTTTTTCGATAGACATATTCTTAAAAGAGGACCTCAGCGTTTTGTAAAATCCATCTGTTCAATTAACAATGTCTAAGGCAGTTCTCTATGATGTCTGCCATCATTTCCGATGAATTAATCATTCCCTGCTTCTGCGTGACATCTGGCTTTCGTTAGGCACGCCTTGTTATTTGAGAGGTCAGACAGTGTTTAAGGTGCAGACCATACTTTCTTTCAGAACAGCGACATAATGCAATCACTTCAGCAATAGATACAGTATGTTTGCGCATGCCCCTTGTCAAAAAATCAGATCCTGATTTTTAACAGTTTATCAAAATCTTAAGTGGGACAAAAATATCTTCATTGCGAAACGATAGTCTTTATTAAAAACGAAACATGTATTAACTTACAAACAATGTATTTGACATGCTATTTCCTTTTTCTTTTTTTTTGTTCTTTTATCGAACGATTTTTCAGGAAGATTCGCTTCCACTTCGATTCCACTTATTTACAATCCCTTGGCCCACAATCCACGAATCAAATATATATTTTTTTTTCGCTTTGTGAAAATAATGTAATAAAATCGTTACCCAGCTGCTTACCCCTCATTGTCTTCTTTTTATTCTGTTTTTTTTTTTCCTGCCTTTGTACACGTACTGTACTAGAAACGGCGAGGGAACGACTTGCATACAGTTAGAGAAGAAATAACATATCTTCTTTGTTTTCAATCAAAGTTTCCATGGCTTCGCTTTAGCGACACGCAAACAAATACCAATAAAAAAAGTAAAATGAGTAATAATGCCATCACTACGTGGAGATTAACCATTAGTCGCCGAAGGTTCGAGTTCTCGAATGGTTACTCGGATTTGCAAGGTTATAATCTGGCTGCTCACGTAAGAGTACACTACATCTTCATAATGTGACATTTCAGATAAACCCTAAGCATGTTTGCTAGCATTCGTTAAAAGCTATTAGATGGAAGGCTAGTGTTTCATTCCCCTGGGTTTTGAGAGGAAGGAAAGTCATTAAACAGAATATCCGCAGTTAGATTATCCATAATAAGAAAAAGTTAAAACATTTATATGAAATGCTGAACAAAATTATTTATCATGTATATGATATTGTTTATTTAACTCAGTTTTAATGTTTAACCTGAAAAATATATTAAAGAAGATGACCAATGACGATGCTAAATTTAGTATCTTTCAAGGATCATTTAAATTTCCGAATTAAGAATTAAATTGTAATACATTTTGTAGAATTGGTAGATTTTAATCTTTGAGGAAAACATATTGATGATTCAACTTCAAGACAAGTTTATATCATATTAAGGATAAAATCGGGTAGTATGTAAATATTAACTCAAGCAAATTCCAGGTGTTTGATGAATTGAGGCTATCATCTTCATAATCTGATAATCATTCTACCTCTATTTTACATTTTAATCAAAATAAACGTATATATTTAGATCAAATGTGATTCACAAACATCGTTTTGCACATACACGTACACAAATATCGTTATGCACGTACACGTACACAAACATCGTTATGCACGAACACGTACACAAATATCGTTATGCACGAAGACGTACACAAATATCGTAATACACGAACACGTACACAAACATCGTTATGCACGAACACGTACACAAACATCGTTATGCACGAACACGTACACAAATATCGTTATACACGAACACGTACACAAACATCGTTATGCACGAACACGTACACAAACATCGTTATACACGAACACGTACACAAATATCGTTATGCACGAACACGTACACAAACATCGTTATGCACGAACACGTACACAAACATCGTTATGCACGTACACGTACACAAATATCGTTATACACGAACACGTACACAAACATCGTTATACACGTACACGTACACAAATATCGTTATGCACGTACACGTACACAAATATCGTTATACACGAACACGTACACAAACATCGTTATGCACGTACACGTACACAAATATCGTTATACACGAACACGTACACAAACATCGTTATGCACGAACACGTACACAAACATCGTTATGCACGAACACGTACACAAACATCGTTATGCACGAACACGTACACAAATATCGTTATACACGAACACGTACACAAACATCGTTATGCACGAACACGTACACAAACATCGTTATACACGAACACGTACACAAACATCGTTATACACGAACACGTACACAAACATCGTTATACACGAACACGTACACAAGCATCGTTATGCACGAACACGTACACAAACATCGTTATACACGAACACGTACACAAACATCGTTATGCACGTACACGAACATCGTTATGCACGAACACGTACACAAACATCGTTATGCACGTACACGTACACAAATATCGTTATGCACGTACACGTACACAAACATCGTTATACACGAACACGTACACAAACATCGTTATGCACGTAACACGTACACAAATATCGTTATGCACGTACACGTACACAAACATCGTTATGCACGAACACGTACACAAACATCGTTATGCACGTACACGTACACAAATATCGTTATACACGAACACGTATACAAATATCGTTATGCACGTACCCGTACACAAACATCGTTATCACAACAAACGTAACCGTACACAAACATCGTTATGCACGAACACGTACACAAATATCGTTATGCACGTACACGTACACAAATATCGTTATGCACGTACACGTACACAAACATCGTTATGCACGAACACGTACACAAATATCGTTATACATCGTACACGTACACAAACATCGTTATCACGAACACGTACACAAACATCGTTATACACGAACGACACAAACGTTACACACGCATCGTTATGCACGTACACGTACACGTACAAAATCGTTATGCACGTACACGTACACAAACATCGTTATAGACACGAATCACGTACACAAAATATCGTTATGCACGTACACGTACACAAACATCGTTATAAGCACGAACACGTACACAAATATCGTTATACACGAACACGTACACAAATATCGTTATGCACGTAACACGTACACAAATATCGTTATCACGTACACGTACACCAAATATCGTTATTCACGTACACGTACACAACCATCGTTATGCACGAACAGAGGTACACATCAATATCGTTATACACGTACACGTACACAAATATCGTTATGCACGTACACGTACACAAATATCGTTATGCACGAACACGTACACAAATATCGTTGATGGTCACATAACACGTACACAAAACATCGTTATGCACGAACACGTACACAAATATCGTTATACACGAACACGTACACAAACATCGTTATCACGAACACGTACACAAATATCGTTATGTACAACAGAAACATCGTATCACATACAAACATCGTTATCACGAACACGTACACAAATATCGTTATCACGAACACGTACACAAACTATCGTTATGCACGTAACACGTACACAAACATCGTTATGCACGAACACGTACACAAACATCGTTATGCACGTACACGTACACAAACATCGTTATGCACGAACCCGTACACAAACATCGTTATGCACGTACACGTACACAAATATCGTTATACACGAACACGTATACAAATATCGTTATACACGTACACGTACACAAACATCGTTATACACGAACACGTACACAAATATCGTTATACACGTACACGTACACAAATATCGTTATACACGTACACGTACACAAACATCGTTATACACGTACACGTACACAAACATCGTTATGCACGAACACGTACACAAATATCGTTATGCACGAACACGTACACAAATATCGTTATGCACGAACACGTACACAAATATCGTTATGCACGTACACGTACACAAATATCGTTATGCACGTACACGTACACAAACATCGTTATGCACGAACACGTACACAAATATCGTTATGCACGTACACGTACACAAACATCGTTATGCACGAACACGTACACAAATATCGTTATGCACGTACACGTACACAAATATCGTTATGCACGAACACGTACACAAATATCGTTATGCACGTACACGTACACAAACATCGTTATGCACGTACACGTACACAAATATCGTTATGCACGTACACGTACACAAATATCGTTATGCACGTACACGTACACAAACATCGTTATGCACGAACACGTACACAAATATCGTTATGCACGTACACGTACACAAATATCGTTATGCACGTACACGTACACAAACATCGTTATGCACGAACACGTACACAAATATCGTTATACACGTACACGTACACAAACATCGTTATACACGAACACGTACACAAATATCGTTATGCACGTACACGTACACAAGCATCGTTATGCACGTACACGTACACAAACATCGTTATACACGTACACGTACACAAATATCGTTATACACGTACACGTACACAAACATCGTTATACACGAACACGTACACAAATATCGTTATACACGTACACGTACACAAACATCGTTATACACGAACACGTACACAAATATCGTTATGCACGTACACGTACACAAATATCGTTATACACGTACACGTACACAAATATCGTTATACACGAACACGTACACAAGCATCGTTATGCACGTACACGTACACAAATATCGTTATGCACGTACACGTACACAAACATCGTTATGCACGAACACGTACACAAATATCGTTATACACGAACACGTACACAAATATCGTTATACACGAACACGTACACAAACATCGTTATGCACGTGCACGTACACAAACATCGTTATGCACGAACACGTACACAAACATCGTTATGCACGTACACGTACACAAACATCGTTAAACTCCCATGCTCCAATATTTATTAAAATTACAAATGATAAAGAAATAACAAAAAGGGAATGATATTGATATAAAGCATGTTAGGGAGGTACAAATTCAAATGCTTCCCGCCCTTCAAGTATGATAAATTTCAGATAAACGTTATATAGCAAACTTCAGCTAAATAAAATTCAGTGTAATTCCAAAACATATAATTAATGAACATATTGATTTAAACTTAAATAAAAACAACTGCATATTTTCTGAAATGCATGTGTGGTGTAAATAGTTTATAACGTGTTTACTCTCCTGCTGAGCGGGATTCACTTGCGTATATTTTTGTGATTGCGTTATTTTAAGCGTTTTTAGACTCCGTATGACGTCTTTCGACTGTTGAGGTGTCTAAATCAATATTCTATTCTATAAATAGTTTATAAATCTAAGCTATGTGATTATAAAAAATAACTGTTTCAAATAGTGTTAATACACTGAATGACATAAAATGGTTTCATAAACCCAGAAAATGATGATAATTTCAGGTAATATGTCCTAAACTCTGGTCATCAAATCAAGTACTATGTGTAATCCCTGCTGTTTTCGTGTGTATATGAGTACTGAGTAAAACAGAAAGTGAACGCACTTTCTGAAATTGGCAGGTAGAAGTTTTACATGCTGAGCGCTAGGCAAGGGAGATATACCAGTATCATTCTTACCGACTTCTTATCGAATCCACATTTCGAAATAACACTGTTAGATTTCAATGGTGTCCTTCGCATTTTCTGAGAAAAGTGTAAACACGCAAAGTAATTACATACATAAACACATACATAAGTCTGATGTTGGAAGGGTCAAAAAATGAAACAGGGCCATATATCTGGTGACAATTACCTTATCTGAGTAGGTAGTGCGACTATGTGTGGTATCTTAAAACTTCTCTACGACGTGATCTTACCACTATATTAGCTCCACAAACGCTGAAATATTGTCTGAATTTTGCAAAATCCTTGATTAGTCTTACCTTCATTTCGCATAAAAATCGTCATTTAATAGTTAAAACTCCCATGTGAAATACAATTCATCTTGGATTTATTTTAAATACTTAATTGAAATTCTGTTTGATGTTTCGAAACAGAAATAATTATTTTCGTTCTTTGTGTTTTATTTCCACTTGTTTGTTGTGATGATAGTTGTTTACCAGACGTTTCTTATATTTGATTACTATAGGGAATATACTGTCTAAAGATTTAAGGTTTCTATATTTTATTGCCAAACACGAGACAAACAGAGAATAACTCTTACGTCATTTTTAGATGTTATGAAATATTTATCATATTTTTATATACTTGTCAATACATATTCAAGTATAAAGTGAAACTTTGCGAATGTTTCAAAGTCTATTTTACGATCGGCAAACACATGCATTTTTCTTATCATCATTCTGTTATTCCTTGCTCTCTCTCTTTGCATACTAAAAATTTGATAATGAAGTCGATCTTTTTTATATTCTTGGCAAAGAAATTAACAGGGATTCACTAGCGATTTCCAAAAAAAAATAGAAAATTTATAACCGGCGACTATAATTTATCTTTTTAAAATGACATTTTAATTAATTGCAATTTAGAAAGGTTACATAATCTGTCAAATTGAAATATAATTCAAAACAATAGGTTAACACTGAGCAAAGGGCTCAGGGTTTCAAGGAAAAATCCCATTATGCTTTGCATAAAATTTTGATTTTATGTTGTGAAAATAAGATAATTATGATTTTTAATGGAAAAAGATAGAAAAAAATTTGCTGAATTTTGATGAAATAATAAATATAACATTGCTTCAAAATCAAGTTAGGGGCATAAGACTGTTGTATGGAGAGAGTCGATTGTGGGTTTCCGACGATTATATAAATCCACGATAAATTGCCGCGAGGTTTAACCCATTTCGTGAACTTTTGGTATTTATTTTTTTCACCAGAGAGAAATGCGCGGACTTTTAAAGCCAAATAAAACATGTACAACGTGACATCTAATGATCACTTAATAAGATCTTGAAACAATTTCCATCATTTCTTATTTTTTCATTAAATGGAAATCCACCATTTATCAATACAATATGAATACATTTCATTCATATGTAAAATATTTATTACCTTAAACGACTTTGTTTTTCAGTATTTTTTCATCTTCTTAGTTTTTACAGACCGATGTATGTCAAGATATATCGACATTTGGATTAAAACGCATTTGACAAATCCGTCTGGAATTTAAGAACCTCCGGAAATTCAATACGGTATTTTCTTCTGAAACCTGAGTCTGTTTCAGTTAATACGGCAGACAACTAAATCGACTGGTTCAAGTGGACGACGGGGACTATTCTATATGAAAACATTATTAAGAGAGCTATGACCTGAGACATAATCAAATGTTAATTCCGAATTCATTGAGATAAACCGGATACGTTATGATGAATCTAAATTGACACTTCATATATTCATATTTATTCTCAGTCATCAAATACGTCTGACGATATTATGAATGTATTAAGTATAGTAAAAATGCAAAATAGTTTTAGTCATTGATAATGAACTTGCAAAATGTACATATTTATCTACTCGCACGTGAAACGAAGCTCTAGCAATTCGATTCCCTGTGAACATCCGCTTGAATGACCATCATGATTATGATCATTAGTAGAAGTATCGATTTCTAATCATAGGCTGTAATAACAAAAAGGAAACGAGGAAAAATGGATAAGGCATGTTTTAATATCACCAAGTGTATGCAAACAAATATAATAGCTCACCCGATGAACATAATACTATCGACCGCGTCGAGATATCTTTTCAAGAATCCTGTTTTTGGTCACTCAGTATACCAACCGACGTTCAAGAAAGTAGAAATTATCGCATGAAAAAAAGACGAAAGAAATGTTGTAAAAAATGATTTTATGGCTAAAGATATGTGAATTCATTTTTGAATTCAGCGTGTTCTTGTTAGAAAACAGTGTGACATAATTGATAAATAAAATCTGGCATTCTTGACAGCCATTCAAATACACCTAAACCTAACATTCCTTACTGCAAACTAGTAGTCCCCATTCTTAAGTTTTATGACGTAAGAGAGTTCCAGATACCACCAGGTTATGAATGTCAGGTTAACAGTGAAACATTGTTCAGAAAATGTTCAGTATTTAATGCGTATAAATTTTGTTTAGTCAGTTTGACTGTTTCTCTTAAATAAAAAAAGTTAAGGTTGTTGCATTGTACAGTGTTAATGTGCCTTTGAATAGTACCTTACTATATCAATAGTAATATTACAAGATGGCCTAAACTGATATCAAAAATGAAATCATAAAGTAAGATATCATCTTCAATTCAAACTTAAAAGCTTGCAAGAATATACGATAATTAAAAATGTCTTGTGTTTATATATGCGTTACTGGAAATAAATAGAGTAGCATATTTAGATATTAATTCGAAGTGTTCAAAATTTCACTTATAGCATGAAATCCAAGATTATATATTAAATAAAAAATGAATGTCTTATTAAAATTCTAGCATATCTGATCTCATAGATTTAAACAGAAAACAAATAATAAAATGAAACAATGTAAGCATTATTCAAAATTTGCTTTCTTTTCATACTTGTACAATTTCAAAGAATACGTACACTATTTAAATAATGCAATGGGAGGTTAAACTACTATGATAATGCCTATTATTTTTAGAACATAAATAAAAATAAAATTGAAAAACCTACCTTCATTGAGTTGCCAATTATATTTGCTATAAATCCGTCATTTGCCTTTCAGTGAAATACACTGTCACCTGAAACATTCGTTATTGACTTAATAAAACATGTGTGTACAGAGAAGAATCCTTTAAAGATAGAAGAGCCAGGCCACTAGAATTGTAATGGCAACTTCACAAGTACATGTATACATCATTAAAATCTCCTGTTACTAAGTCTCACTGAAGTCGACTTTCAGGCAGAAATAGACAATCCCCTAGACTGTTCTAATAACAGTTCTACAAATACAATGTGCAGTAATACTAGACATAAGGATTGTCTGTCGTTCTTTGACAACAGTGGGGTATCAAATATTTATTATTCATTTTTTATATTTGTTATCGTCAGATACTCGACTGAAAGAGAATACACAATGAAATTTTCGAACGAATTCTGAAAAACTTGTTCGATAATTAATAAAAGATTGTAGTTTGTTAATAAGAGTGATTTACGATTTCCAACTACTAGTCCTTATCATGGGCAATAGTAAATAAAACCGCACGAGAAGATTATATACATTTACATTTCATAACATTTTAGACAAAATTAAAAAAAATACAAATGTATTCTAAGGCTATTCTCGGTAAAATTACTTTAGAATTTCAAAACAACAAACAAATATGAAAAATACAAACAATTTGAGATGAAATGCTTTACGATGTCAGATTTTGTTCGTTTATACAATGTAAATTTGGAACGAAAGTCTGTTTAAAACGTTGTATATGGACCATAATTCAAACAATTGATTATTAATATAACGTGCCAAGAAAAAAAGTTTTGGATACAGTTAAATAATAAACTTACCTATCATAAATTTAATGACAAAATAAAACACCTGCTAAGTTTCTAAGTCACGATAGTTGTATTGTAACAAATTACTTATATATGTATTTAAATTTGAAAACTTTTTAACATATCTATACATATTAAAGATTTCAACTGATACCATTTTATGTAAAACTTATTTTCTTTATATAATTTTAGCAGTAGAGGGATATGTTGTTAAAAGCCTTCTATTGGAGTTTCTGCATCATTAGAAACCCCTGTTTTACTGATTCAGTTCCATTTTATGACATCAGGCCATGGAAAAATATGCTATCATAACGTTGTTTTACAGCTGTCGTTGTTTGACTATCGACAAGTGAAAACGAGCTTTGTAAATAAAATACCATCCGGCTCTCCTGTTAACAACGATAGAACCAATGAAATTGCGTCATTTGACACTTTAAAACGACGAAATACTTGCGTAAACACAACGGCCGGTAGATAATAACGATGTAACGAGCATCAGTATCCTTCGATGAAGTTTCAATGGCTCGGTACCACTGGTGGAAATGTCGAGGATGTAATATAATCTCTAAACCATGTCTTCATTTACATTTATCTTTTATGATTTTTATTTACTTTTCAGCTTTCACATTAAGGTATAGTTCGAAATTATGTAATACTTCAAACAGCAGAATCATACGATACGACAATGTCTGAAGTGGCCAGCGAGGCTTTGGACAATCTACCATAGACACGACAACATTGATATCAAGATGGAAAATGAAATCAAAAGCAGCCATTTTAGATTTTTTTTCGTGGCATGATAGAGACATATTTTTTATATTTTGATATTGCTTGCACAAGGATAACTAGCACTTTCGCACGCAGTATCTACAGTGGGTGCACGCGATGACTAACACGTTCGCACGCAGTTTTAATTTTCGCACGAACGTGTCAGTTAACACTAATGTTTCCTGAGTATATGCAAAATGAAAACACAACTCGACACCAGGAGTATGTTGGCTACTAACTGTTCTCTGAAGGTTTGCTGAGGAATAATATTCACAATGTTAATTTTTAATTAATTCATTCATTTGAATAACATAACAAGATCCTTATACACCTATTCTCATATATAACCCCATAATATTTCTTTCTTATCCTTTTTCCTCTTTCTTATCCTTTTTCCTCCTGTAATTTCAAACATATACATATATATATCTTAATTTGATCATCACAGATTTTTTGATGGTATATAGTACATGTATAACAAAAAACACACACTTTCCTAAACTAAAATCATCTTTTAAAGTATCAAGGTTAACCATTAATTATTGTAATAGCTGTCCATTAAATTGATTTTTTTGTCAACTGATATTATTGTACTTCATTTATATTTATGTTTATAAATACTCCATACTGTATAATGATCATGTACTTCTCCTGGTTATTACCCTTCCTGGAGAAGGCGTGTTGTAAACTGGAATTGGTTTAGTGCAAATTGTTTCCACTACTCAATAACATTGCAGGTAACGATGACGCTGTTATAAGAAAACACTTTCGTATTAAAGAAGTATTCGAACCATTGATGGTCATTAAAGTGGACAGAAAAAAAAGCATGAAATATGAACCAACCCGTGTCTAGCTTAAAAATAACACTGCTGAAAGACGTTTCAAAACATACAAATGTAATATATTTTCTGACGAAATAGGTGTATATATTTTTTAAAAAATGGGTCTCTTCCATACATGTTTTTTTAAAAATGGCGTTACAGAATGGCATCATTTTGTGTTTGCAAAATGTCTGACGATGAAGATTTGCAGCCATAATAGAACCAGAATGTAAAAAATACAAGTTTGAGTTGCCCCTGAAACGCGGAAATACATATTCATACCAATCTCAAGAATTAATTATAATCATCAAGAGGTGAGACAGCAAGTCTTTCATATCAATTCTGTAAAATGCCAGAGTGTGATTTGCTGTTAAAAAGCGTGATTTGAACTTTTTACTGAACTTAAAACAGTCGCCATTTCAGAAATTGCAGCAAAATGTCATCATTTTTTTCAAAGATTTCAAAACCAGAAAGTAGCAGCATGAGATAAGAGTTGTGATACCTAAGGCCCTGTTCACATCAGCCGTATGATTTATTTTGTTCGTACGATTTCGCAGCCCTAATGTGCCGTAGACAATTCGCAACATGTCCAGACAGGTCCGCACCAGTCGCAGGAAGCAATACGATGCTCGTACGGTGATCTCACGCGTCGCACGGTGTTCGCAGCTTGAGCATAGGAATACGAAACGTACGTATTTTCACGGCTTCCGCAAGATGGCCGTGCAACTGCTGTGCACATTCGTGCGATTGTCGTACGTTTTAAAAAAGGTTCATGGATTGCCGTGTGGTATTTGCAAGTCAAACGCAATAAGTGACTGACACCAGCCCTAGCCGGAAATCGTACGTTGATTGTACGGGTGTCTCAAGGCTGTCGTGCAGCAGCCTTGCGATTCTTTCTAGCTCCAGAAATCGCAAGAAAATCGCTAAGAAAATGTGCATGTCGAATATCTAGTTTACGACGTTGCGACAACCCCGTGGCATTGCGAATTTGTACGGATGTCTTGAGGGTGTCGTAAGAAACGTAATTTTTTAAACTAAAAAAATAATAATTATGATTATCATTATTTTGTCACGAGAATATCAACATTAAGATCTAGAGTGTATATTATACAAATAAGCATATATAATTTATTTACTAATTACATGGTTTTTATTTCGATTAGTCATTTATCTTTTTAAATATAATATATATGATTCCATCACTTGCATATAATGTTTATATATTTATTTATGAAAATGAATGAAGGGGAAAAGATGTTTAAGATGAAATAATATATATCAATATTGCTTCAAAGTCAAAATTTGTGCGGAAGTCTTGCCTCCTCCTAGAATTGTTAGTTGTGGCTCATTGTGGAAAATGTTGTTGGAATGACCAATTTATATCGTATAATAGAAGTAAAGCCTAGCAATTTTGAGGTATAACTCTATGAAGAAATAATCTTTAATACTTATTCTACAGGCTGAACTTTTATAGCATTAAAACGCGACCTATTATAATCACCCATCTAGATCTTCTCGTTTAGTCTAAAAACTGATGATATTGATAGTGTTCATCTTTTCTCCCTCCTAAAATACATGGAGATCCGCTATTTATCAATTTAATATGAATAAACTTCATTCTTAAATAAAATGGTTGTTAATTGGCTTTTTTTTCAGGTTATATATCTCAATATCTTTTTAGATTGTTTTTTGTAGACTGTTGTATGCCAAGATATATCGATATTTGGATTAAAACTCGTCTGGCAAATCCGTCTGGAATTGAAGAACCTCCGGAAATTCAACACGACATTTTCTGCTGAAACCTGTGTCTGTTTCAGTGAATACGACAGACAGCTGAATAGCTTGGTTCAAGTAGACGACGGGGACATTTCTGTCTGTAAACAAATTAAGGGAGCTATGATCCGAGACATAATCAAAAGTAAATTGCAAATTCATCGTGACAAACCAGATTACAGCTGACGAATACTGCTGTATTTTTATAGATTTGCCAGTCATCAAACATGTCTAATACTGTTGCTGCTGCTGGTATCATTATCACGTAGGGATAAAATGAAAAGCTTGGAGCATTTAACTTTTGTAATCACGCATACGTGATCTTTTAAAAAGAGTTTATAAAAGAAAAACGTTCACTCGTTGTTATGCCAATTTATATGTTTAATTTCCATCTGTTACCTTTCAATGAATCACACTGCCATCAGAGACTGTTGTTATATTGATTTGACTTGACAAAATGTTTGTGTAGAGATATATAATATATCAAAGGGAGATGTGACAGGTTATTAGAACTGTAATGACAACTTCACAAGTATTCATCATCAAACTCTCAAGTTTCGAATGAAAGTCTCACGAAATAGACAAACAAATTTTTTTTCATCTCTATGTACGTCCTTACAACGTCACTGAAAATATCTTTGTTAGACTTATACGTGTTTATCTGACATAAAGATTGTCTGTTGTACTTAGAGAACACTGGGGAAATTTGATATCTAAACATTCAATGCTTTTATTTTTCTTATCGTCAAAAACAAGAAACACACACACACACACACACACGAAAATATACATTGAATCCTTAGACCTGCCTGTATGATAGTTGACAAATGATAAAGATTATGACTTGTTAATAAGTCAACACCTTTAACAAGAAGTATTCAAAACAACGAGACACTGACGCTTCACCATTGAAATAATCTGGATAATTTGGGTCTTGGTTGTTTGTTTCACTCTGTGGACATCCATGGACATAAATATTAATTTCTTGAAAAATTTAAAATAAAGATTAAGAAATCAGTTTATCAGGTAATGAAATAATACTCTTGTGAATCTAAACTGCAAAAAAAAAAAAAAAAAAACTTCAGTTTTCCAGTTTGTAAAAAATGATACACAGAAATTATCTTCAAAAAGATTTAGATTGTGCTTTCATTTATCAAATACTGCAGCAGGTAGATATAAAATATTTTAAGACAAAATAGACAGTGTGCTGTTTGTAACCAAAACGGAATTGCATTTTTATAATGCTTTCCATCTTATAAGGAACACAAGAAAATTAATGATATTCAGCCAAGCTGGTCTGAAATGCATATTTTTGATAAATTATTAAGTTACCAGAATCGTACATGTAAAACCATAAACTAAGCTAAATAATATATATTTAATGCTCAGATATTGAGACAAAATGAACTATCGAAAATTTTGCCTTCATAAAACAGTCAATAAAATTTGAAAGTAATATAAAATTGCTTTGAATATAGAAACATAGCTGTATTTTTATACCATTGTGAATTTTATCAGTATTTTATATACTTTACGATTAATACATAAATATGAACACGTCCTTAATATATTATTTACATGTCTTGGCATATTATCTTTTGTAAATGACCAAAGTCATAATTCCGATTTTGCCAATAAATTTATTTGAAAATTTTATTGGTGGAGGTAAATAAACGTCCGTATCTCTAGTATAAAAGAAATTACGTTCTATCTCTTCTTTCTTTCTATCAATATTCGGTTTGACTTTTTAATAATCTTGTATCTTTTGATTTTACCTGTTAATTATGTGATCAGTTTCTTATTTAATTGTTTTCAGGTTCGACCATCTTTTTTTTATCAATTCATTTGTATTTTTATGGCGATACTGAATTCCAACAAAAAATGATAATTTTCTCCGTGTTAATTTGGTAAAAACGAATGTTCAAAGAATGATTATTCCATGTGCCCATGAAGCTCTTCTCGATTCATCTTACAAGGAATATATCTAACATGATAGAGTTCCTATAAGACATCTCTTCTGAAGGATTTGCATCTTTTTTTAATTAAACATTCACTATAATTTCAACGTTAATATCGTCATTGGTGAGAAGTAAGAAAATTATTAGGTTTACATAATACCTGCATTTCATTATTTATCATATTAATTTAAGGCAAAATTAAACAAATTTATGCATTTTAAAACTACCCTTGGTAAACATCAAAACGTAGTTTTAGCAACCGTTGAATAAAATATCGACCTATGAAAAAGAGCCTTATAGATTAAATACATTTAGGACGTACCTGGTACGATTGATTGAACCTATGACCGGCGCAATCTGACACACTGTAAACCGACGAAATACAAGTGTAAAATCCAATCTATCGCGTGCAGTATACTTAGTTAAAGCTATCGCGTGGGAACGTGTTACATATCACTAATCTTTCCGGGTATACTTGCAAAATGCAAACACTACTCTATCTTATGTTTTCTGCAAACTATCCCCATGAGTTGGTTTCCTACAAACTGTTCTCGGGTAGTAGTTTCTTACGTACAAACTGTTAACACTAGCACTCCTTAGTAACATCGCAATTAACGATGACGCTGTAGTAAGAAAACACTTCCGTATTAAAATAGCATTCGAACCATACTTGATCATTTAAATAGACAGAAAAATAATAGAAAAATGAACCAGACAATTAACACGTGCTAGATTAAAAAATGACACTGTTGCAAATATGTTACAGAGCATAAAATGCAATATGTTTTCTGACGAAATGGATGTACATATCGATAAAATGAATGCTTTAAAAAACGGCATTACTTAATGCAATTTATGCGTATTTTCAAAGTGTTTTACGATGAAGACATGCACGTGTAAGACAACCGGAGGATACAAATACAAGTAGTTCCTGAAATGCGGAGATACTTGTTCATCCTTATATCAAGATTCAATTTGAATCTTCGAGTAGGAGACAGAATGTATTTCATATCATTTTGTTAAATGCCAGAGTGTGATTTGTTTTTAAGAGAGCGTAATTTGATATTTTACTGATTTAAAATTAGCTGCCGTTTCAGAAATTGCAGCTCATTTTAATCAATTTCAGAACGAAAAAGTAACAACATGAGATTAGATTTGTAATGTATATGACTAAAATATTCATGTTATATTTATAAAAGAAAACCGAATTAAAACGAATAAAGAGAGTTCACTTTTTTGATGAGATTATAAGAAAATAAGGACTATGATTTTATAAATTGAGAGATATTCCTTCTCCTCGTGTGTTGTTCATCAATAACATGAATATTTGAAATTCTTTTGAAGGGTAACTTTGGCAGGTTACTCAGGTCAGCTCAGTTCAGATAAAGAATACGTTCATAATAATGCATTTGTGGAAAGGAAATGATAAAGTCGACAAAGAAATGTTCAGATAATTACATTGTATTATATTTTATTTTAGTAAAATAACAATAATGCAATCACAAAATCACAATGGCAACTGTCTTAGTACAAAACATACATAATTATTGCTTTAATTATATTTTATATAACTTAACGTGTGATATAGCAGTTTACCACCGTTATGAATTTGTTTTGACTGAGAAATAGATCTCTGTTGAAGTATAATACAGTTATGGCAGATATGTTAATCAGAATTTATAAACACTTAATCTAATGTACAACCGTTGTTTTATTAGAAATTGAACTGATTCATTTTGCCGAATTTCACCTCCTCATTCCTTAAAGACAGCCATTACTCACACTTATTATAAAGAGCGCTCGTTTCAGAATTAAGATGCGTAGGATGTTCCAAATAGCAGATAATGAGCAAATGAAAACCATTCTTACAAATTATCCCAGGAAATCGGCCAAACTTATTGTAAGATCTTATTTATATAGACGATCATTAATGTATAACTGATCTTAACAAAACAACATTTAATATACCATTTCACAATTTTATGGCTATCTAAAGTTGAACTTTATAATTTACGAATTTACCTTTTTTGGTGACATATAGGTCCACTGGGCCGGGTGCTATATTTAAAATATGTATATTATATTACTTGTTTGATATTGTATTTAATGCACATGTCACAATAATAAAATATTTACTTACTTACTTACTTATAGGCTGAAAAAAAGAGTACATAAATAATTATGTAGCCACTGTCACATACGGTGTATAAGTCACGTAGATTCCTGTACTCTAACTATTACAAGGAATGTCTTATTATTGTGTTGCATGATCGTTTTTATTAATCATGGACCTACATACAAAAATACTTCAAGATTGGTGGACATACGATGAATATACGAGTATATTTTATCATATGTACGATAGATCACTTTCTATAACCGCGATTGAAGACAAAAAGTTCTATATTCACGAGTGAATACATTATTTTTATAAGCACACGTGAATATCTCACATTTTATGATCACATGCGAAAAAACACACGTGCATATATCATAAGATTATAATTTTCTATGAACGCGAGTGAATATATCATATTATATAACCCCGAGAGAATGCATCATATTATATAAACAAACTTAAAAATATCACTTTCTTTAACCACGAGTGAACAGCACTAGCATACCATTTTATGTATCCACGAGACAATTTATCATTTTTATAACCACAAGTAAATGTATCACTTTCTATTATCAGGAATCATTATATTATTTTCTATGACCCGAGTAAATATATCATTTTCTATAACCGCGAATGTATATATCACTTTCCTTGACCAAGACTGAAAAACAACAATTGAATATATAATTTCTATAACTAAAGAAGAATATATCTTTTTTCATAACCACACGTGAAAAAATCATAAATCAGACATATTGATAAATCAATATTCCATTAACTCCCTGCTATTTCTTTGCCTTTTATCTTTAAAATTTACCATATGGAGCCGATACAATGAGATATAATTGATTTTTTTGTCATATAAATTACAACACCATGGTCATGTTTTATATATTTTATGATTCATCATTTATGATTTATAAATTACGAATCATCAGTTATGATTTTCAATTAAAATTTATCATTTGTGATTTATCATTTATGATTTATTATTTATGATTTACTAGTTATGATTTATCATTTATGAATACATGTACGTATAATAGTGTCATTAGAAATAACTATACTGCTATTACTTGCATACAAGCAACCTTTTTAGATATACTGCAACACTTAAAGGTAAGTAGACAGATAAATTAAAGAGTGAATAAACAGATTTAAATGTATGTTCTGAAACAGGATATATATATAGTAATTATTTCAATATTTCATTGTGGAAAACAGAAGTTGCTGGGGATGCTTAGACTTCTGTCTTTTGCATACAATTGATTATTTCTCATAAAGTATCACATAGAATACATAAACCTATTGATCATATGTCATCAGATGAATGTATTTTCTGATTTGTTTCCTAATAATGGACATATAATAGACAAATTGTCAAAGGTCGTGGCCAATATATTATATGCATTCAATAATGGAATAAAACCGTCGATAAACATGCACAGAATGCTAATATAACACATGTACGTGCATTTTTTTAGTCCAATTTAAAGACAACACACACACACACACACACACACACATATATATATTTTGCTTTACTTTTACACTCTAAGGCTCATACAGTTTTAATAATGTAATTTAGTGCTCTGTGCAATCACGAAGATTCAAAACATACTCTGATACATATTATAAGTTTTAAGTTTTATTACATAGAGGATACTTGTTGGTTTCAGTGGAATCTAATATTTATTTCATCAAGTGGTGCAGCCACGAGTGAAATTATTGATTTTACTCCTCACGAAAATAAAAATAATATTCCATTGTAACTAACAATTTTTCTTTTCATCTAATGCCTTTCTGCGACGCTTTACACATTATTACTAAGTTCATCATAAATTTTATCCTGTGGGGAGCCCCAAATTCCCGAAATCGCATGAATCGTTATTCGGTTTAAAAGATAGTCCTATAAATGAACACAAGAATGCGTAAATCAACTTATTTTTCAGGTATTTCTTGAAGAAATTGTATTTCAATGTAGAAATCAATATTGAAATTCCTTAAAAAAATGCGATGGTGTCTTTAAGTTGTCCCATTACAAAATAGTGTAAATTGTATAAAAGGCAATATTCACTGTTTAAAACAGTGAAATTACCATTTTTAATTCACTGATATTTCCCATTAATCCACCGAAAAACATTAAAAAATGGTGTATAATAAATACAGTTATGTTAAACAAAATGAACTTATTTTGCAGGCATTCATTTGAGCTCGCATTGTATGTGCATGCGATGTGCTATGATGAAGTACATTTTAGTCTTAAATGGCAATCAAAAAAAAAAAAAAAAAAATGATTAAAGAAAACACTGATGAAATACGCCAAAATTACTCGTAATACCTTGACGTCAACGTTTTACCGTAAAAACTGACCATTAGACATTCTTTCATAAAACATATTACAAACGAGTATGCCATTCCTTCCTTCCTTCCTTCCTTCATTCATTCATTCATTCATTCATTCATTCATTCATTCATTCAACTATGATACAGAAACGGAAAACAGAAGATGTTGTAAAACACCCTGTATAATTTACAAACATGAAAACTGAAATTATATTAAAACATGTTATTACAGAAAGGTATAATATTTATCACACAAATACACATATATACGCCAATGTACGTACATATATATTTACATTATATAATACACTTCTAGAAACAGATATTAATGAATTCTTTATACAATTAAATGTGCGCGAAACTTTAAATGTGCTTTACTGAGCAAGAAATACCTTAAACGACCGACATGTATGATATAATAATACTGTTATATACTTTATACTAGTAAGTGGTGTAACTTATATACACAGAGTACATTCTCTTACTTAATTCAAAACTGTCTGAGCAAACAATGATTGTCATAAAGGTATCATTTGAAAAAAATAAATAAAACAATGTTTTTTTATGCAACGGAATAAAAGAAAGTGCCAGCTTAGATTGGATATTATTTTGTATGTTCATTAGATTAAATCTGTACTGTACGGTGATTAATGTAAAACGCTTTCGCATGCTTCGTGTCAGGATAATGTAAGTGGGTATGATGTCCATGGCGTTTGGTAGAGTCCATCATTTCTGAAAGACAGGCGATGGGATGTCGAAACAAAACAGCAAGTAAACGATCATTTCGAGATGTGATGCGCTATGAAAAAAAAAAGGCAAGTCCTGTGTTTAGGCGAGGGGCATGCCTGATCCATACCAAGTAAGGCATTGACAAAATTTATTTTGTATTCAAATAATCTTATAAAGAAATCCGGTTGATACGTTAATACTGAACGACAGTAACGCATCTGTCTCCGATACAGTTAGCGAATGATTGGAGATCGATACTACATCTATTACCATGTCCTTAGTACAGATATTTAAGAACACTAATATTACAGTCGTATTTTTGTAGGTGGTTAAATATTCAAAAATTCATATCTCTTCTACAAAAAATACTAATGTAGCGAAATATGCATATTCTGCATTAAAAAAGAAATAGAAATTGAAATACTAATGTAGCAAAATATGCATATTCTGCATTAAAAAAGAAACAAGAGGGCCAAGATGGCCCTTGGTCGCTCACCTGAGAAAGATGATTGCTTAAGAAATAAAGATGCTTGAGTGTAAAAGTGAAATCTGGCTTTTTTTATGGTGAAATGGGCATAACTCCTAAATTTACAAGTCAATATCAGTTATAATTGAACCCGATTGTGAGATTATGGGCATAAACATTGTCTTAAAGTTTAAAAATGATTGTTAAAAAAATGAAGTTGGTAGAGAATAAACAAAGTGAAATCTTGCATTTTTTGTATTAAAAGGGGCATAACTCCTGACCTAAATGACCCATCTCCCACAATTGAACTCAATCGAGACATTATGGTCATTAACAATGTCATAAAGTTTGAAGATGATTGCTAAAAAAAGGAAGATGCTAGAGTGTAAACAACGTGAAATATGGCTTTTTTTATATTAAAAGGGGCATAACTCCTGACCAAATTGACGGATCTCAGCCATAATCGAACTCAATCGAGACCTTATGGTCATAAGCATTGTCATAAAGTTTGAAGATGATTGCTCAAAAGATGAAGATGCTAGAGTGTAAACAAAGTGATTTCTGGCATTTTTTTATATTAAAAGGGGCATAACTCCTGACCAATTGACGGATCTCAGCATAATCAACTCAATCGAGACCTTATGGTCATAAGCATTGCATAAAGTTTGAAGATGATTGCTCAAAAGATGAAGATGCTAGAGTGCAAACAATGTGAAATCTGGCTTTTTTTAAATATAAAAAGGGGCTAACTCCTACCTAATGGTCGATATTAGCCAAATCGAACTTGGCGGATTTTATGGTTATAAACATTGATATAAAGTTTGAAGATAATTGCTCATGAAATGAAGATGCTAGAGTGCAAACAATGTGAAATCTGGCTTTTTTAATTTTAAAAGGGGCATAACTCCTGACCTAATGCTCCGATATCAGCCATAATCGAACTTGGCCGAGATTTTATGGTCATAAACATTGATATAAAGTTTGAAGATAATTGCTCATGAAATGAAGATGCTAGAGTGCAAACAATGTGAAATCTGGCTTTTTTGAATTTTAAAAGGGGCATAACTCCTGACCTAATGTTCCGATATCAGCCATAATCGAACTTGGCCGAGATTTTATGGTCATAAACATTGATATAAAGTTTGAAGATAATTGCTCATGAAATGAAGATGCTAGAGTGCAAACAATGTGAAATCTGGCTTTTTTGAATTTTAGAAGGGGCATAACTCCTGACCTAATGTTCCGATATCAGCCATAATCGAACTTGGCCGAGATTTTATGGTCATAAACATTGTTTTAAAGTTTGAAGATAATTGCTCATAAAATGAAGATGCTAGAGTGCAAACGAACAAATTGTGGACGACGGACGACGGACGGACGGACAGACGGACGGACGGACGACGGACATTCATCGATCCTAAAAGCTCATCCTGAGCACACGTGTTCAGGTGAGCTAAAAAAGAAATAGAAATTGAAATACTAATGTAGCAAAATATGCATATTCTGCATTAAAAAAGAAATAATTGAAATTCAGTAAGTTGTTTTATATTTATGTACATTATAGTGCATTTTTTTCTTCTAAGAAAATAGTTATTATGTGTGTATATGAGCAAAGTGTTGCTGTGCATTACCTTACATATTTATATGCTTATATGGCTATAGATATAGTAGAAATTTAATGTCAACCGACGACATTTTCTGTTATATGCAAAATAAGTTAGAAAATAAAAAGTAGTTTCGGTTCTGAATGAGAATATTGAATCTTACCTTAGTTCTATATGCAAATCAAATGAATATATACATATGTGAATATACTGTATATTTCCATGTAAACATTGTTGATATTTGGGCCAAAGCCTTATGGATCGTTTAGAATTACCTGAAAAGATATGTCTGCTACCCCAAGCCTAGTCCAGGTAATGAATACATGTGTCAGTATATATTAAAGTATAACAATCGAAATTATGAACTAAAAAAAATAAATTAACGTTATGGCAGCGTAAAAATGTGTAATTTCTACCTTGATGCGTAACAATTATAATTCATAAATTAAATATTCTAAATGAATTTCTATAAATTGAACCGTAATTGTATTATATTTCAATTTCTTCATAAAACTTTAGCATTAAGAATAAAATTTCACGTCCTTTTTTACGTTAAATTCTCAATTATAAAATAGAATTTCGATGAAGATTAATTTAATTAAAATGCTGATATTGTAATTTTGATATTAAATGTAGTTCAAAATCTAATTATAAAATTAAAACTGACATTCATGTACAATACTGCTTGGAGCTCCGCTAAAGTATACGATTATTTCTGGACGTTAAAATCATTAATTGAATATAGAGGTAGGTAGACATCAGAATGTATCCCGGGAAAATAGAATATGTTTACATTGTTTTCCCAGTGTTAATTTTATATAAATAAGGATGATTCCCACGTTTTTTCGAATGTCTTATATATGAGGAAATTAGAACAAGCTATCTCTTTAACTAGTATAATGTTCAGAGACACCATTTTTCCTACTATAATTTGTTTATAATTGACAATTAGAATACAGTTAAATTTTAGTTATTTGTGTATCAAGGTTAATGATTGCCATACAATACGTGTATTGGCAGTAAGATGGCACAACAACTACATTTTTTATTATTTTCGCATGCTGTATTATGGGTTGGAAGCCTTTATGTACAAAATATATAGTTTATTGAATTGTATCATGTAAATTGATCGGTTGGCCCCAGTGTAAGGATACCGAGACTGTGTCACGTGACTCTGCCTACAGTGTGACACTGCAGTGTGACAACACGGTAATCTTAAGTAGACAAAGTCCCAAAATGACAGAAATAACCCAACAGCAAAACACACACAGCACAACCACCTATTAAGACAATGTTAGACCTAGCCAACAGCTGAGACGGTCATATTTAGCCCCCCTTTCCCACTTTTAAATCTTTTATGGCTCATACCATGTTACTATTCACACCTCATGCCTATTTCGCAAGTACATGAATTTGTCTGCATTTTTTAATCCTACTAAAGTCAAGTATTTCTATGATGTACACGACACGACAGAGTCATTTTGTTTTCAGTTACCTTGACTAAGTAATTACTTCGTGTTGCAAAACATATGGACATTTTTGAACGTTTACGATTTTTCAGGTAAACTTACAATAATGATTTCAAGATATTTTTGCAAACACCGTCTGATAATGTTATGTATGGGCATCGTAATCAGAGGACAAAAATTCATCACTGTAAGGTCCCCGTGAAGGTTAACGATCTTAATTTGAAACGCAACAATTCACAATGTTTTCTCAATTTGCGGACCTCAGAAAACCACAATGCCATTGATTTGTGGACCTATGAAGCGGCATGTCTTCATTTTCTGACCCTAGTAGCCGAAATGTGCTTGATTTGCGAACCTGTTCTTAGAAGAGGCAGTGTCAAGATTTGCGGACCTCAAAAAGTAACAAAGTCTTCGATTTACGGACCTCAGAAAGCCACAATGTCCTTGATGTGTTGGCTTTGTAGCTGCACTTTCATCTCGATCACACTATATAGCAGGAGAGACAAGGTCAACATCCCGGCTAAAATGTACACCTTGGTTTCCACGCATAAAAAGAAGCTGTATCCGAATGAAACAGCACATCCGGTAGCGTAGAACATCCGATAGGCCGCAAAGGCCGCCTCCTGCTTATCGACGAACAATACGCCGAAAAGTGCTGAAATGTATGTAACATTTGATTAAATAATTGCGAAAGTATTTAATGGCAGATATTTTATTTCGAATTGACGGAAATGATAAAAAATTGGGATACGATTATGATGACCACAATGATGCAACATGTACTGTTGCTGTTCCTGATGATGCCGACAATAACGTCATCGGGAACGACGATAACTATGATGATGATGATGATGATGATCACGACGATATGTCAGATAATGGCGATTCTCCCTTAGTCTGTCAAAGTTTAGATACATATAAACGGCTTTGGGATAAACAAAGCAGATTCAGAATGAATTTAGAATGACAACCAACCCCTGGTGCATTATATCTCTACATGCTGAATATTGATTGTTTCAAAACGCCATTACAGCATGACTCAAAGTAGTATTAACAGAATAAGATTATCATCGTTTATCTCTACAAATTGTGAGTGTAGTGCATTTGATAGCCACAGTGATTTCGTTTTACATTTAAAATCTAAAATAAACGGACACTTTGGTTTGAGCTGTTCAATATCTATGTAAATACACTTCGAAAACAGTTGCTCTGACAAAAAACAACATATAAAAAAAAAGTGTACCAAAGACCAAAGTCACATGCTCTTTGTTTGAAGCGTGCTATATATCTGACGTGTAATGCGACGGGAAATGAAACAATAAAAATCTAATAAAAGGGAGACGATTAAGATTGCAATTATTTTTCGAAATTTTAACCTGAAACATAAGAAATTTCTATATACTTATTAATCAATAATTCTAAACCTCAAAATCTAAAGTTATGTAGCACCACAGTTTTATACTGTTGAAGATATAGAAGACAATTCTTAGGATATGTGCAAAACCATGGGAACAGCACACACATGAAGAGGTTATAAAAATATTCCATAGGTCCATACATGTATGTTGATTTGAGGACATTTCATGAAACATATTCAATTCTCTTGTGTGTATGTGTGTAAGTTTGACAATGTGAATAAAATCAAACAAATTTATATCAAGTCCTAAAACTTAAACGTAATTTAATTTGCCATGAAATTAAATCATGAATAACTTGATTCATAAGTTAAATAAGTTGATTCATAATTATCTGTTTACCAACATCATTCAGGTAACTTTATTATGCTCCATTGTAAGCTTACTTGGAATGTTTACTTTTTTTTGAAACGTGTTATGCAGTAAGTTTAAATTTGTATATATATATATATTGTTTGCTGTCGATCCCAAATGAACATAAAGTTTGAGAAGCTGTGACTACAGTAAAGTTGCGAATATTCGAGGATAGAATGTGAAGTAGAAAACTTATGTAGATCGCAAGATTCGTAGCATCGATTGTATAATCAGTTTTTTCACAGATAGTATTTGAACTTGTGTTAATACTAGAAAAATATCTCGGGTTAGGCATGGTTTTCTGATAAACGCGCCTCGTCATTCCGCAATTTTGCATATAAGTTTAACAACACAAGGAATGGCCTAATGGTGTCAAACAAACGAGAGTACGGATTACATACTGTAGGTTTGGGTCTGCCAGATGGCATCACAGAGTCCGAGACACGCCGACACGACGAAGAAGTTGGGTACATCGATAGGTACGGGTTTCCACAACCACAAGACGATCAGCAGACCAGCGTTGAACGTCGCTCCGGCTGTGATAAACGCAAAACGCTTAATGTGTTTCGCTATACATCCTGAAAAAGAAAAATATATTCTCGATTATCAAGAGGGAGTTTTATGGCCATTTTATTGCACTGAAATGTCCATGTTTGGCATCTGCTAGACAAGTAAAGTGGTATGACGTCACATGTTTTGGCATATTCTAGAAATAATAACCCACGATATACGACTACGTACAACAAATTTAATCTAAAATAACACATGTTTCAGACCTATATCGTAGACACGGCCTAGGTGCTTATTCATGTTACAGAGCTTCTCACCAGATAATAGATAAGTGTCGAGCAATAATCAATGATCCAGTTAATGTTTGTATGTGCTAGTAGGACCGGTCTCTAACATGTAACTTGTGCATATTTTTCTGATACAAAAAAATCCCTAATTTCTCATGTCAATGTTTGGCATATAAGAGCACTATGTAAATAAAGTACATGCATACCAAGAAATCTCAATTAATTAATCGGCTTGTGAAGAAATAATAAGATATATATGATGAATAAGACTCTGAATAGAATTTTGTGAGGAAAGGTCTATAAATGTGTTAATTTCTTCTTATATAATTTGAGGAAACTTTCTAAGCTTTCCTTACTCAATTAAACAAACAAATATACAAATAATGTATAAACACATAGGTATGAGAAGTAAAATCAGAAAGTAGAATAGTATAGTCTCTCTTACACGTAACTGTTGTATAGTCTCTCTCACACGTAACTGTTGTATAGTCTCTCTTACACGTAACTGTTGTATAGTCTCTCTCACACGTAACTGTTGTATAGTCTCTCTGACACGTAACTCTTGTATAGTCTCTCTGACACGTAACTGTTGTATAGTCTCTCTGACCGTAACTCTTGTATAGTCTCTCTGACACGTAACTCTTGTATAGTCTCTATTATCTGTAATTAGTTTAAGTGCATAGATGTTCTTAGGGGGATCTTACCTTTAATTCGTGTATCGTCCCCCTAACCCGTAACTCGTGTACAGACTATCTTACATTTAATTCGTGTATCGTCCCCCTAACCCGTAACTCGTGTACAGACTATCTTACATTTAATTCGTGTATCGTCCCCCTAACCCGTAACTCGTGTAAGACTATCTTACATTTAATTCGTGTATCGTCCCCCTAACCCGTAACTCGTGGATGGACTATCTTACATTTAATTCGTGTATCATCCCCCTAACCCGTAACTCGTGTACAGACTAGCTCAAACTTAATTCGTGTATCGTCCTCCTTACCCGTAACTCGTGTACAGACTATCTTACCTTTAATTTGTGTATCGTCTCCCTTTCCCGTAACTCGTGTATAGACTATCTTACATTTAATTTGTGTATCGTCTCCCTTTCCCGTAACTCGTGTATAGACTATCTTACCTTTAATTTGTGTATCGTCTCCCTTTCCGGTAACTCGTGTTTAGACTATCTTACCTTTAATTTGTGTATCGTCTCCCTTTCCCGTAACTCGTGTATAGACTATCTTACTTTTAATTCCTATGTAGTCCGAGGTAAGATGAAGTTTTAATTATGCGGGTTGTTGTTTGACCTCGTGAAGACTAAATAAGTCCGGATAATATGCATCTTATCTTATGTGGAAGTGTAGAACTATAAAAAAAATCTTACAGTTTACTCGTATATGATATTTCATACGTATAACTTGTATGTAGTCCCTCTATAACATGTGAATAGTCTGTCTTACCTATTACTATAGAGCTGAGGGCGCTGACTGCA
>CM037794.1:22249706-22299706 GCA_021229015.1 Solen grandis
ATCTATCAATTCAAAAGGATGGCCTAATAATTAATCATATTTTTTTTAATACATGAGCATATGTAAATCATTATAATCATGGTTGGGTCGAACCACAAATTGCTGTTCCCCCCAGCCTGTTTGAGTCACCGAAGTTCAATTATACTTGCTTATGATCATTACTTCCACTTTTAGGCAAGAGTACATAACTCTATCATGGATTTTGACTTGATTATGTTCTTAACATTTTGCTGGTTATTGCCCTTGTTTATCTTTTGAAAATACAGAGACTGAGATTCTTGTTTTGCTTTTTAATGCAGAAGTTTTGTTTTAAAAAATTTGAGAATTACAGCTCTGATTTAATTTAATTAAGCAATGGTTTTGTTACATTTTGAAGCAATTTAAAGGAAGATTTTAATCCAGATACAATTTTCTAAAATAAGGCAGGTTTCTTTCTCAGCAGAATTTTTGCAAATGAAATGTAAAAAATAGAGGTTAAAAAATTAATTCCTAAAAATGAATTGCTGCATTGAAGACAAAATAAATTTGATAAATTTTACTCTAAACTAATGCATATTTTCTCTGATTTCCCCTGTCAGCAATTGTTTGTAATTACTTGGGTTTTGAATAATGAAGCTAAGGAAATACTGATGGAAAAATTTACTCTAGTTAATTCTTTAGTGGATAGAGAATATTATATAAAGGTATGAAGTGTCTCAGATTGATACTTCACTTTTGTGAAATGTTCGAAAATGTCTTGATGGCGTGTAATAACATGAGATGCATTCATCCTGGTGATCGAAAAATAATGTATTGTGATGAATTCAGAAGTAGTGAAAAGTACATCAGAGGACGTGTCAGGATATTGATAAAGTGTACATTTTCATGTCGGCTAGCTGACATCATAGGCAGTGAAGCTCTGTTTTATAAATGTTAGCTTTCAAGTTGTTTTACACAACATATACTCTCTGGCTTGTTTCACACACTGCCAGAATCCAAATCTGTCGCATAATTGAGAAAAAGAGAGGCAGTCAAATCATGTAAATTATCTGTAAATAAGCAGTACTGAGTTAACCGGGCCTCTCCTCTCTAGCTCAAATGAGCAAAGCTCAGGGTGAGCTTTTGTGATCACTTGATTGTCGTCCGTCAGGCGTCAACAATTTCAGCAATTTTCTCCTCTGAAACTACCAGATGGATTTTCATCAGATTTTGCCAAAATGATACTTATGATAGCCTAATGCAAATTTATATATGTATTATTTTTTTTTCAATTCCATTAAAAAATATGAATATACTTTTTATCAAAAATATATATACCTACGGATTTGATATTTGGTACATAGCATCAACTCATGTTGCTTCAACAAAAATTTGTGCCCCTGGGGTCACAATGGGCCACGTTCAAGGACCACACCTTGTATAGAACTATGTATAGGGAATTCTTGAAAAATCTTCTCTTCCGAAACCACTCCATGGATTTTTCCACCAAATTTCACTTAAATGATACTTATGTAGGCCTGAGGCCAATTCCTTATTTTTATTGAATTTCATGAACTTTGGTTGCCATGGCAATTAACACAAAGACATAACTTGTGTTGTTGTGCATCAACAATTTCAACAATCTTTTCCTCTGAAACTACCAAATGGATTTTCATCAAATTTTACCAAAATGATACTTATGATAGCCTTATGCAAATTCCTAAATTTTTCCAATTTCATGATAAACTCTGGTTGCCACAGCAACCATAAGGGAAAATCTTTAAAATGCTTTTTCTAAGAAATATAAAGACCTACAGATTTGATATTTGGTACACAGCATCAGCTTATGTTGCCTCAACATCAATGCAAAATTTTTGCCCCTGGGGTCACAATGGGCTACACCCATTGCCAGATGTATATATATATATAGGGAATTCTGGAAAAAACTTCTCTTCCAAAACTAGTCCATGGATTTTCACCATATTAGAATAAAATGATACTTATGTTAGCCTTAGGCTAATTCCTAATTTTTCTTGAATTTCATGAAGAACGTTGGTTGCCATGGCAACCAGAAAGCAAAACTTCAAAATGTGCTTTCTCAGAAACATACAGACCTACAGATTTGATATTTGGTACATAGCATCAGCTTCTGGTGCCTCAACACTATCAACAAATATGTGCATCAGGGTTTACATGAGTACATTCCTGGGACCACACCCAGATTTTCTATGGAACTATATAAGGAAAAAAAAAAATCTTTACTTCTGAAACCATTGGTTGGATCATGAAGAACTTTTGTTGCCATGGCAACCAGAATGCATAACTATAAAATGCCTTCTCTTAGAAACATACAGACCTACAGCTTTCATATTTCGTATATAGTATCCTCTCATGGTTCCAGCCTTTCTACAATAAACCAAATTCAGGTGGGTGATTTATGGCCATCCTGGTCCCTCTTGTATAGATTTATTTTGATGCTTTGGAAAAAAGAGCAAGCCCACATTGGACAGCTGTCTAATCAGGGTCTCCTCTGTTTGCTCTTATTGTTGCTCAGATTCTACACAGTCTACAGCGTAAGAACCAAATCATAGAACTGCCACAGTGCCGCATCTTGCCATAGACAAATGGCATGATGCTGCATTGAGGCACATTATTCTGACACCCTATAAGGGAGTTACACTAATACCTTTTTTAGCTCACCTAACTTAATGTGCTCATGATAAGCTATTATGATTAGTGATTAATATATAATGTTAGTTGGCATCTGTCTTAAAAAATTTCTTCAAACAACATCTTCTGAACAGCTTGAACACTTTTTGTCAAGCTTTTTATGAATATTTCATAGGGATTACCTTTTTTTTAAAGATTTGAATTCAAGGCAAAAATCTGGTTGCCATGGCAGCAGAAAGAAGGAAAAGAGAGATTAGAGACAACATGATATATACAGAAACTGTTGGTATAACTACTGGCCAGATGTAACCTTAAGATTTGACCTTAAAGTGCTCTGGATGTATGGTGAATAATCTAACCCCTTGACCTTCAGAACCAGTTGGTAGTGCAAGGTTGTGGGTTCAATCCCCGACCCTGGCATACCGAAGTCGTAAAAAATGGTACAGACAGCTCCATGCTTGATGCTCAGCATATAAGGGTAGTTCCAGGATTGGTTGGCCTGGTGTCAGGATAATAAGACTGGGTGTGGTATCATGCTGTATGTCTACAGTGTAATACTGCAGTGTGGCAGCACTACAGTTATATCTGTCTCAAGCAGACACAATCCCCTATTAACTGTGATACTGTTAGTAGGATAACAAACCCAACATACAAACAAACCAACCAGGATTAGTGAAATTATGTGCAAAATGTTGTTTAACCCTTACCCTGCTGGAACCCTAAGTGCTAACCTTTGCCATCTGTGCAGGCTGGCCTGGCTCTTTATTGTTGGCTGACCTGAACTACAAGTTTTCATCTTGTTATCCCTAAAATTGATAATGGACAGCTCCATAAAAGATGCCAGCTAAGTCCATTTGAGAAATTCAGCAGGTTAAGAGTTAACAGCATTTGTCCTGAAGTGTTTGCAAATATTTCTTGCTAACTTGTCGTTATCTTTATTGATCCAACTAAATATAAATGAAAGTGAGCTTCTTTGGAATTACCATCATGTTCATTTTTCTTTTAGACCAACATAAATTTTCCCAGCTTCTCCTACTCCAGGATTAAGTTGTAATGAAAATTATATTTTTCATTAGGGATGACAAAGGATATTCCAATTTTCAAATATTCACAGTTGTTAGGAATATTTGAATTGATCAGAATTTTCTGGAGAAAATCATATTTTTGATGATATAGCAGTATTCGAATATTTACTTGCAAAGTCTGTCGAATATTTGCGTGGCATATTAGGTATTAGATTTCATACTCAGTTTGATAAAACTTGCAATATATTATGCTTATAGCTTACCGGTATATCCCATTTTGAAATATAAGACATGTTTATTTCTCTAGTGGGTGTTTATGTAGCATCTTCTTTACAAGGCTACCGAGAAATGCTGAATTATGGCAAAGATTTTGTGGCCTTTCTCAGGATTCCCACATGATTTATTGTCAGTCTGGAACATCAGAATATGAAATTGCCCGAAAAATCTTTATACGCTGTTTGGATGTAAGCTATCTATATGTAGATAGATCAAACCAATGGATGGCTTTTAACAAAATGGGCAATTTATCCAGCAATATCCAGAAAATACTGTGGATATTTGAGAATTTTATTCTAATATTGTATTTTATTAAAAAATTGTAATGTATTTCACAAATGGCTATAGGTAAGATTATTTTCACAGTGGCAAAGTCACAGACGAAAATATTAATTTCCTTTATCCACAGGTGACATGAAATACATTCTTATAATGACATCAGCAAATATCCTGTTTATTTCTTGCTTTTTATTGCTTATTCTCCATTTTCCTTTTTGCTTTCCATCAAATTCCCTTACAAAAACTCAAACATATGCCATTATTTTATTGATTTGGCATCCTTTCTATTGACATCATTTTTATTGATTTGGCTTCCTTTCTATTGACATCATTATGTCTCCCCCATATTTATATGTGGGAGAGATAATGTTTTGTCAGAGTTGTCTATCTGTCACACTCTTTGTCCGGAGTTATTGCCCTTCGTGAAATTTCATATGTAATTTTTGTCTGGAGCATAACTCAAAATGTATTCAAGCTATTAACTTGAAACTTCACAGGTGGATAGATTTCTTGGAGGAGAAGTGTCATATGCACAAGAACCGTAATTCTGCACATCATACTTTTTTTAAGTTGCTTTTTGTTAAATTTCCTACTTAATTTTCATACTACATTTTTTTTTTCGGAGCATAACTCAATAGATATTAAAGCTATTAACTTGAAACTTCATATGGAGATAGACCTAATGAAGGAAAATTGCAGTACACAAGAACATTAACTCTGCACATCATATTTTTGGAGTTTTGCCCTTTGTTTTATTTCATACTTACCCAGAAAGCATGGTTCAGGGAGCATTTCCAACGGTTTCTTGTTGGAGATTTTCCCATTTTTCCCGATATGTTTCCTTAAGAGAAACTCCTGTTCTACATATATGCTATTGAAATTAAATTTCATTTATGGAAAGAAATTAATGAGAGAAAGTGTCATGCACAAGTAACTGGCCTCACTATCATTAGAGTTATTTCCCCTTTTCACAATTTTTTTTATCAAAAATTAAGTCCTGTTCTACTTATGCTATTGAAACAAAATTTCTGTCAAGAAATTGATGAGAGGAAGTGTCACACACAAGTTTCTTGAATCTGGGTGGAGCTTGATTAATATAGTCAGCCCTTTAACTATTTACTCCATTATACTCCACGAATACTGTGATGGCAAAATTCAAGATTCAATGAATATTAAACAACATGAATTCAACAATGGGATTTTTTGCATGTATTTAATTACAGCAAACATCTGCAAACGTTTTGTACACTTAAGCCACACAGGGCTTATCTGTTGCTTTTCATCCTAATTATTCTTTTAAATTGGTACGTAGGTCGGTGGTTCTACCTGGGTACCTCTGTGTACGCGGGGTCTTCCTCCACCTGTAATTAGCTGGAGGTCGCTATGTGATTGAAATACTATCGCAGTGACGGTAAACCCCAATACAACTACAACTTAAATTGGTACATGGTCATTGTTTAGGTAGTAAACATACTTTAGAATGTGGATAAATAGCTTAATTATATTTCCATCATGATTTTGTTAAATTATTTGATTATTTACTCACTGGCTCTATACAAGTTTTGTTAAATATTTCCGGGGGCCGCATTCATAAAGCTCCTTAGTTTTTAAGGAAAATAATTCCTTAACTGGAATAAATCTTCTAAGGTGTTTTATAAATAAGACTAAAGGAAATCCTTAATAACTAAGGGAAAGTTATGTGAATTTAAGGAAAATTTTAGAAACTCAGGGAATTTTTTTCCTTTGGAGCTTTATGAAAACGGCCCCAGATGCTTAGCATGGTTAAGTTAAACTGTTTATCTCATATAGACATTGTTGTTATACCTTTGGCAAATGGAGCAGACCTTGATAGAAAACTTCTCCCCTAGAGTCTTCTCCATTTGGTCATAAAATATTGTAGCTGAGATTCTATACAGTCTGCATGGCAAAGAAAAAAAATCAATTGTTTTATTTACCATTTATACAGTTCAAGAAATTGATATTCATCAAGTCATAAATTTTGCACATGAATATTCATTACTGATTAGGTAAACGGATTGGGTTTGCATTCTACACAGATTGTGAAACTAAATTATTTCTCACAACTTATATCATTTTAGTCTAGTGCTCATATGCCATTCAATTAGAGGTATATGACTATTCATAGAATCTCATAGAAAACATCAACTTAACTGTAAGTTTACTTTGTTTGGGAGATTGTTATACCAGGGAGGGCTTCATAGGAATCTGTCCTATCACATTCCAAATTGTTCATTTGATATTGGTGAGTCAGGGAATTGTGGCTTGGGGTATTTATAACCTTCAGTGATAGCTGTAGTTGTAGGAGGGAATGACAGAACCTGGAGAATTGGCTATCATCATGCATAAATAGATATGTGACTCAGCATTCTCATTTACTCCTGTAGTGTTTTTTTTTTCCTCCAAAGATAGCCATGTACCCATTAAATCATAGGGACCCTTTATATGCAGGGGTAGGAAGTTAAAGGCGTTTGAGTTTTTTATCTTTCTTTTTTTATACGCCCATCTTAAGATGGGGCGTATTATGTGAACACTCACGGCGGGTGGGCGGGCGTTGAGCATTTGTTGTCCGGGCTCTAACTTCAATACCGTTTGCCCAATCCTTTTCAAACTTTCCACACATGTGCATGGCCATAATATCTCGGATGAGTTCGATATCCAGCATTATCGCGTGAATGACTTAGAAGTTATGGCCCTTGACGTACACAAAATACTTGAAATTGTGATTGTCTGGGCTCTAACTTCAATACCATTTGCCCAATCCTTTTCAAACTTTTCACACATGTGCATGGCCATAATATCGCGGATGAGTTCTATATCCAGCATTATCGCGTGAATGACTTAGAAGTTATGGCCCTTGACGTACACAAAATACTTGAAATTGTGATTGTCCAGGCTCTAACTTCAATACCGTCAGCCCAATCCTTTTCAAACTTTTCACACATGTGCATGGCTATAATATCGCGGATGAGTTCAATATCCAGCATTATGGCGTGAATGACTTAGAAGTTATGGCCCTTGACGTACACAAAATACTTGAAATTGTGATTGTCTGGGCTCTAACTTCAATACCTTTTGCCCATTTCTTTTCAAAGTTTTCACACATGTGCATGGCCATAAAATCGCGGATGAGTTAGATATTCAGCATTATCGCGTGAATGACTTAGAAGTTATGGCCCTTGAACACTTGAATAAGTCAGAAGAGACATTTTCCTTCAAATTAATGGAAATGTTTCAACATGATTGTTTTAATAAGTAACATTCATTAACTGATGGGATTTAGGAGACAATAGCTTGTTTCTCTGAGCTATTTCTGAGAGTCCCCATACTGTGATGGGCGTATTTTGTGGCAGTCCTGACCCTTGTTTTTCTAGTGGACAGACTTTTCTTAAATTTTGCACATAAGTACTTTAGACAGTAACTAAAAGATATATGAATTAAAAATAGGGGGTCACCGTGCTTGTTTTAGAGATATAGTAAAACATCTCTGTTTGCTAAAATTGTTGAAAAAATCGAAGCATTAAAAAATTGGAAAGATTGCATTCTAAATAATTAAATAACATCAAGAAATATTTTTAGAATATTTCTATCATTATTTGTAACTTATAATATATAATAAACACAATAAAATGGTCCCTACAGGTTACCCGGCACATGCTGCCACAAATGTCATAACATCATCAAAGTCATATTATAAAACAGACGTCAAAGTGAACAAAAAATTATTTGATTCTTTTCTTCTGGTTGTCAGAAAAACCCTGTGCCACTCAACACAATTGCCATGCTCACAGAGTATTTTCTTTTCGTCTTTTCAATCATTTTGAATGTTTGCATTGGAATTTTAACAAGATTGTAGCAGAACTTCATGATGGCATGAATTTTAAGTCGGATTTGGCAACGACATTTTCACATTTATGTTGGTGACACTGCACGAGGAATGTTGCTTTTTTATTTTCGAAACAAAACACTAAAATAATGTCAAATTCTCAAAGGACGTCACATGCACATACTTCTGAATCTTGGCTAAGTTTGGAGCATTTTTCATGTCATAATTTTTGTTGAGCCCACTTGTGGTGAGCTCGACTTAGTTGCCACAATGGCGGTTCGGTGTATGTATGTGCGTGCATGCAATGGCAGTTCAGTGTATGTATGTGCGTGCGTGCGTGCATGCGTCCGGATTTGGTCTTGTCCAGGCTATAACTTCATCATGGATGGAAGGATTCTCAAATAATTTGGCACAAATGTCAAGCTCAGTGAGATGGAGTGTCATGCACAAGAACCAGATTCGTAGCTCAAAGGTCAAGGTCACAGATGGAGGTCAAAGGTCAAAAACATGTACTTTTTTGCTTGTCCGGGTTGTAACTTCATCATGGATTGAAGGATTCTCAAATAATTTGGCACAAATGTCAAGCTCAGTGAGACGGAGTGTCATGCTTGAGAACCAGATTCATATTTCAAAGGTCAAGATCACAGCTGGAAGTCAAAGGTCAAAAACATGACTTGTACTTTTTTGCTTGTCCGGGTTGTAACTTTATCATGGATTGAAGGATTCTCAAGTAATTTGGCACAAATGTCAAGCTCAGTGAGATGCAGTGTCATGCACAAGAACCAGATTCATAGCTCGAAGGTCAAGGTCACAGTTGGAGGTCAAAGTTCTAAAACATATCGATCCGGTGGCCAGTTAGTGGTTAAGGTATCCGCTTTGGGAGCGGGAGGTTGAAGGTTTGATCTCCGGCAGAGGATCATTCTGATATGGCCGGTTGGTGAGCCGCCAGCTAGTTAAATAATGGTACTGGTTGCCTTACTGCCTGATGCCTGGCATATAAAAGGGAACTGGGAAGGTACATGTGGAATAAAAGAGGTGTCTCATAAATCAAAATTGACTGGCCCTTTCTCTCAGTGTTTTACTGAATTGCAATTCAGGTGAGAATTTGTACATATTAAGAGGGCACAATCAAAATTATATATTGATTTTAACATGTCATTAAAGCAAATAATTTTTTCTTAAAAGTCAATTTGCTTCCTTGTTTATAAAAAGATTATTTTCATTAAAGCAATACACCTCCAGGTTTTTGATAATTTTTTTGGAAATTAAGAAGATATTCTAACTAGTAAACATCATAACAGATATACTTATATTGATTTTATCTATCTTAAGACACTTTCATTTCTTATATTTGAGCTAATCTATGATAAAATATATCTGTTAGTAAAAGAATAGAAATAAATAAAATAGTGAAATAAAGTTAATAATAAAATCAGTAAATTCTGTTGAATTATTAATAAAAGAAACAGGCAAAGCATTGCATGAATTGTGAAATATTTACACATTTGCACATTCGTTTTTGCTGACATGGGCCTTTTAAGATTTTTTTAATTCAGGTGTGCAACCATGAAAAATGATGTCCTTAAGTTATTTAAACACATCATAACACATTATACTGTACTCTGGGCACACATTCCTTCTTCTTGTTCCACATTAAGTGGAAATCATATACCTTTTCTCTCATTACAGAACATCATAAAAAAACCTATGCGAACAGCATAAAACAAGATCAGCATGTGAGTAACTCGCAGGCTTAATTATCAGGTTTTATGCTGTTCACTGCTCCTCAGTCATTTGGAAATGAGGTTTTACCATTAAATTTGGTAAGGTTTAACTGTTGCTTTTTGCAGATCAGGCTTTATAAGGTACATATTAGGGGCGTCAAAAAGCATTGGTATGAGATAAAGGGTTAAGGAAACTCTACATCCTGATTTATACCCACCTTAAGAGAATAATATCAACCTCTTTAGGCATATCTTTGGCTGAATAAGTCACATCATTTTCCCTGGCAGTGATTAACCATTTTATTATGACATACCCACTATATACATAATGTACCTTTTGTAAATCTGACTTGAGAAACTGCAGTTCACACCCAGGATTATATACATAATGCTGTAATCGGCACAGATGAAACCTCATTAAATTTTAAAACAACAATAACTTCTATAATGCTTCTCGTAGATATTCTGTTCAATATGGTATCCTTTGGTGGGCTCAGCATGTTGCCCTTGGGCATCTAGTTTAAATTAACTCATATGTAATTAGTTATGTATCATTAAAATAATGTTCACTGCCATTAAAATCATGTTCACTGCCATTAAAATCATGTTCACTGCCTACACATCACCATGGTTACTGACATGAATGGCGCACTTACAGAACTGATATAACGTATAATTATATTAGTTTACCTTGTAATATAAACGTTCCAGTCTACTACCAAACACTCCCACGTATCAAATAATTGCAGAAGTCTACGTTATTTTGGATCGCCCTCGTATATTGTAAATCTTGAGTCTGCAGTTTTATATATCAGTTTTTTTTCTGTAAGACAAATTTGTTCTACATGATGTAAATTATGTTTACAGCTCTGTATATGTCCCTGTGTTCTATACTTTAGTAGTGTCTCTCTCAATAATAACTCTTAATTGTCAGTTTTCTACCAATGGAAGATTTTTTTAGTCTGTGTTTCCCATCTATTTGTTCTCACGGATATTTGCAAAATATCTATCTTTCTCCGCTTTGGTTTATTTTTCTGTCTCCATCTTCTTACTCAAATCTGTATTGAAAATAAAAATAAAAATTGTGTGTTTAAGGCAATGGTCTTGAAAAAGTCGATAGGATAGGGATTGAGTTTTTTTTTAATCCCCCAAAGGTGGGCATATAGTAATCGCACCGTCCGTCTGTCCGCTCCATTACTCTGACATTCCTCGATGGATTTTGAAATTATTGGGCAGAAATGTTCACCATCATGAAACAATGTGTCACACTCAATCCCCAGGTCTGTTGCTCCAAGGTCAAGTTACACTAGGAGGTCAAAGGTCAAAATTGGGTCTATTTTTGTTTCCACTCCATAACTCTGACATTCCTTAATGAATTTTGAAATTACTTGGCAGAAATGCTCACCACCGTAAGGCAGTGTGTTGCGTGCATTCTCCCAAAGCCCTGATTGTGCATTAGTTTTCCCTCTGTCTGGCTGTCCAGAAATGGGATGCTGTGATAACTTAAAAACCATATTATAAGCTAGCTCAGTGAAACTTGGTATATAAAGGCAATATGGAGATTATCCACTTCACTTTGATATTTTTCTTGGATAAAAATGCTGGTTGCTATGGTAATGCAAATAATCAAAATATGCATGATAATAGGGGACTTCAATTATGCATTTGATTCTAGCTAGTGTATTTCGTACATGCATCATGTTGTAGTGATTTCACTGTTAAAAAAGTCAGGGAAAAGTCAAAAGAAATGCCAGGAAATTTTTCACAAAACCATGAATATGCACTTCGGGGGCATTCGTCACATCCTGTGATATATTTTGTTACTTTTTATCTCACCTGAGCACAACATGCATGCATCGTGCATCGTCAACAATTTGATTTAAACAACATCTCTGAAACCGCGGGACAGAATTTGATTAAACTTGGCAGGGATGATCCTTGGTGAACCTTCACAAAAGTTGCTAAAATAAACTTGATCCATGCAGAACTTTGGTTGCCATGGCAGTGGAAATAAAAAAAAATATAAAAACTTAAAAGACACCTCCTTCAAAACTACTGGCCAGATTTCAAAATGTTTTAGTACAGATATCCTTAGGTAACGCTATACTCAGGTGAGCGATCAAGGGCCTCTATGGCCCTCTTGTTTTTAGCCTAGTCATAATAGTAAATGAATCACTGAAAATAGCCGTCCCCCAAAAAATGGCCACTAAAAATGGCCGCTAAAGTCTTTAGGGTGGGCGATTTTTCGCCAGGTAGTGTCGGGTTGCCAGAAACACAGAATTTTTTTTTATGCATTTAGATTGAGCATGAAAGTCATACAGAAGTACAGGTTATTATTGTATGTAATCAAACCAGAGGAAACCTTTTTCAGTCAGCTCCTGTTTGCTAAGGTATCATCGTAAAACCTTTGATTAAGTATGATTTTCATGCTAAATGAGGTAAAGGGTTAAATTCTTTGCTCAATTTCTATCTAAACTCAGTAACTGGCATATAATCATATTGATTTTGGAGTTACCTACCATAATTTAGCACACAGACAAACCCAGTATGATGTCTTTTCTTTGATTACTCTTGTTTCCTCTACTTTGTATGGAAAGTTCGGGAGGCAGACTTGTTTGATGCATAAGGGTATGATTGATTTAGCTTGTCTGTAATACAATATCTTTTGTCTCAGTGGAAAGGCTGTGCTCTCTATTTTGTCTGGGGTCACCTCAAGCTGTCAGTGTAATCTTGGTTAGATATAGGGGAAAGAGGAAGTCTTGTTGTTTGACTGTGGTGTAGGCATCATGATACCACACCTGGTCATACCTTCTGGACTCAAAACTTACCAGTTCCGTGACTGAATCCATTTAAAGTGGTGAATGATTTTTATTTATTTATTTATTTTATTTTTTTTACAACCTGTGGCTTTTGTATTGATAAAATAAATGTTAAAAATAAAAAATTGGAAAACCATATGGTAATGAGAATGTTCATATCAACAAATCAATGACACCTAATTATAGGTGATTTATATCATAGGAAATTTCAAATCAACATTGAAATTGTAAGAATAAAATACATTTCATTAAAATTCCATGAATTATTTCTGTTGAAGAAAAAAAAGCTAATGTGTTGGGAAAATAGGTAGTTTGTGAGAAAAATTGCCAGTTTTTGGCTAGAGGAAACCACCTGCCAAAGGTGTTAAATTTACCCCCCAAAAGTCACTGTAAAGGCATGTCCTTTGTTTTTCTTTGTTTTACTGACAACCAATATTAAACTCACTCAAGAAAAAAACAAAAACAAATAAAATGTAGTAAAACAATGCTATTAATATGTTACTAACCCTAACAATGGTAAATTTCTCAATTGGACTTGTCCTTCCTTCTTATAGGATCATACCATAGTTTTTTTATGGGGATGCTTGCTGAAAATTTATTGACTGAATAGCAAATATAGTACCAGACACACATTTTGCAACCTGGTAAAATTTCAGGGCATGTTCCAAGAGTGAATATCAAGTGACAGCAAATGAAAAAAGAAAGTAAAAATATAGGTTTTATCATTCTAAATATAGGTTTTATCATTCTAAATATAGGTTCAATACTGTTCATAAGGCTTTTGCCTGTGATGGAGAAACCACCCATTATTTTACAATCACAGATGGTTGTATTGGTATTGATAGACAAAATACACATATATTGTTAAAAAATCAAACTCTTAGTTAATGACCATCTGTGAACAAGGTGCTTTAAAACATTGATTGAGTGATGATTCTGCAATTTGTATATAGAATTCTGTAGTTCTAGATTTACATTTTGTATTAACTCCGATTTATGTTCGATTGAAATTCTCAGTAATTGAATTAAATGAATATGTTCGAGGTGGCCTGTCAAGATGCTTTTCTCTTGGATTAAAAGTAATGAAATAACGGGGAAGGAAATCAACCGAGAATAACCAATCTCAACAAAAAGTGGATTGATTAATAAAAATTCTGAAATAAATAACCAGTCAGCAATCAGATTGATGAATTGAACCACCTAATCTATCATAACGCTCTTCATTATTATGCAGATCCCATATCATATAACACAGTCTGTTGATTGCCCCTGTATATTTTTGTATTGTTATTTATTTCGTTTTCCTTATGTAGATGCATTTTAATGTGTTGGAAAACAGAGCAGACCCGAATCAGACTGCTTTTGGAAAGAGCTGTCTGATCAGAGTCTCCTTTGTTTGTAGCTCAGATTCTACACACTTAAAAATCATTTGCTTCATTTACAATTTTAAGCTGATTAATATTCATCAGGTTAAAGATTTGTACATGAATATTGATGAGGTAAAGGGTGAACTGCATGAAAATTAGAAATGATCGTCATATACATGTAATTATAACATGGTTAGATACAATATATGGTCACTGTAGACTTGGATGCAAATGACGTTATAATAGAGATGAATTGTACTGATTATTGTTGCAGACTCTCATCTTACAACGCTGGAATGCAGGCGTGACACAATGTTCAGTTTTATTCTTTATTGTTTCATCTCTTGGAACTAAATCAGCCAACCTTCTGCTGGTTAGATATGCATTATTTACCATGATGGAACATTGAAAAACTTTATCTGAATGATGGTTGGTTAGAAGGTTGATGAGTAGCAAATAGTATAGGAATCATCATCATCATCATCATCATCATCATCATCATCATCATTGTAAGCATCAGTAACAGTATCAAATTTGTATTCATAAATCAATTTCTACATCTATTTTCAACTCTCATTTATTTGTAAAAACAACATTATATTTTAAAAAATGATGTTAAAAATTTGTCATATTATTTTCTGAAAGCAGGGGATAGAGATGCTGCTATCATTGAAAGTTTGTAAAGACCTAATCAGTTTGATAATTCCATGAAGTAAAAACAGATTAGTCGAGTATTGTTAGCCATTCAAAAAATGGATTTCAGTGTTACACCATTATGTATTACATGATAAGAAAAGGACAGAGAAAAAATTAGATTTCAGTTAAAAATGTGTATTTTTTTTCTGTTTCAGTTATTAGAAATCCTGGAATTAAAGAGTTATTTTTATGGTAAGTCTTGTTTGTCTGTCTGAATATCTGCCTCTGACGTAAAAAACCTGTTAAAACCCTGTTAAATTGTCCATTTAATCATTAATGGTCAAATTTTTAATGGTGTCCAATAAACTATTAAATATAATCCCATAAAAAGTCTTAAAGTAGAAGCTTAGTGTCCTTTAACTTATATTATTTAATAGTCATTAAATTCCCATTAATTTTTTAATGGGTATAACTGTAGTAGATGGTTTAAACACCATTAAAACCCCTGTTAAAACCCTGTTAAAATGTTAATAAATTTTAGATTACTACTTTAAAGGGCCATTAAAGATTTCAGTGATATTTTCAAGACTTGTTAATTTTTTTTTCTGAAAATAGTGTTAAGAACCTTCATCTTGCACAAATAAACACAAAAAGGCTGTCTTCCATTATTGCTGAAATAAGGTTCAGTCCTAAAAAGAAAAATGAGATAGTTTCCCTATGATTATAGGAAAACTTATATAAATTCTTCTTCTCAGAAATTGTTGGTTAGAATATCATTTCTTGGAGCAGAAATAATCAATGCTGAGCTCAACTCTTACCATAATTACAAAAAACAAAGTTGTTATCTTGAGAAACAAGACTCCAAGGCTTGTTTTCTGTAATGATCTATATTTGGACCTGGGAGTCTTTGGGGCAGATTTATGTATCATATATCAGGAATAATTGATTCCTTGATTAATAGTGATCCTGTTACTTCATAATTATAGATTCATTTTTGACACATTGGCAAATAGAGCAGACCCAGAGTCAGGGCCTCCTCTGTTTGCTCATACAATATTGTAGCTCAGTTTCTACACAATTGTCTGTGGTAAAGTAAAAAAATACATCAGGTCATTAACCATTTAAAGATCAGTCAGTTAATGTTAATGAAGTAAATTTGTAACATGATTATTCATGAGGTAAAGGGTTAATTAAAATGAGGCCCCATTTGTAAGCATTTTAGAAATCCTTTCTGTAACAGTTGATCAGAATTCAGTGTTATGTGTAGAGGTTACTTTTAAGGAAGCTGCAATTTTATTTCATCAAGGAATACAAATTTCACAGTTCAGGATATGAAATATAATAATAGAATATTGCATCTTCAAAAAAAAAGATTATATGATTTTATTTTATGATGGAAAGATGGGGGGAAATTATATTTTCATAATTTTCACTGCGAAATTATCAAATAATATTTTTATTTATATCCCAGTAATCCATTCAAAAGTATAAATAAAGTGGAATAATTATCTCATTTCTCATAAGGAATATTAATGCATGGAAATTTGCAAGAAAATGACTGCTAAACATAAACAGTTATATAATTAAATAAAGAGAGTGGATGGGGTGTAGTAATTTCTGTTTAGCTTAATATAACACTAAGGCAACCAAACATTATTTTAGTTTTAATATCAAATTATATTGATAGAGAATAATATTTTCTAAGGATAAGCAATTCATTATACATCAAATTCGCAAGAAAATGACCGCTGCATACGTATAGCAAAAAGGCAAAGTTAGTGAGTGGGGTGCATTAATTTCTGTATAGCTAATATTATACCGCTCCACATTTATAACATGGGTACCTACTCTAGACCCCCAAAACTGTGTTAAAGTGGGGCTACAGGTGTAGATGGATGAGCCTTTTACCTGCTGAATTTCTCAAATGGACTTAGCAGGAATCTTTTTTTTTTAACTGTCCATTATCAATTTTAGGGATAACAAGATGAAACTTGTAGTTGGTCAGCCAACAGTAAAGAGCCAGGCTCTTTTCTGGTGGCAAAGGTTAACACGTACAGTTCCAGCAGGGTAAGGGTTAAAAAAATGAAGATTTCAAAAGGTTGGGCTGATTATATACGGTTAACCTGTGGTACTTACAGTCCCAGTCTGGCATCTTCAATTTTTTGTGTAAGTTCTCTAGTTGGTTTGTGGTTTTGTGTCGCCTGACTAGAGTCAGGCGACATAATAGGGGTTACTTTTGTTGGTGGCGGCGGCACCAGTGTCCCCATCTGCTTGTCCGGAGCATAACTTCTCATAACTTTATGACTTGACTGATATTTGTTTCTTGCAATGACCGATGCGTGCACAAAACCATACTCTATGTGTTTTGATTATTCCTTGATAGATTATTGAGATTTCTGTCGAGCCTAACTTTTCACAGAGTTTGATGACTAGACTGTATTATGCATAACCGGAGTGCAGTGCACAAGTACCATAACTCTACCTTGTGAGCTTTTTGAGATATTTTCCCTTCGATAGATTTTCTTTGAGCATTTCTTGTCTTGAGCATAACTTTTTCACCATAAGTTTGAATTATTTAAGACTTGTTATGTATGTTTCTTACAATGACCTGGAGTGCAGTGCACAAGAACCATAACTCTACCTTGTGAGCTTTTTGAGTTGATCCCCTTTGATAGATTTTCTTGAGCATTTCTTGTCCGGAGCGAAACTTTTTCACCATAAGTTTGAATTACTTGAGACTTTATATGTATGTTTCTTGCAATGACCCGGAGTCAGTGCACAAGAACCATAACTCTATCTTGTGTGCTTTTTTGAGTTATTCCCCTTTGATAGATTTTCTTTGAGCATTTCTTGTTCGGAGCATAACTTTTTCACCATCAGTTTGAATGACTTGAGACTTGATATGTATGTTTCTTGCAATGACCTGAAGTGCAGTGTGAAAGAACCATAACTCTACCTTGTGCATTTTTGGAGTAATTCCCCTTTGATTGATTTATTAGTGTATTTCAAGTTAGAATGAGATGCATAGTTGAGGGAATGAGAATCTTACAAACTTGTAAGCATGTTTGCATAGGTCATTTTAATTGGTGTTCCTATCAGGAAATGGGTTTAACAACAAAAAAGTAATCATATTTCATTATACTTGTTAATATGTTTAAGTTATAATAGTCCTTACATCTTTTATTTGATCTTTATAAGCCTTTCTCTGTTTGATGGCAACATCATTGCGCATTAATACCCCATCCTTAAAAGAAAGTGACAAACTGGCAGCTTTACTGTCAACAGATAAGTTATTGTCAGGCGACACATCTGACTCGCGGAGTTCTAGTTCTTATCTATTTTTCCTCATTTCTGTAATTCTGTCTGTAACTTGAATTTCTAAATTTTATGAATTTCATGTATAGCATGGGATAAATCACCCATAGCACGCAAACAATATTCAAATTTGTAATTGCATCAACGTTTCGGCTACCTTCATCAAAAAAAAAAATTATACATATAAACAAAGCAGACAATGTCAACTTCATTAACATAATACCAAAAAACATAAAATGCAAACATTATGTGAGCTATTTATGTCAGAATGAATTAAGTACTGTTTCTGATCAATGTAAGAACAATCATTTTTTGTGTGTGTGTAAATATTGATGCTGAATTTATTATGTGCAAAATGCACAGAAAATAAATAGCTATATGGTGACAGAATATTCTGTATTCTGTTGAAAGAGGTCATGCTAATTAAATACAAATATTTCTTCTGATAATTACAAACTGTCTTAGAAGTGACTTAAATTAGCAGAACACACAGACTATAAGCTCATTTAAGCATTTGTTCTTACAAGACAACAAGCTTCTGAATTTATAGCGATGTTTCATGTTTGCAGATGGAAATACCAAATTGTATTTCCTGTCATGCAAGAAAACATTGTATAATTTAAAGAGAGAGTTTTTTAGGTCAAAGAATGGACATGTTTCTTGATCAAGCTTTTGTCCATACTTGAATTGAATTATTAATTTATTAGCACAATCATTATTCAAAGATCCTCATGGATGTAAGTTTAAGCCCCCATGTTCTGGAAAATACTGAAGTTCAATTTCAGGCTCAAATTGAGTATCATACTCAAAAATTATTGAAACTAATGGGCATAGTTTGAGTATGAAAATAATTCTCAAGTACCATTTTTATTAACAGTCTAATGATATGCTGAGATGCTGTAGAAAATCCATCAGTATCTTGCAGTATATCATCAGTCTGTTTGGCTAGATGACTAATAATCCAGGGCTGACCATGAAACTATTCTAAATTCTTATAGAAATAGAAGGAGATGGGAACAGTTTTTCAGTCTAAAATAAATAAGTCTAGTAGTTGAATAAACTACAGTGTTGGTGCTTTGTTTCAAGATATCTTGTTAATATAGTCAAACATTTGAAATGCAATATCCTATGTAATGCAATATCAGTTTCATTGTTTATTTTAGAAAATCAGAAACAACATATGCTACTTAAGTATTGATGCTTGATGAAAAATAATTGGAGCCTGTTTCTGATTGACTTCAAAGAATTAAGGTATTACAGAAATTGTCAACTTCTGTCTAAAGGCAGATTTGAAGAAAAGATATGTGTTTGTTTGTTATTTTAGCAAAGGTAGGATTCAGTATAGAATCATAATACCACAGATGGTATTAAATATGATTCAGGTGCACCATATTGAGATATGATCTGAAAATAATATGAACAACTGCTGAAGGACAAATCAGCCATGAAATGAGAAAGAGGAGAAGCTTGTAGCTCCATTATTAGAAAAATATGTATGGTTATTATATTTTATGCTAACTGATGAAATACTTCCTATTGGTGAAATTAAATCCATTTCATTTGTTGATATAATCCATACTGTGAGTGATATAGGTCTGCTTTTATTTTTTAAATATTCTTTTTTTTTCATATATAGGGAGATAATCATGGTGTATAATGTATAATTATGGATATGTAGCTTTCCAGTGTTTACTAGTTGAGCCAGCAGCATGAAATTTTAACAGTAAGCACAGTGACATTTGCGCTTTTGATTGCAGAATTTTTTTTCTTCATGATTGTGATGCCACGTGACTTCGGGGTTAAAAAAGAAAAGCTACAAAAGCTTATATGTGGTTTACAGCTGTCATTTCTGGACAGATTTTCTTGAAATTTTCACAGAATGTATATTTTACGTTCTAGATGTGCACCTCAATATATGTTTTCCCATACTCCAAAAGACAAAGGTTCTATGAGGAACCAAGTTTCGAACTTTGGACCTGAAAATACATTAAAGCATTATGAAGCTTACAGATAAGTCAGGAAAATTGAAATTTGGACAATACATTGTGTCCTATGAATTTCTTTCTGAAAAGATGGACATCATTTGACATAAAATGACTTGATGACACGTTTACAAACTTTTAATCCAAAATGTATGTTTTTTATTGGACTGGAAGTCTTAGTTTTTGACTGATATGCATAAAAGTTTCACTGAAGGTGCATCATAGCATCTCATTATCATTATTCACTTCTATTTCCGGAAAATCACACAGGTCAAGGTCATGTCATTTATCATTTTTTTCTTCGGTCTTATATATCTCAAAAACAACATATTTTCTTGAGATACTTTGGGGTATAATTTGTAGCGCTTTGAAAGCCCTTTCAGATGATAGTTTTTGAAGATCAGAGTTGAATCAGTTGAGTTATGGCATAAAAACAAAAATATTTTTGCCCCAATTGCACATATATCTCGACAATTATTGATTTTTGTATATAAAGAGTATTTATATAATTTGTAATATAATTTGTAGAACAATGCCTGTTCTATTGGTGTTTAAATTTTAAAGTTCAATTCATAAAGTTATAGGGAGAAAACATTAAAGCAACATGATCATATTTTTGTAGACTTTTGCTGTTTTCTCGGGGTTTAACCGTCCATATCTAAAAAGTGATTAGAAATACATTAATATATAAATTTGAATTGTGGGGAATTCAAAGACCTAGTTTTTTTTTTAATCTGACATCATAATTATAAAGAAGTTATATGAAAAATAAGAATAAATTTAATCCGTTCTTCCATGCACTTCTGAAGGTGATCCCAGTCATTTAAATTGCTTTTGGCTATGAAACTGTTAGTTTTTAAAAGTAACTTTAAGAACAATATTTATAGCCTGATGCAAGGCTGTTCTAATGGTATACTTAGTTAATCTAATCATCAAAACATTAATTTTGTTGATTTTTGCCATTTTCTTTAGGAATAACTTTATATCTCAAAAGCGGTTACAGATGGGTTTAAACATGAAACAAGTGAAAATGTTGGAGATCAGAAGGCCTTTCTAATGGTACCTAGGTTTTTAAAATAAGAAATCAAATAAGGAAGTTACATGAAAAATAAGAATTAATGAAACCCGTTCTTTCATGCACTTCTGCAGTTAGTCCTTAACATTTGATTGTATTTTTCTAAGAAACTTATCATTTTTTTTAAATAACTTAGAGAACATTGTGTTAGCTTGATGCAATGCTGTTTTAATTGTATACAGACTATTAACTACAAACCTATAGGTCAAGAAGTAGTAATTCATATACTATTTAAAGTAAAGGAAATTAATATCAATTTGTACATCCTGGCACTAAAATTGTTGGAAATAAAATGAGGTACACTTAACATTTTAAACGCTCTGCGTGACAAGGACCCATTGCAGTGTAATTGTAGTTGCATCATGCGAAAATTCACATGTAAAATTGGAGAAAACTTATTGATCAGATGAGGAGGCTGTTACTTAAACCCTCTCAGTAAATTCTACTTTGCCCTATTTCTACTTTGTTTGTTTTTTTGGTAATTAAAGAAGAAGTCAAGTGTTTGATCTCTATCTCATGCCTTGGAAACAAGATTAGCTTGATAATTATTGAGGGAAGTTTCAAAAGTGTTTGATGTACTAATTATTCATGTAGATTAAACTTAAATTTCAGCAATATTTTAAGAACTTTTTGATTTTGCGTTGTTATCATTTTGGATTATTATTCCTATACTATTAACCCTTTACCTCATGAATATTCATTAACAAATTTATGACTTTATGAATACTAATTGACTGAATTTCAAATGGTATCTTAAACTATGGATTTCCTTTGCCATGCAGATCATGTAACACCTTAGGTACAATATTGTAGCCAGGAGCAGTCTGGTCTGGGTCTAATCTGGTTGCCTATACATCAAAATGAGTCAATATGAGGTAAAGGGCTAAACAATATGGATATTGTGACATTAGAATGTTTATCTGTGTGATGCCATGTTATCTTCTGTGATACAAGTCTGTCATGTATTGTCCGCAATGGTCAAGAGGTTGGAAAGTCAAAAGGGCAGTGGGGAGGTTCCAGGTTTGATCCCTGACATAATTTTTATACCCCAGCATCATAGAAGTGAGAGCCACCCAGGAGTCCTGTCCCAACAATTACTCTACATTAAGGGTAGTTTTAGCACTGATTGGTCCAGTTTCAGCATACAGGATATTTATGGTATAATGCCACATGTTTATACAAGTACAAGTACAAATATTTTATTGCTTTAAACATATACATATTTATAGCAATTACAAAAACAAATTCAATAAAGGACATGATTTTACAGGAGCTATAACATCATACAGTCCAAAATTAAATTCACTTTTATATTAAGTCTTAGATAAATTAATGATAATATTTCGAGATGTTGAACTCATTAAATTAGTAAATTTTTGTTTTGTTGGCCATGTATAATAGTAACGTTTAATATAAATTGATCTAAGTGTAGAATATTTCGGACAAATAAGTAAAAAGTGATATTCCGTTTCCAATTGACCTGAGTTACAATTTTGGCAAATTCTATTGTTTCTAAAACCTTTTTTAAGTTATGTGATGATGTAGAAATTTTGCTAACCTATCCTAAACTTTGTTACGTAAGTATGTCTAAATAGTTTTGAAGTTAAAAGTGAACTTAAATAAACAGTATGTATCAAGTCGACTCGAGTTATTTATCGATGAATACCAAGTTTGTATGTATATATCTAATAATCTCTGTTTAATATAGTTAAAATTAATAGGCATATTAAACTGGTTTTCCCATAGAAAACCCATTGATTTAAAATAGTTTTTTTCCATTATATGTCAGTCCATTATCAGTATCTGTTTTTAACATAAAATAGGTTTTAAATAATATGGTTCTTTCACTTAAGGTGAGAAGTTTAGTCCAGTATTTAAGAAGAAGTAGTTTTCTATGTAAAAACATTGGTATACGACCCAATTCACCATATAAAGCATCTAAGTTGGTTGACTGTTTAACTCCAAGTAATCTTCTACAAAATTTAGAGAATAACGCTTCTATATTTGGGCTTTGGTGACTACCCCATACTTCAGAAGAATATGTGAGAATAGGAAGAACAAGAGAATCAAACAATTTTAACTTTTGGGATATGGGAAGTTCAATTTGATTGTTGACAATAAAGAGGTTATGTAACGAAAATGAAGCATGCTGAGCTATATACCGCTGTGTGCAATTCCAATTACCATTTTTAAATAGATAGACTCCCAAATATTTAAATGATTCTACAATTTCAAGTTTTGTATTATTAAGAAAAAAATTATAGTGGCTACGCTTACCGTTTTCAAAAATCATTACTTTTGTTTTCTTAACATTAATATTTAATTTCCAGATATTACAGTATTGCTCTATATCATTTAATATTGATTGTAACGATTCTGGATCTTGTGTGAAAACAACAGCATCATCAGCAAATAGTAATAAAAAAAGTTGTACATCTTCAACAGTTAATAAACCATTTAAATTTGAATTAATATTCCTTAAAATATCATTTAAATAAAATAGACACAAAATACTGCTGATAGGATCACCTTGCTTTACCCCAATTTTAGAATGTATATGATTAGATTTCATAGAATTGTATTTAATGAATGATTTGACATTTATATACATGGATTTTATTGCATTGGTAAATTTTGTACTTATATCTTCATCTAATAGTTTTCTCCATAATAAAAGTCTGTCAATACGGTCAAACATTTTCTCCCAGTCTAGGAATGCTACATAAAGTTTTCTTTTAGACGATAATGTTTTTATTATGATTGCATGCAATATGAAAATACAGTCTGTTGTTGATTTGTTTTTTTGAAATCCAAACTGATTGTCTATAAATTTACCATATTTATCAGCCCATTTTGTTAAACGATTTACTAATAATTTGGAGTATATTTTTGAGAGAATGTTATTCAGAGTGATTCCTCTATAATTTTTAGCCTCCTGAGAGCCGCCTTTAAAAATTGGTATAATGATACCCTCTCCCCAACTTGCAGGAAAAATTCCATCATTAAAAATTTTGTTATAAAAGCAAACTAAAAAAGGTGAGATTATATCAAAAGAGTGTTTAAATACTTCAGCTATTAAATGGTCATTTCCGGGACTTTTTGAGTTACTTTGTGAGAATACAGCAGTTTTAATTTCTGATACAGAAAGCACAATCAAGATCAATATCATAAACAAATCTAATATCGGTTCACTTTGTGTGTTTTCTGAACCATAAAGATCATTAAAATGAGTGAACATATCATCTATTGTAACATTATCAGAATCAACATTTGGTTTTTTGAATACATATATCTTTATACTTCAGTGTGGCAGCACGTTGTCTCAAGTAGACATGCATTGAAGTTTCCAAATGACTGAAATACTATCGATGAGACATAATGAAAAATAATCTGATGCATAGTCCTAACATTAGTCTCATATGTTGAGTGCCAAGCAAGGGAGTTAGATCCTATATATCAGGATATTGGTATGTTGTATCCAAGGATTGAACCTGCAACCTCTTGCCCAGTGGTTTGGTCCCTGTGATATCTGAAGATGTTGTATTATAAGAGGGGTTAGTTAAAGGTTATGTTAGTGTGTTATTTTTTTGTTCCAACAATTTTGAGGGCCTAGATCAACCCCAATCTCACCGTCCCTGGTGGCCTAGTGATTAGAGCGTCTGCCTCGGGAGTGAGAGGTTGTGGGTTCGATCTTAAAATGCGACATTCTAAAGTCGTAAAAAATGGTACTGTTATAGCTCCCTTGCTTGGCATATAAGGGTAGTTGCAGGACTGGTTGGCTCGGTGTCAGGATAATGTTACTGGGTGTGGTATCATGCCACATGTCTATGGTGTGATACTGCAGTGTGGCAGCACTATATCTGTCTCAAGTAGACATCGTCTCCAAACGACTGAAATACTGTAGACGGGACATTAAACCCAGCAAACAAACAAACTCATTCTATGCCCTATTAAGGTATATTTATTTATAAAAACAAATTTAAAACTAGAAATGGTATTGCCTTTGTGTGTGTGACCAAAAAATAAAATAAAAAAAATTGCATTTTTTAATGAGACAGGAGTTTTTATTTGCATTCCAATAACTACATTCTTGCCAACTTAGAAATGAATGTTATAATTGGAAAAGACGTTGTTTGAATGATAATGGAACATTGGAGGGTAGGATTTGAATAGAACATGAGCATATTGGTAGTTAGAACTGCACTTGAAAAAAGGTTTGCGATTTTCCTCTACTCAAAAATTTTAACTTTTATGAGTTATTTTTTTTTTTTTTATTGACCTTAGATTGAGAGTAGAGTTTTTATTAACTATTATTAACTTATTTTTGAATAATATGGCTTTAATTTTTTGAATTACATTTTTTAGGGCAATATGGAGTTTCAGACAATTAAGAAAAATTTAACTCAGAATGTTTTGTGAAATGTTTGCCAAGACGTCTAAATACTTATGTATGAAAGCCATTATAAATACCTTTCAATTCTGCCATTCTTTGCTCCATGATAAATCATAGATCTGACAGAAATAATGAGTCTTTCCATTGTTTACAGATGTATTTAGATTGATTTACAGGCTAAAGAACACATGGCTTTGTCTGTCATAATGCTTATGTTCATTTGACCTAGGCATGAATAGCAAAGGAAGGGTTTGAATGTTCACATAAAACCAGGTATAATATTCATAAGTAACTTTAGTCAAATTTTGATTTGAGCCCTTTATGACATGAATATTCATGTACAAATTCATAATTTGATGAATATTAATTTACAGAATTTTAAATGGTGTGAAATAGTATATTGAAACAGAGTGCAGAGTTACAGTATTGAATGAGCAAACTGAGGAGATCAGACAGCTTCTTCAAAGAAATTCTTGATGATGGTTCCACTCTGTTTGCCAATGCATCAAATAGATTCTAAGTGAAGTAAAAGCTTAAGCAATACTTCAACTAGGTACTAAGCATGGCTTGTGGCATTAGAGCCTGATTTCTTTCAGTCTGATAAGGGTTTTAATGGTTTAATGTGGCTTATTGTAGTGGTAGATGGTTAACCCTTTGCCTCATGAATATTCATGAACAAATTTATGATTTGATGAATATTAATTTACTGAACTTAAAATGGTATATAAAATAATGGATGTACTGTGTAGAAACGGAACTACAGTATTGTATGAGCAAACAGAGAAGACCCTGATCAGACAGCTCCTATAGGAATGTGTCAAAATGAGTCTAAATGAAGTAAAGGGTTAATCTTGGTACCAAGTGAATAACTGAGTTGTGACATGCATTTAAATAGGTATTCTTTCATTTCACCTGTTACTTCATAGCACTTTAAAACAGTGATATTGATTTTAAGTAAATTGTATACATGTATTGATTTAAAATGAAGCCATTATTGCTTAGAACTCAATTCCGTGCAACACTTGGTCTCATTTTAGCCACATGTGTTTCTGGTAACGAGGATTCTGACTTCATAATTGGATTGTGTTAGTCTTTAGAAGTAAGTCCAGTATTTTCTTTCACTTTTTTTTTTTTCTTTGATAAAAGAAGGTCTTGGCTCCATGATAGTCTCAATATGGGTCAGGGTTACATTGATTGCACAAGGAAGCCTTATTTAACTGATTATTCTAATATTATTGTACAGTTATGTCTTACTGGGAATGTAATGAAAGCTGCATGTAATGATGATTTGTTAATTATGCCATGGATATATTTCTGTATTAAACCTTAACCAGACAAAAGTTCTTAGGAGAGATGGCACCAAACATTGCTGTGCAAATTATTATCTCCTGCTTTAATGTACAAAAAGTATTTGTGTGTGTGTGTGTGTTTGCGTGCATGCATGTTTTGGTGCATAAGTAAGTAATGTCCAAAAAGAGAGTCATCAAGGAATCATATATTAACATCCTGTTGTGTGTATGCATAATTATGTGTATGTGTGTATATTTTCCCTATTAAGTGCTCCAAGTGCTCTATACTGTTTGCGTTGTTTTTTTTATTATGCCTTACCTCATGAATATTCATATGCAGTTTTGACTTGATGAATATTTATTTACTAAACTATAAATGGGATGTAAAACGATGGATTTTTAGCTCACCTGAGCACTTGTGATCAGGTTGAGCTTTTGTGATCGCCTTTTGTTCGTAGTCCGTCGTCAACATTTGCTTGTAAACACTCTAGAGGCCACAGTTTTGGCCCAATCTTCATGAAAATTGGTCAGGATTGTCTACATGATATCTTGGATGAGTTCGAAAATGGGTCACATGGGGTCAAAAACTAGGTCACCAGGTCAAATCTTAGAAAAACTTGTGAACACTCCAGAACCCACAGTTTAAGCCCAATCTTCATAAAACTTGGTCGGGATGTTTGTCTGCATTATATCTCGAATGAGCCTTCATTAAACTTGATAAGAATGATGACTGCATGTAATCCCAGATGAGTGCAAATTTAGGTAGGATCAAAATCTAGGTGACTTATTCAAATGTCTAAACACTTTTTTTGTAATCATGCTTAACCCTTTCCCTCATAGAGGACACAATGAAAAGACCTATGCGACCAGCATAAAACCAGATCAGCCTGCGAGTAACTCGCAGGCTGATCAGGTTTTATGCTGTTTGCTGCTCCTCAGTGGTCTGGAAATGAGGATTTTGTAATTAAATTTGGTAAGGTTTAACTGTGGTTTTCTGCAGATCAGGCTTTATGTGGTACCTATTGAGGACGTCAAAATGAGTCTATATGAGGGAAAGGGTTAACCCTTTACTTCATGAATATTCATGTACAGATTTATGCATAAATGAATATTAACTGAACTGTTAATAGTATATTCAACAGTGGATTTTTCTTTAATCTGTTGACAGTGTAGAAACTGAACTACAATATTGTATAGCAAACAGAGGAGCCCCTATAGGAGCTGTCTGATCTGGGTCTGCTCTGTTTGCCAATGAGTCAAAATGAGTCTATATGAAGTAAAACATTAAGGACTGGTTGTAGGCCCAGTATAAGAATAATGTGACTGGGAGCGGTATCATGCCATTTGTCTCGGGGATCATACCAGTGCGAGTCAGAATTATACATCTGTCTCATGCAGATAATTTTCTCACTGACTGAAATACTGTTGATGCATTGTTAATTCCAAGCAAACAAAAAATCAATTATCATCCAGTATTGTCATGAGATATGTATAGGTATATGTGGGGGTGTTACTGGATAAAATATGGTATCAGATTAGTGCTAATTGGGAGAGGTGAAGTGTAGGTTATGTCTGTTTATGGGAATAGAGGAGGAGGGATGCTAATTAGGGAGATGACCAGGAGGGCTGATATGTCAGGAGGTGTCATTTGTCGGTGAATAAAGCATCTGTGAACACTGTTATAATGGAAGGCCATGCTCCAGGTAGTGGTCATTTATCAAACCTGTGAACCAAAGTAACTTGGGTTTTATGGTGTTTTTGACACAAGGGAGGTGACAGAGTTTTTCTTTGATGCCTATGAAGAAGGTTTATGCGTGAGAAAACATGTTTGGTGTTTTATTTGTTTTTGGTGTTGTAAATGAGTATGATATCTGTTGTGTTTGTGTGAGGAGAGGTTTGTTGTTGTTGATGTTGTTTTCCACAAGAGAGTTCATATGGAATTAACCAGTATAAAACCTGATCAGCATGCATGTAACACAAAAGGATTTTGAGCTGAATCTGCACTAATAATTCAAAAAATAAATTTTCTACTAAGAATACTTTATGTGTTGCCATATTGCTATGTGTATGAATTATTTTTCTGGTAAGATTTCAGTTTTATCATTATGATTTTATAACTTATATGTAGGGATACATTTCATTAAAGCTTGTTTAAAGTCTTAATCAAGATATGAAAGCCTTCAGTATATCAATAAAATAAATAAAAGGCTCATTAATCTTCCAAAAGCATGGTATATTGTTTGGACAGAAAAATTTAGCAAAACGTGTGTTACAGATTTATTAGAGATTCAATCTTTACATACATGTACTTGTTGACGACAAAATTAATACAATGCATAAATAAGAAAGAATCTTTTACTAAAGATCAGTCATTTGTTTACAAAAATACCTTATTTGCATTTTCCGCATATCTTCATCAATTTTCTACCATAGTCCATAGACCTTTTATATGTTTCCGTTATTAACCCTTTCCCTCATAGAGGAAACCATAAAAAGACCTATGCAAACAGCATAAAACCAGATCAGCCTGCAAGTAACTCACAGGCTGATCAGGTTTTATGTTGTTCGCTGCTCCTCAGTGGTCTGGAAATGAGGATTTTGTAATTAAATTTGGTAAGGTTTAACTGTGGTTTTCTGCAGATCAGGCTTTATGTGATACCTATTGAGGACGTTAAAATGAGTCGATATGAGGGAAAGGGTTAAAGAAGCTATGCATAGCTGTCTGTGTTGCAGTCTTTTTAAGCTCATTTACAACCAGGCTTTATAGTATGATGCTTAAGCTTAATTCCAAGACTAGGCTGTATTTTTTTTATGTTCTTTAAATTATAGCAGAAATGACTTTTAATTCACCTTCATCTGTGAAAGTAAGAAAAAAAGTCTTGCAGGCATTTCATTAATGATTTTTTTTTTTTAATTTCTAGAAAAAGTTGATTTTTCTTTGTTACTCTCTGCCACACACAGTTGTTTTGTTCATAATTAATATTATCAATTTACATTCTGTTTGCCTTTTCTTTCCCCCCTTTGTACCTTTGTTGATTCAGCTTTAATATCTGAGAGCTTGAAAGCTGCCATAAAGATGCAGGAATACTTGTTCAGTCTGTTAGTATCTCCAGGGTTGATCTGGTTCTGCATTCTTGTCTGTTAATTAATACCTTAACCTGATATAAACTTATTTTGACACACTGACAGTCTGAGCAAACCCAGATCAAAAACTTCCTTCCAGGAGCTGTCTGATATGGGTCTGCTCAGTTTGTCATTTAGGGCTGAGACGGGTACCAGCAGGTCAGATAGAAAATTGCCGGTACCCGGGTACAAAATTATTTCCTGTTACTCGATGTTGGTCTTTCCTATAATAGTACCTCATGTACTTCTTTACTTTATAACATATATACATGTCAGTAATTATAATTTTTAACATAATTCTAAACTTTGTTAAGAAATTATAATATCTATTGGAGATAAGTGTATTTTGTGAGTACAAAGTCTATAACATTAAGCACTTAGTGAAATCAATGACTAAAATGGTTAGTTATACCAATCAATCGGAATTTTTATGGCAATAAGTCTTTGACTACGTTCAAACAGGTTCCTGCAGGTATTAGTATGATGGGTACCCGGGTAGAAATAAAGGACTTGCGTCAGCCCTATTGTCAATGCGTCAGAATTTTTCTATATAATTAAAAAGGGTTATTAAATGTATGTAATGTGAAGTGAACAAACGGTATATCAAAGCCTCAAGGATTTTCCTCTCTTGCATACATTTTGATCTCTTTATGAAAGGTTTATAATTATTAGCTCACCTAATATTCCCAAACCATTCTGATGAGTTTATCAATAATGCCAGCAGGTGATTTTTAGTTTGTTTAGACCAAAGGACTAAACTTCATAGTTCTTTTGTCTGCAAATAAATTGTTTAGTAATGCTTAGTATCAATAAGATATGGTCGTCATGACAATCTGCCTAACTTCATTTGATATTCTTGCAATTACTGGATGCCCCATTAAAGTCACTGAAGCATAGAGATTTGTCATCATTATTGATAAATGTACTCGCCATTTTGTATCAAAGTCAATTAAGGTAGTAATTGAATATAAATAATGTACAAGGCTCTCAAACAAAAAGATAAACTTAAGCTGAATCTTAAATTTGTTTGGCAAATAATATGCATGTCTTATACCGTAAGTCTGCAATTTCCATGCATATTACTTGTGATGTGTACCAGTCTGGATGGCTTAGTGGTAAGAGCTTCCACCCTAGAATCAGGATGCCGTGGGTTCAGTCCCCGGCTGCGACTTACCAAAGAAGTAAAAAATGGTTCTGTTATAGCTCCCTTGGTTGGCGCTCAGCATACAAGGGTACTTTCAGGACTGGTTGGCCTAGTGTCAGGTAACGTGACTTGGTGTGGTGTCATGCCACATGTCTGCATTGTGGCAGCACTATATCTGTCTCAAGTATAGACATGGTCTCCAAATGACTGAAATACTGTTAGTGGGATGTTAAACCCAATAAACAAACAACTGATGTATTAAAGAATTGGTTGTCACATGAAATATATGAGATTTAAGTTATCACATAACATATATGAGAATGCATTATCATTTAAAATGTAAATTCATAAAATTCAGTTTTCACATGGAATGTGTGATCTTGTTGTTAGCAAATGGAGTGTGTCAGATTGTAGTTATCACATGGAATGTGTGATCTTGTTGTTATCAAATGAAGTGTGTCATAATGTAGTTATCATATGGAATGTGTGATCTTGTTGTTAGCAAATGAAGTGTGTTATAAGTATTACATGGAATGTGTGATCTTGTTGTTAGCAAATGAAGTGTGTTATAAGTATTACATGGAATGTGTGATCTTGTTGTTAGCAAATGAAGTGTGTTATAATTATTACACGGAATGTGTGATCTTGTTGTTATCAAATGTCATAATGTAGTTATCACATGGAATGTGTAATCTTGTTGTTATCAAATGTCATAATGTAGTTATCACATGGAATGTGTGATCTTGTTGTTATCAAATGTCATAATGTAGTTATCACATGGAATGTGTGATCTTGTTGTTATCAAATTGTTATTAAATGTCATAATGTAGTTATCACATGGAATGTGTGATCTTGTTGTTATCAAATGTCATAATGTAGTTATCACATGGAATGTGTAATCTTGTTGTTATCAAATGGAGTGTGTCAGATTGTAGTTATCACATGGAATGTGTGATCTTGTTGTTATCAAATGGAGTGTGTCAGATTGTAGTTATCACATGGAATGTGTGATCTTGTTGTTATCAAATGGAGTGTGTCAGATTGTAGTTATCACATGGAATGTGTGATCTTGTTGTTATCAAATGGAGTGTGTCAGATTGTAGTTATCACATGGAATGTGTGATCTTGTTGTTATCAAATGAAGTGTGTCATATTATAATTATCACATGGAATGTGTTATCTTGTTGTTACCAAATGGAGTGTGTCTGATTATAATTATCACATGGAATGTGTGATCTTGTTGTTATCAAATGGATTGTGTGTGATTGTTGTTATCTCATGGAATGTGTGTGCTTGTAGTTATCACATAGAATGTGTGTGATTGTGATTGTTGTTATCACATGGATTGTGTGTGATTGTAGTTATTACAGGGAATGTGTGTGATTTTTGTTATCACATAGAATTTTCACAGTGAGAATCTAAATAACCATATGAAATATGTTGCATGCAGTTTTCACTTGAAAATTAATGTGTTCTTATTTCATGAAGTACAAAATATATCATATGAGTGTAGGACAATATATTATCTTAATATAAGTTATCTGTTTGACTATGATCATATTGGTGATTTCCTTAACAGTGTCAGTGGTAACACGAGTCAAAGTTTCATATTTTATCTCTATTATAGAGATTTGAGGATATTCAGTACGTATAAAACATATTGTATACATCACAATTACCATCGTCTTGATAGGTGTATTGCTTGCATAGATGTATTGTCCAATGTAATATTTAAAATTAGAATAGGTTACCTGTGGTGTATTGATTCCCAATATAGTTATCCCCACCTTTTATAACCAGTCGATGTTTTGGTAATTGATCAGACGATGTACTTGTGTTAGGTACAGTAACAGTGATTACAGGTTGATGGAATATTTCGTAGTGACTGTAGATCTTATTTTACTGATGTAGGTTAACAGTGAGGTAGGTTTTATTGGTGGTTTGTTTAACCCTTTCCCTCATATCGACTCATTTTGACGCACTCAATAGGTACCACATAAAGCCTGATCTGCAGAAAACCACAGTTAAACCTACCAAATTTAATTACAAAATCCTCATTGCCAGACCACTGAGGAGCAGCGAACAGCATAAAACCTGATCAGCCTGCGAGTTACTCGCAGGCTGATCTGGTTTTATGCTGTTCGCATAGGTCTTTTCATGGTGTTCTCTATGAGGGAAACGGTTAATGTAAGGGAAAGACAAGAGATCGAGGACTTTAAAAATCCTTCATGTGTGTAGGGTATAGATAGAAATATACTGGGCGCCATTGTCCAGAGGTAACCTACCAGACCTCAGGGTTGTGTGTTTAGTTCAAAACCTGCTTATTTTTTTTTTTGAGAAACAAGTTCTTACACCTACCTGTTCATTAGTTCCTTATTTGGACCTGTACTTGGCGCCTGGGTAGGTTATGAAAAAACCTTGCCCACAAACAGGGTCAGAATCCACAACCTTTGGATCAGCAATTCTGTACTTTACCATTAGACTGTGATGCCCTTGTTTCCAGTTGTGGGTTTGAATCCCATTGGGGGCAAGGATTTTTTATGACCAACCCATGTTCAAAGTACTGGTCCATCTGAGGAACTGTTGCTGTTTTGCAAAATAAGCAAGTTTAGACTAAAAGAAGTAACTAATTCATACTGAGAGCACTGATCCTTAATACTGCTCATAAGCTGATGCCAGGGGTATGGATTATCCTTTCCAACTACAAATATATTACGATTTGCATTTTTTCTTTCATATCTTGTTAGATGCTGATACCAACGGACAGATTTGAGTGGTGACCAATTAATGAATAAACCATATTGTATTGGCTTTTGGGCTTAACCCTTTCCCTCATATAGACTCATTTTGACGCACTCAATAGGTACCACATAAGGCCTGATCTGCTGAAAACCACAGTTAAACCATACCAAATTTAATTGTAAAATCCTCATTACAAGACCACTGAGGAGCAGCAAACAGCATCAAACCTGATCAGCCTGCGAGTTACTCGCAGGCTGATCTGGTTTTATGTTGTTTGCATAGGTCTTTTCATGGTATCCTCTATGAGGGAAAGGGTTAAATAAACTAATGTATTATTTGCTATTGTGTTATAATGAATGAACCATGTTATATTGGCTATTGTTCTATAATGGAGTATTTAATTGGATCAAGTGTGTGTGTTTAACAGCACCATTGTCATCAATATTAATACTAGATAATAATTATTTTCTAACAAACTCTATTTTATTGTATATTTTCAGACATGACGGTGAAGTCTGTCCCTTAGTTGTATTCAGCAAGTAATTCTATAAGACTTTAAACTGGGACAATGTTGTAGTCAGTTCAGAGGTAACCACTCCAAGATTTTCTTACTTTCTCTCTCTCAATATCTTTCTCTGTTTCCCGCTTTGTAAGTTTGCCTTCTTTGAGTTTGGCAGTCAGCACATAAGGGTAGTTCCTGGATAGACTGGCCCAGTGTCTGAATAATGTGACTGGTTGTGGTATCCATTGCCTGAACCCATGGTTGCTCAGTACGGTTTGCTTATCAGTTGACCATAGGACTTTCAAATTGTAAAACTTTGTTTTCTAAGAATTTTAATCAGCTACTTTCTGACCATTGAAACCACATATAGTTTTTGGAATGCTACTCATTGAAGTTATAAAAACAAAAGCAAAATTTATCAGAACAACCATGATACACACGGTTTCATTGGTCAAATGATTTGTGCTGTTTCCACCACAAATCAAATGAAATGCTTAATTGATCATTCATGAGTACACAGTTTTGTTAATGAAATTAACCACAGTATATACGGTAGTGATAAGGGAATATAAACCATTGGTTCCTATGATGTGTGGTATCAAACCACTTGTCTTTTAGATGATATCAGTAGTTAACACTCTGTTGTCTCATATACATGTATATAGGCAAAAGACTCGAAATGACTGAAATGTTGTCATAAGAATGTAAGTCCAAAAATTTATTTATTGAAATTATTTTTATTTGCTTACAGGTTTTACTTATCAGCATTTTCAACTGTTGAGCACTTGAGTCATTATTTTAGTTCCACTTAGAATCAACGTAGTTAAAGGGAGGAAAAATTATCCAAAATGCGACAGGCACGGAAGTATTTACTTTATACGATAGTAGTGTTCGCTGGTCTCTTCCTCTTGGTCTACCATTCCATGCCGTGTGAATCGGCACCTAAAGTTTACATGGTGCCTACAGACGAACGTATAATGTATGATCCTGATAAGAAAGCGATCCCATATCACAAAAACATGCCATTATTATTCATTGGAGGAATGCCACGAAGTGGGACAACATTAATGCGTGCCATGATCGATGCCCATCCGGAGATTCGGTGTGGTGAAGAGACTCGTGTAATTCCACGTATTCTGGGAATGCGATCCAATTGGGACCGATCAGAATTGGAAAAACGCCGCCTGATGGAAGCAGGCATTACGGACGAGGTCCTAGACTCCGCCCTTACTGCCTTTATGCTTGAAATAATTGCTCATCATGGAGAAGCTGCTCCGTACTTATGTAACAAAGATCCATTTACATTAAAATCCAGTGTCTATCTCAGGAAACTCTTCCCGAATGCCAAATTCTTGTTCATGATTCGCGATGGACGCGCGACTGTGCACTCCATAATTTCACGCAGAGTGACCATAACAGGCTTTAACTTAAATGATTATAAGAGTTGTTTACAGAGGTGGAACTCGGCGATGGAGGTAATGTATTCGCAGTGTCTCCAAGTTGGAGCAGACAGGTGCATGCCTGTTTATTATGAACAGCTGGTGTTGCAGCCGGAGCTCTGGATGAGACGGATAATCAAGTTCCTTAAAATCCCCTGGAACGATTCAGTATTGCATCACGAGGATTTTATTGAAAAGCCAGGTGGCATATCAGTCTCCAAGTAAGTTACATTATTTTTAGTTCTTTGCCTCCACTTCACTTAGTGGTGGAGAAAGTAGAGGTGTTAGCCTTCTACCCATTAATCTTTGATAGGGTAAGCTATACGAAATATTTTTTTCCCATTTAACATAAAACAACCCATGGTTTTCCAGTCTTTTTTCTGAATGCTTGCAGATAGTGAGATGAATTTTGGTTCAAATATATACTAAGTGAGGTCACACACACTGAGTTTGCATTGTGCTCTCCTTTGCACATTTCTGGCAAAATTAGGGCACTTTGACTTCTTTGCATCCTTCTTCAACATGGAGAATTTGGGACCTTTTTGTCTGAATGCTTTCAGACAGTGAGTGATACTGGTACTTGGTATGTAGGTGTAAGGTGATAAGTTCTAGTTCTTTGATAAGGTAGATGGGGTTTGCATTTAGCTCACCTTTGCATATACTGTTTTCTGATAAAAATATGTCCCATGCGTTAGGAGAATTTCTGTCACACTTTGCATGTGACACAAGTAAAAGGAACAAAACATAGCATGTGACACAGGTAGAATGTAAAAAAGGAATAAAACATTGCATGTGACACAATGAATAGGAAGAAATCATTGCATGAGACACAGGTAGAATGTAAAAAAGGAATAAAACATTGCATGTTACACAAGGAATAGGAACAAATCATTGCATGTGACACAGGCAGAATGTAAAAAAGGAATAAAACATTGCATGTGACACAAGGAATAGGAACAAATCATTGCATGTGACACAGGTAGAATGTAAAAAAGGAATAAAACATTGCATGTGACACAAGGAATAGGAACAAATCATTACGTGAGACACAAGTAATAAGGGCGAAAACATTGCATGTGACACAAGTCAAATATGAAATCAGAACAAAACATTGCATGTGACACAAGTGAGCAATAAACTCTCAGTTTTATTAGACAGAATTTACCTAAAAAATTACAATGAAAAACAAAAAGTCTGATTTTTTAAACTTTTAAAATCAAATGTGAAATAGATTGCACCAATGAATATCAAAAGCATTTTTTTCTGTGAACACATTTTAAGGTAATTTATCCATCACTTGATGGACCATGAGCACAATTAAATGATCATTGGATTACATTAAACAGCATTGAAAGAAACTATTTACTTGTATTTTCAACAAGTTTCAATGCAAGTCGAAGCCAGTGATTACAAAAACCTGTAATGCAAATAGATCCTCTGAATATTGACAGTCTCCACCACAGTTAATTTGCTTTTTACTCCTTTTGGTATGTAAACAATGAAAAAAGTCATGTGTAGAGTAATTGGTAAGAACTGAGGGATTATTTCTTGGAGAAGTTTATTGATTTCCGTGATAATTTGGTCCCAAAAGTATCACAGTAATTAGAACTTGAAGTTAATGTAGGGAGGGTCATATGTTAGTGTTCTGTTTCAATATAGTTTAGGTTAAGATCATTATTCTTCCCTATTGATTTTTCTGAGTCATGAAAATGTGATGAAACTGGTTTATTTAGAGCTTAGAACTTGTCAGAGGCAACATTAAACTGATAGTTTCTATTTTCCATGCAAAAAATGCTAAAAGAAATAAAAAAGACAGGAAAGAATGGAATAAAACCTCCAGAAGGAAACTGAATATGTGGGTTAAATATTTGTGTTTTTTTTAATTTGAAATGACAAATAACTATGGAAACAGGAGATTTTTGAGATACCAGCACTATTGGACAGATTATTTCAAAGAGCTGTCATGTTAGAGCTGTCATGTTATGATATCAAAAGTATGATTAGACACTAGCATGATGATATTGTGAAAGAAGACATGTGCACCAAGTTATAGGTTTGTTTCTACCTGAGGTACACATTATGGTCCTTTCCTTACGGCCAAAAATACTTTTTATGCTCCCACCAAAAATGGTGGAGGAAGGGGGTGGGTGGCATATAGATCTGTACGTCCGTCCATTCATCACGAAACTTTGTGACACGCATAACTCCGAAAGTATTTGTACTAAAGACTTGAAAGTTCACAGATATATTATTCAGGACATGAACTTGTGCACCTGGGTATTTTTATCAAACTGCCATTTAAGTTGACAGAGTTATGGGCCTTTGATTTGAAAAAAATCTTAAATTTTATGCTTGTGAAGCATGAGAATATTTGTACTACAGACTTGAAACTTCATGGATATATTACTCAGGACATGAACATGCACACTTGGGTATTTTCATTGAACTTTCGTTTAAGTTGACAGAGTTATTGGTCTTTGTTTTTGAAAAATATGGATTTTTATGCTTGTGACACACGTAACTCTGAAAGAATTTGTACTACAGACTTTAAACTTATTACTCAGGATATATTTCTCAGGACATGACTTGCGCACCTGCGTGTTGGCCCTAGTTTTGGAAAATGCGACAGGAGGGGGCATCTGTATAATCTGGACACATTTCTAGTTTTTTTTTATACCTTTGCCGCACAAAATTAAGTTTGGGGCTTTATAGGAATCATACATATTATACTGTCCTGACTCATTTTACTAAACTTTGTTCAAAATCAAAAAAAAAATTCATAAGCTGAATTATTGTTGTGAAAAATCTTTACAAAACAGTTGTGTTTATATAATGCAATTAAATGGATTAACTTTCTTCATGTTTTATTTTGCAAATTCAACATTATTTGACACCATGTAAAACAACATACCTGTGAGTTATGATTAAGATCGAATTTGTTTGTATGAAGTTAAGTGACATTGGCCCCTATTGTACCAAAAAAATTCAATATCTTTTCATATCATGCCTCAACTTCACAGAGGCTATAGCTCCTCATCACGTGGGTTCGAATCCCAGCAGGGTCATTCGGATTTTCGTGTGAGGAAGCCTTCAAGCTGGCTTGTGGTAGGTTGGTGGTTCTACCCGGATGCCTCCGTGCATTCGGGGTCTTTCTCCACCTGTAATTAGCTGGACGTCACTATATGACTGAAATACTGTCGAAGAGACAGTAAACTCAAATAGTCAAGTCAAGTCAAGTCACAGAGGCAATAATGGAATCATGCTTGTCACATCCTGTCTACACTATGGAGACCAGGTGGGATGTTGGGATATTCATCATCTTTAGTGATGGTTCTTGTTGAGTAAGTGCCTTGTAGTAGAAATGTTCAAGGTCTTTTTTTTTTTTTTTTTAAATTTACATAAATTATTTTGCCAAACAAATCTTTATTACAAGGGGCCGCCGTGGTTGAGCGGTTACAGTCGTGGACTACAAATCTCTCAGCCCCTCATCGCTGTTGGTTTGAATCCTGGTAGGGACTTCGGATTTTTCATGTGAGGAAGCCTTCCAGCTGGCTTGTGGTAGGTCAGTGGTTCTACCCGGGTACCTCTGTGTACTCGGGGTCTTTCCCCACCTGTAATTAGCTGGACGTCGCTATATGATTGAAATACTATCGCAGCGACAGTAAACCCCAATACTACTACTACTTTATTACAAAGAATTCAATTATAGTACTTGATCTGCCAGGTTTGGGAGCTAACTAGTTTTACCCACTTTTCACAGAAGGTGGGGCTATGTAGGGATCATGCTCATCTAGTCCCGTCCTGGCCCGACCCACATTCACATTACATGAAGACAAGGTGGGATGTGAGAGTATAGATCACCTTCAGTGATAAAATTCTAGTAAGTTTGTCAACTACTGGAAAATGTACAAGTTAGACTTAGTACAACTTGCAAGACTTAGTACTGCAAAAAAAAAAAAAGATTGTCTGTCTCATATACCAGTATCTTAATAATGGCCATTGCAAAAATATGCTCTAGTGTGGTCATTCTTAAGATGATAAGTTGTGCTTGCAAAACAGTTAAAATGAAACAACTGTATATTAAAGTTTTGAAATTGTTGTTTATATTTAAATTTAAATTGATAATTGGTACTAACTGATAGTGTAACAGAGAGTCAATCTGTGTGTTTGTCCCTTTAACAACGAAGACATGGCTCAAATTCAATCAGTTATACTTAGTGTTAAATAACATATATTGGGTAGATATACATTCCACCATTCCTAAGTGCCTAAGTACATGACTAGGTTGCAGGAATGGTTGGCCCGGTGTCAGGATAATGTGAGTGGGTGTGGTATCATGCCACATGTCTACGGCATGATACTGCAGTGTGGCAGTACTACAGGGGTATATCTGTCTCAAGTAGCCATCTCCAAATGACTGAAATACTGTTGGTGGGATGTTAAACCCAACAAACAAACATGCCTAGGACGTAAATTCTTACTATTATAACAAACAATGTTTGTTAAAAATTAAATATTAAGGTATTTCTGTCAGAGAAACAAGAATGATAAAATTTGCCTTAAAATATTTTAAAAAAAATAATTTGTGCTTAGCATGGTTGGTTGAATTATAATTTGATATCATAAACAAATCTCCATTGAAAGCATTTGCTATTCTCCGAGTTACATGCTGAAAACCTTGCATTAGTATAGTATTTATTTTAGAGAACTCTAGGGACTGGCTTTTCTATTACATCTATAAAATGGCATATTTCCATGACAAAGAGTTAACTTGAAATATAACATGTTTTACATGAAATGGGAAAAAATATTTTATCTGATTTAAAAGTCTCTTTAAAGATAATTTGGTTGTAGCTAACAGTGGTAGTAGCACCAATACTTTAAGGGTCATGATATTTTCTTGCCCTCTTCCAGGCAGGGATCTGACCCACAACCTTTAGGTACTGTATGTTGTCAGGGCTGGTACTCTACCACAGCACTATGGTTTACCTAAATATGTGATGACTTGGGGGGGGGGGGGTAACATTTTACCTCATGAATATTCATGGATGAATGATAATTGAGTCACATAGTCAAATTAGAGATGATTCTTATTAACCCTTACCCTGCTGGAACTGGAAGTGTTAACCTTTGCCACCAGTAAAGAGCCAGGCCAGCCTGCACATCCATGCAGGCTGACCTGGCTCTTTACTGTTGGCTGACCAACTACAAGTTTTCATCTTGTTATCCCTAAAATTGATAAAAGACACTTCCAAAAAGATGCCGGCTAAGTCCATTTGAGAAATTCAGCAGATTAAGGATTAAGACTGAAAGATACCTGTACTTCATTCTCATCTATAAATAAATTTTAGGCTTTTAAATTATTATTAGTATATCATTTTTTTATTTTTTTTTGTCAATAAGCAAGATTATCAATGCCCAGTATATGCATTAGGGGTGATGATATTGCCCATACTACAGTTTCCTAATTCTATTGAAAAATATTATTTATAAAGATTCAAAAACATGTAATATTTTTTAGTTTTATTTTACCGCTAGTTTGTGTATGCCATTACTGTTTGTTTGACCTAATCAAACAATTTATATTACATATGATTAATATATTTCATTATAAATCATGAAGTGACATACAGCTAGTTACAAGTGGATTAAGAACACTAGTGCACAGGTAGAGCTGGGATGCTTCCTCGCATGAAAAATCTGAGTAAATCTGCCGGAATTGGAACTCTCTGATTGGTTTTTGTTACCGTATCAAATCTCTTATATCACTGCAAGATGACCCAGATTAACTTTGATATTTTGTGAAAGCATTTTATGGGTAGAAATAGGCCATGTAAAATATATGAAACAGTTGATGTTCCTTTGTTGCGCAACTGTGTGACAATCTTGAGATGATGGGTCGTCGTTTTCCAAGAATCGAATGTTCTAGGATTTCTGCTAACGGTGTTTGCCAAGAAGTTGTCGTCATAAATGGTGTTATATATGAAGTAATTTTATACATACAAACAAAGGAATGACTTATTGATAAGAAAGTTTATTGATCTCAGCTGCATACGGAAATGGAAATGTTTTGATTTAGTTTGCAATTTTCAAAAAAATGATAGTCCCTGTTTCTGAGTTTTGCGTCTGGTTTCTATAATATTGGATCATTTGTCAAACTGTCATGTCAATGTAATGTTTAATGTTATTTGCTTCGTTACAGTGTGTTTTTAAAGGAAATGTTTTTATTTTTCATTGCATGTTTCAGTTTATGTTTATTCTATTTGTCAGCTGCCTGGATGTATTGTGTGATGATTATGTTTTAATTAGAGTTACAGTTAATATTCAACTGTTTCACCTCATAAAGATGTTTTTGAAACCTTGGCAACAGAAAGCCCTAGATCAAACAGTTCCTTCTTGGAACTGTCTGAATGGGTCTCCTATGTTTTCTCATACAATATTGTGGCTCAGAGTCTACACAGCAAAGAAAATTCCATTGTTTTACATTCCAATTAAAGTTCATTAAACCAGTATTCATCAGGTTGTAAATTTATAGATTAATATTTATGAGGCAAAGGGTTAAAATAGAATTCCAGGTTTTTGAATATTCTCATTTCTGCTATCCCAGGGTATACACCATGGATATGGGGTTTCCATGGATGAGTGTTAAAACTTATTTTTGCTTATTTCCTCAAAACTGGGTTTCCGACTCCCAGTCTGCTCATTGGGCATTTTACATCTGAGAAATTCTTCCAAATGGCTTTGGGTAGTGCAAGTTGAAAAGTATTATTAAACAGTAGGTGGGTCTTATAAGCCCAAACATCATGGTTATTTGACTGGTAGTGGAAAAAGGCCGTTATTATGTGAAACATCTCATTGAGGTTTTCATCAACTCAAAATTTTAATGATCTTGAACTCCTTGGGAATAGAAAGTTTGCATACTTGCTAGTGTTAGGATGCCCTGTCAGAAAATTATCTTTAGTTTCTTAAAAAATTTGCTGTTTTTGGTAATACAGATTTTGAGAATTTTGAGTCGTGGAAAATCATAGCACTAAATAGTCTACAGCGTAATACTGCAATGTAGTAAAACCTGATCAGACAGTGTTTTTTTTGTTGTTTTTTGTGGGTTTTTTTGACATGCAGATTGTCATATCTGAACTGCAATATTGTAAGAACAAACAGAGGAGACCTAATCAGACAGCTCCTTCCAGGATCTGGGTCTGCTCTGTTTGCCATTGCATCAAAATTTGTCTTATGAAGTAAATGGCTTATAGTAAAAGTATTAAGCCATTTGGTTTATCATGTAATTAATATTTGCTGCTAAATGTTTCAGGACAGAAAAATCCTCTGACCAGATTATAAAACCAGTCAACCTTGAGGCTCTCAACAAGTGGGTCGGAAAAATTCCGGAAAACATAGTGACAGAAATGGCACAGATTGCACCGATGTTAAGAACTCTTGGGTACGATCCTGAAGCAAATCCTCCAAATTACGGCAACCCGGAACCAAAAGTCGCGGACAACACGCTACATATACAGCAAAATGTGAATTACTGGAAAAAACGTGAGGAAGAAATTTTGAATAAAAACAGTCAGAAGCATCCTCCACCACAAACCTGATAGTAGCGGCGACGATTAGAAATATTCAATGATGCCATCCAGTACCTTTGGAGCCTTCTTTACTGGGCGCAGACATATTTTCTATCATTCCTGTATTTTTGGGGGGCAGAATATTGTAAGCATGTTGTCAGAAAATTGATCTATATTTATATTGTGATGTCAGATTGAGGGATGAAAGGAATCGTATTCGAGTCACGGATGTATATAAATACCATATCTAAACTCCTTTTCTTTCAATTACTGAAAATGTTCTTTTTTATTTGCTTTTGGAAATTAGGAAATCATTTTTTAAATGCTTATGTAATAGGGGATCTTACATGATTGTAAGCATTTGTTAAATATTGAAATTATTAAACAAGTCAGTAGAAACTGAACAGTGCAAGACTGTTTAGTTTTGTATCTTTAACATTTAAGACAAGTTAGATAATTTCAGTATCCAAAGAATAAAAACGTTAGATGTTATTAATTATTAACTGTTTTGGGCACTTTCCTAAATATTAACATAGAAACGAAAGTAAATTATGAGTCTGTGAAAGTGAACAGTGACATTTATGTTGAATCTATGTCACCGGTGAAACTTATGTGGTATGTAAATAGTGACATATGATATATAATCGGGGATTGTTATGTAAATGCTTGAGACATATACAGGGTATGTGATAAATATGTGTATTTTTATTCCATGTGAAAATGAATCCATGGCCCTGCTTCCAACTAAATTATATAGCACTAAGTAATACTTGAAATCCAAACCATTTACCTCATGAATATTCATATATTATATAAACATATGATGTGATGACTATTCACATATTAAATTTTAAATGAGTTTTGAAACAACCCATTTTTTTTTTTTTTTTTTTGCTGTGCAGACTGTATAGAGTCTAAATTACCAGTACAATGCTGAATGAGCAAACAGAAGAGAACCTAAGGAGACAGTCCTTGGATCTGGGTATGCTCTGTCAAGGCATTAACATGAGCCTACACGAGGTAAAGATTCAGAATGCTGACTTTAACACTCACTCAGCCCCTCACCCCATGGGTTCGAATCCCAGCAGGGTCATTCGGATTTTCATGTGAGGAAGCTTTCCAGGTGGCTTGCGGTAGGTCAGTGGTTCTACCCAGATGCCTCCGTGCATTCGGGGTCTTCCTCCACCAGTAATTAGCTGCACGTCGCTATATGACTGAAATACTGTCGAGGCGACAGTAAACTCAAATAGTCAAGTCAAGTTTCAGACAAAATTGGAACACATTCCACCAAAAGTTAAAAAAAAAATGACCAAGTTGACAGAAAATTGTTGCCATATTGATAAACAATAGTCATTAAAAGAAGTATAGGGTAAGTCTTTTTCTTAGGGAGTTGAGAATAATAAAATGTATTCTGCTTAGTTGTTTTTTTAACCCTTTGCTTCATATATAGACTCATTTTGAGTCATAGTTAACCCTTTCCCTCATATAGACTCATTTTGACGCACTCAAAAGGTATCACATAAAGCCTGATATGCAGAAAACCACAGTTAAACCTTACCAAATTTAATTACAAAATCCTCATTTCCAGACCACTGAGGAGCAACGAACAGCATAAAACCTGATCAGCCTGCGAGTTACTCGCAGGCTGATCTGGTTTTATGCTGTTCGCATAGGTCTTTTCATGGTTTCCCCTATGAGGGAAAGGGTTAAACACTGAGCAGACCCAGATCAGGGTCTCCTCTGTTTGCTCATACTATATTGCAGCTTAATTTCTAGACAGTAATCTGTGGCAAAGAAAAATCCATTATTTCATTAACCATTTAAATATTAATCAATTAATATTCATCAAATTATAATTTTGTACATGAATATTCATGAGGTAAAGGGTTAAGAAGTATGTCTTAGTGCTGAACATGGTAGGTAGATCAGGAGTCTTTGTGTATGTGTGATAATTTGTTACATTCTTGGAGAAAGTCTAGTCATTTGCAATCGTAAATACAATCATGAAAAATGTCATAAATTTAATATATATTTACTTATTCAGTGATGGAACATGTTCAGTTTGGAAGTTATATCTTGCCGTCTGGTCTAGATTAAATAGTATGCAATTTGATTTCTGAAAGTCATTTATCTCAAATGAGTGGCAAGTGTTTGTTTCCAAATAAGGCAGATATTCTCAATATTCATGAATTGCTGTAACCATAACATGCAGATAGTGTGCTTATATTAAACATTGGATAAAAATATCCATTGAAAACTCACGGTTTTGGTTAATTGATGTCAGAATTAAGCAATTCCCCATTCATACTTACATTGTATATTCCCCCAGAGATTATTCTCGTCCAGAGATTTATATTCAGTTCATGCTTATTGAAATATTCATGAATGATGAATCATACACCGGTACTATAAAAAGAATAGATTCTATCATTTTAACGGCAAAGCCATTTCCTTAGGGGTGTATCTTAAAGTATGAGCTGGCTGCCAAGACATCAGAAAATGTCTATATGAGGTAAACAGAACTTGACACATGATAAAATATGACAAATTTTGACTCATGGTGTTGAAATAGGTTAAACATTTTTGTTGCTGAAATTGATTAAAAATATAAATGAACTTCATTTATACTCATGACATTGCCCATCATTTTTATATTTATAAAATGTGTCCAGGGTGGATCAGAAATGTTTATATGCTTAGACAGCCATGTACAAAAATACATAAATTACACATACACATTTGGTACCAAGTTAAAGGTTATTTTGGGACCTTCATGGCCAAGAGGGTAAAGTCACTGACTTTAACACTCACTCAGCCCCTCACCGTGTGGGTTCGAATTATCATGTGAGGAAGCCTTCCAGCTGGCTTGCGGTAGGTCGGTGGTTCTACCCGGATGCCTCCGTGCATTTGGGGTCTTCCTCTTCCTGTAATTAGCTGGACGTCGCTATATGACAGAAATACTGTCGAAGCGACGGTTAACTCAAATAGTCAAGTCAAGTCAAAGGTTATTTTATGGTTCATGTCAGTGCAACTGAATAGCTTAGAATTGCTTATTTTTTTGAAGATTTGATAAACTCTGGTTGACTGGTTACAATGCTACATAATAAATAGTTATGCACACTTATTTTTTGCTGATTGAGTGGGTCGCACATCAGGAAATAGTCAGTCATTAGCCATGTGATGTTATAAGATTGTGTAGCTGGTGTGTAAACTGAGTGCTTTTGTGCATTATTTCATGCTACTTGAAAGACATTGACTGTTGGAATGGCAGATACCATCTGGGTCTCTGTTTGCAAATTTCACAACTTCACTGTAGACAATATAATTATATGTGATTTCTTAAACATTCTAAAAGAAAAATTCATGAAGGAGAAAGTCATATTAGTACATGCAGTACACAACATCTCTCCCAAAATGGCATCTTTCTCTTGACCGATTCCCTCCTTTAATTTACAAATTAAATTCTTTTCACAGTATATTTATCTCCCAGAAAGGACAAATGGCACTAATTTTGTTGTTATGGGAACATTGAACATGGGGAGTTGACTGTATTCAGAATGTAAAAACTACTGTTTTCATATATTGTGGTTTAAGTATTTAGATGCACACATTACATTAACCCTTTCCCTCATAGAGGATACCATGAAAAGACCTATGCGAACAGCATAAAACCAGATCAGCCTGCGAGTAACTCGCAGGCTGATCAGGTTTTATGCTGTTCGCTGCTCCTCAGTGGTCTGGTAATGAGGATTTTACAATTAAATTTGGTAAGGTTTGAGTTTGGCTTTCTGCAGATCAGGCTTTATGTGGTACCTATAGAATGCGTCAAAATGAGTCTATATGAGGGAAAGGGTTAAGGGCTGACCAGAAAGCTGTTTTAACTGCTTATAGAAATGGAAGAAGATGTAACTGTCTTGCTGTAAGCTCTCAGTATACCCACTGAACTTTTTCATTTCTTTTCTGCACTCACTTCACCTACATAAAATGGTAAACTTTACATGAGAAAGATCAGAATAGTCATGTTATCTAGCTAAAGATTTGGCAATAGTCTATTTTTTATTTTTTTTTGTAGTATCAATGAACAAAATTAGAATATTTATTCATCAGTGCATTTTCATAGATTTATAGAACAAAATGGTATTTGGTTTGGATTTTTTACACAACAGCTGATTTACACAAAAATCTGAAATTATGCATAATATTGTAACTGTTTGTTTTCTTTGTTCATTCATTCTCTGATTTCTAGAAGAAATTGATATCCATCTATGAACTAATATTGTGAGTGCCATTGGGTTGATTTTCTTTTTCTTTTTTTCAAATTAATATATGTTGTAAGGAAATGTAATCAGTATTTGTATTGTAAGATGTATTTTTCTTTATATGATACCATTTTTATTTTTGAGAAAAAAAAGTACCTTTAAAACCTTGATTGCTACTTATTTTATCATCTTAATTTTATTCTGCTTTTTTTCACGAGAAATTTTTAATTTGTAAAAGTTGATATTGAAACTGTTTGATATTGCTACATGTATTTAGATTTTTGTATTTGAACTTTATATAATTATAAAATCTATGTTTTACTCACAGTTACGTCTTTTATGAAAAAGAGGCAAAGCTATTTCAATTCAAACTACAGAATGCCCCCAGATTCATTTCTTATTCAGTTTGTAAAGTTCTTTAATACTCATTATTTTATATACAGTATTTTAAACTAAGCGTTATGTGACGCTCTGTTTAGTTTTAACCCATTTACTTCATGAATATTTGTGTGCAAATTTTTAACATTACTTCAGGCTAAGTATGGTTGGCAGATTTTAAGACAAGAGTAATCTTCTAAGATTAAGTTAGATCTAACAGAGTACTCTCAGTTAAACGGTTACCTCATGAATATTCATGTACAAACTTATGACTTCATGAATATTGATTTACTGAACTTTAGAAAGTATATGAAACAATGAACTCTTTATTGTGCAGGCTGTAGAATCTAAGCTACAGTGAGCAAACACAAACCCTGATCAGACAGTTTATTCCAGGAGCAGTCTGATCTAGGTCTGCTCTGTTGGCCAAGGCATCTAACCAGGTCTGTATGAGATAAAGAGCTAACCATTTGTTTTCAACCATGCTGTAAATGGAAACATTCATCATTTATGTGATAGTTCTAGTTTACTGATAAAATATCCGCTTTTAATATATAAAATCACTTTTTTTTTCTGAGACATTTACAATAAATTAAATTTCAAGGGATTGGCATGAAAGAGTCACAACTTGTTATTTAATACATATAAGTAACGACCCTTTTGCACTGAGCCCATATTCATAATGGATTCAATTATTAATAGTATCATTATGATGGAGAGTTTGGTCACTTCCTTCCAATCAGTCCTGGTAATCTCAAGTCTGTTTGCTTCTAAGAGGTAAAAAATAAATATTTATATTAATCTGATGTGTTGAACAAAATCTTCTTATTATGTTTTCACTGTGTATGTATCTGAAACAAAAATCAGGTGAAAGTAAATGATGTTTAACCATGTAAAGTCTTACTGCCCTGAGCTGGGTTCAAACTTGACACCTCTGGCATACACACCAATTTCTCTGTCATATAAAAAAACTTGCTCCATGGCACTGAAGAACAAGGGATGTATGGGTGTCTTATACACATTTAATAATAGTTTCCATCTTTCTGTTTGAATATTCATTTATTTCAGTATTAAAAATCTTACATGCGGTAGCTTTTTCACATCACCTTCATGTTTTACATAAACATATTCAAGTATTGATTTTTACTTGAAACAGTTTAGTTTCATGAAAAAGAAGTGATATTCCTAACCTCTGATGCTTTTATAATTGATTTTTTTTGTGCTATTTGCCGTGTACTGGATAAATTCTGTCTATGTTTTGTTAATATGTCTTCTGTTCTAACCACCTAGCTACTGCGGTATATTTACTAAAACATAGACAGCATTACTTATTTTGACAGCCTGACTTGTACAAGGCACCTGGTCCCGTTTATTTCCAATAGGTTTTTAGATGAAGAATGAAAATGTTGAGAATGGAACAGACTTTGAAAAAGCTATTTAATAGTTGTATGTTAAAATTGGTCCCATCATATCATAATTAACCCTTTTCCTCATAGAGGAAACCATGAAAAGACCTATGCGAACAGCATAAAACCAGATCAGCCTGTGAGTAACTCGCAGGCTGATCAGGTTTTATGCTGTTCGCTGCTCCTCAGTGGTCTGGACTTTATAATTAAATTTGGTAAGGTTTAAATGTGGCTTTCTGCAGATCATGCTTTATGTGGTACCTATTGAATGCGTCAAAATGAGTCTATATGAGGGAAAGGGTTAACTTACTTTTAACATAATCATTCAATATAATGGTCCTGTAATTATCACTTAAGCGTATTTTTCTTACCATATGTCTCTTTGTTGAGAAGAGTGTGATCATATGATTTAAATATTGACAAAACAATTTCAAATATCATTAATTAAAGCTGATATGTGTCACTTATTGTGCAATGTAAAACAACAATAAACTATCCATTGTAAATCTTACACTGATACAATAATGTGATCATTATGACAGTGTATTTTTTCCAGTAACAAATGAAACACAGGCAACTAATGGGAAAATGTGCAGACTCAGTTGATGCAATGGTTTGAATTGGAATATCAGACCCTCAGCTATATGAGTTACCATAACTAGACAGTATAATTATATCATATAGGAGCGTGTTGTCCTAGCCATCTGCCCCAAGACAATCTGACATAACAGCTTGTTTTCTTTATTCATTATGATATGTTTATCGTTTAGTGAGACAACAGCATGAG
>CM037794.1:22299806-22345701 GCA_021229015.1 Solen grandis
CACTATATAAAAAAATGATTTTCAGTTACTTTTGCCATTTCCTCCAAGTTAAATGGTTTATTTTTCAAAGTTCATTTAAGTTATGGCCATACAAAAGCAAGTTAAAGGCTGCAATTTCATATCCTCTTACTTTTTTTGCTTTTAAGTATTTGACAAATGTAGCAGAAAGTCCTATCATTCGTATCAACGAATGAAATCTAGTTAAAACCATAATTTATGATCAAAAATCATTCAATAAAACAAAGATACTGTATCAATTTAAATGTGTTTGATGTAAATGGCATGATCTCCAGTTACAAGGTAGTGTTGCATTTAATGTGAAACAGTGCTTCTGGAAAGTTAAGTTTCTATTTGAATTAGATCTATTAAAAAAAATTGTGATTTTTAGATATATTTTAATGGTATTTTCATTAAATGCAATAAAAAGTGTATATATAAACTGTTAATGAATTTAATGAAGGGGTAATCAAATGTGTCTTCTTCTTTATTTTTTTATTAAGAACGTCTCTTCGATATATGTCGTAAAATCTCCCTGGCTGGACCCCGAATCTCCCTGTGAAAATTTCAAAACCTCCCTGAGTTACATATTGAAAATATGGCATGATGTATGTCTTAGCTGAGGATTGAACCCACAATCTCCAAATTCCATGGCGAACGATCCAACCATTCAGCCAACTGGATTGGTATCCATTAAAATATACTATAAATGGGTTCCCACTAATATGGGTGTGGGTGTGCACTATACATGAGAGCCCACTTAACGTAGGTGTATGCAATACACGAGAGCCCACTCAACATAGGTGTATGCAATACACATGAGCCCACTCAACATAGGTGTATGCAATACACGAGAGCCCACTCAACATAGGTGTATGCAATACACGAGAGCCCACTCAACATAGGTGTATGCACTACACAAGTTCCCACTAAACATGGGTGTATACTACACAAGTTCCCACTAAACATGGGTGTATACTACACAAGTTCCCACTAAACATGAGTGTATACTACACAAGTTTCCACTAAACATGAGTATATACTACACAAGCTCCCACTAAACATGGGTGTATACTACACAAGTTCCCACTAAACATGGGTGTATACTACACAAGTTCCCACTATACATGAGTATATACTACACAAGTTCCCACTATACATGAGTATATACTACACAAGCTCCCACTAAACATGGGTGTATACTACACAAGTTCCCACTAAACATGGGTGTATACTACACAAGTTCCCACTAAACATGGGTGTATACTACACAAGTTCCCACTAAACATGAGTATATACTACACAAGTTCCCACTAAACATGGGTGTATACTACACAAGTTCCCACTAAACATGAATATATACTACACAAGCTCCCACTAAACATGAGTATATACTACACAAGTTCCCACTAAACATGGGTGTATACTACACAAGTTCCCACTAAACATGAGTATATACTACACAAGCTCCCACTAAACATGAGTATATACTACACAAGCTCCCACTAAACATGAGTATATACTACACAAGTTCCCATTAAACATGAGTATATACTACACAAGTTCCCACTAAACATGAGTATATACTACACAAGCTCCCACTAAACATGAGTATATACTACACAAGTTCCCATTAAACATGGGTGTTTACTACACAAGTTCCCACTAAACATGGGTGTATACTACACGAGTTCCCACTAAACATGAATGTATACTAAACAAGTTCCCACACTGGGTGTGTGCTTCATTGATTACTTTACAAAACTGAAAACAGAACAATACACAAATAGGGTACTGTTCATTAATAAAACTGACTGGACGGTCAAGTAGTACAAAATTAATGAGCTTTACAAAGATACAGTGAAGAACTCACTTCTCGCAGGATACGGCAGACAAAGAAGCACATCTTCCTGCACCACTCCACCCGGAAGTTGGGTCCCTTCTGTAGCTGCTTCAATATCTTGGACGTCATCTGCTGAGGCTTCAACTCAATCTGTCATCAAACAACCAATCAATTAGAATACCAATCTCAGTCTTTCAAGTCACAATCAATTACTTTTTCATCAGTCATATTGCCACAGGTCTCGGGATCATATCCAGTGTTCGAAATAAATCTGAAATCCAACTTGCCCATAGGACAATTTCGAGGTGATTTCAACTTGCCCCCATTTATATTAAATTGCCCTATTTTATGTAATGGGAAAAACCGAACTCATGAAATCAACATAAAAACATACTGAAAAGTGGATAAATTTATTTATGAAATTAACTTCATCAATTTTGTGTCATGTTGTTATTACTGAAATTAAACACTGATGTATTATGCACATTTCTATGACTTCAAATTCGATTTCAGAGAAGGGGTGCACACAATACACGAGAATTCTGTTTTTTTCGTAGTGTTTCCAAACTTTACCCCAACCACTAAGAAACATACCAGCAAACGGCGAAGTCTATATGAGTGTATAATGAGTGTATTAAAGCTTTATCGTATATACTTGCCGAAAAATTGTTGTCTGTTTGTATCTACAACATAATTGTGTAATAAATCATTGTTCTCATGTTCATATTCATTTTGTTTATATAGCTGTGAATCAACCAGAACTCAGTACTGCACTGTACTTTACATAATAATTCATTGACGACATAAACCCAAATACGATGTTTGCATCGTCTTTACTGAGACATACCAAGACTGCCATTATGTAATGATTATACAATCAGTTTATTGGTTTTTGGTACATTCAGACGATATTTTAACTAGTTAGTTCCATTTTGGACAGAACTGTTCTGTTAAAGATAATTGTGTAATTCAAATTTTAATTGGAAAGGGATTTGAGACAAACAAACAAGTTGTCAACATTTGAAGACTATTACTCAAACTAATGGCCATAATGAACATCAACGTAACCATGCAAGCTGAAAGTGAATACTGGATGTGTGAATGATAATCGTCGCATGACTGACTTGTGGAAGCTGTAGAACTTTTGTTATCTGTATTTCAATCAAATATCCGCAAGACACCCACGGCTAAACAAAATGTTGGCCTCCCAGTGCAAGAAGAATGAGTGCACATTATAGAAGGGAAAGAGATTTTTACCAAGGTTTTGAACCTCAAACTCGGGATGCGCACTATACATGAGTGCGTACAATACACGAGTGAGTAATTTTTAAGGTTGCCCATTTGACAAGTCCATAGACATTTTAACTTGCCCTCTATGTGTTTTTACTTGCCAGGGTAATCGGGCAAGCAGCTATTTTGAACACTGCATATCATGCAATGAATCTACCTATTAAGCACAAAAATGATGTAGAACTGATACAGATAAAAACTGAGCAAAAATAGAATTCATATTGCTCCAGCAATACTTAGCGCTAAGAAATAATTAAATACCCAGAGGCGAATTAAATCATTTTTGATTCTCTAATATAAATACCCAAACATTTAATTTTTTAAGCAAATCTGGTTAATTATTCAGGTAATAATGTATGCCAGTTTAGTCACTGTACTTTAGTTAGTTATTTTCATATTAAATATTTGAGTATTTTCATTAGACAAACAAGAATAACGAAATTCACCTCTAAGATTTTAATTTATTTAGTGCTATAAAATATTGTTGGTGGAATAGGACCCTTAAGTTTTTGTTGTTTTTTGCTGTTGTTTTGTTTTCGTTGTTTGTTTTTATTGGGGGGGGGGGGGGGGAGGGTCCTTAAGTTTCTTTTTTTTTCGGCGTTGCTGTATAAAATTGATTTTGACCTACTTCTTTAACCATCATATTTTGGTCTGCAAATGGTGCCAGAGTAAATGCAATGCTATCATTGGCTTATATAATTTATTTTTAGGAAATTTAGGATCTTCCAACTTAAAATGGGAGTTTCAGATCGTATATATCTTCCTACTTAATATAACAGGTTTCTTTTTCAGTTTCAGGAAAGAAACTCAGTAATGAAAATTTAACCCTTCCTTATCAATCTAGGAATGATGATTTGGCAATGATTTAAACAACTGAATAAGAAGCAGGCATATGTGTATTTTTAGGCCACAATTTCCTCCAATTTCTAAAAGTAGACTCGGCCTTCAGGGGAGGTAACTACTTCAGTGGAAGTTGTGCAGTTTATTGTGAAGATCTGGAAACAATAATCAGATATACGCATGATCTTTCGGTTTTGTTTGGTTATGTACGAATTGTCTTTACTTTAAAAAAATCAGCAAGTGCATAATATTTAATGGAAGTTTGTAGATTAGCTCTTTTTTTTTAGTTTGTAAATTGATCCATTTTGTTATATAGTCTTCACAATACCTCTCATAATCTTGGTATTTATAAACATTTTTGCTAATGTTTCCAATGTTATAATAGTTTTGATCTGTTTTACATTTTACAATTGACAATTATTTAGCTATGCTGAATATTTTTTTTAAAGATATTTCTTGTTTTATATCAGCTCACTCTATTTGACATATCTCCATAATGCACAAACACACAACTGAAAAGTTTTATCTCTTTTTCTTGTATGAAAAAAGATGTCTTACGTCAAACTCAAACTCTCCAGCCTTGCGGGCAGGCATGCGTCCCTTCTCCATGACTTGCTCATGTTTCTCCTGGTCCTCCTGAAGGATGATGTCCGGCACCTCGTTGTTCAGCAGATGTACCAGGTCTCCACCCTGAAATCATCACCGTTACTATGGAAACACCATTGACAGCATGTGTTTTGTGGAGTGGGTGGGGGAGGAGTGATTTCACAATTTTCGATGGATAAATTGGGAGTTATATTCCTGACTGTACTTATAACTGGTATTATATACTGAACTCACAACTTTAAACTAAATCTTTTACTTACAACTTGTAATAAGTGTACTAACAACTTTAAACATAACCTGCACTTTCAACTTAAATTATACTGTAATTACAAATTCAATCATACAGTGTCCTTACAAATTGAAACAATATTCTGACGATAAACAAAACTTTAGCTATACACTGTCCCAACAACTTTAAAAATAATAACTTAGAACATACACTGTATTTACAACTTTAGGCTTATACCCAGTAATTCACTTCCGGTATAGTTGACAAACACCCCTACATCTAGGACGACTTAATCTCTACCAAGGTAACCAGGGTACCCTAATGAAACATTAGGAAACCTTGGTTATCCCCATGAAAGATCATAAGGTCCAAAATGTAGCGGAACCATTACAGAAGCTTTACCTTAAGAGAGGGTTCTGGCCTTACTTACATCTTTAATCAGTTCTGACTGCTTTCTACTTGAAACAATATCCTGACTGTCAATTACAATTTAATTATTTTAACAAAACTTAACTTAACTTGTAACAAAATGATGAGCAGAATAAGTGACAGGAATTGTCACAAAACCAGGTTTTCTTTTCGCAATGTTTGTCCCAGAACAGATTATTTGTATCAGTCAAATAATTTTGTGCTCAATGTCTATTAAATCTAATGCAATTCTTTTCCTTAATTTGAACAAGACATGAATATGATGCAACAATCTGCTTCTGAAAATGTCACTTAAGCATTCACTTTAACTAAATTCTACTTTTTTTTTTTGTGGGGGTATATAGGAATCACCAGTTGTCTGTCTGTCTGTCTGTTTGTCTATCCCTATTCTTGTAAGCACAACTCCTAAACCTATTTAACCACCAAAAGGGGAGATAATCCATTTTCAATTTTTTTAACAAAAATAGCTTGTAAGCGCAACTCCTCCTAAACCCTAAGATGGATGTCACACAAACTTTACATAACAATGGCACATCATATGTAAATATGCATGAAGTATGGGATTTCAAATTTGACAACTGAAAGGGGAGATAATTCATTTTCACAGAGTGAGGTTCCTATGCACAGCATTCCGCCTCAATGAGATGTATGCACCTATAAAGTTTCAAGTCAATACCTCTTATAATGTAGGAGTTATGCTCCGGACAAGGAATTTTATCAAAGGGGCATAACTCCATCAAAAATGGTCAAACTACAAAACACAGGTAATATTCTCCAGTGTGACTTAGTGAAGGTACTTCTGTTACAGTATGGACAAAATTTATTAAGAAATGTAGAAGTTGTGCACGAAAGAATATTTCCCTTTATATTACATCCGTTAAGGGGCAAAGGGCCATAATTGCATCAAAAATAGTCGAACCACAAAACCCTTACAATATGCGCCAGGTCACTATGTAATAATGCTTCTGTAAAAGTTTGGGCCAAATCCGTTGAAAAATGTAGGAAGAGTTGCGCACAGAAGAATATTTCTCTATATATTACATATGTGAAAAATAACTAAGGGCCATAACTGCATCAAAAATAGTCGAACCACAAAACCCTGACAACATGCGCCAGGCCACTATGTAGTAATGCTTCTTTAAAAGTTTTGGCCAAATCCGTTGAAAAATGTAGGTGGAGTTGCGCACAGAGGAAATTGTTTAAGCCCACCTGCCCGCCCGCCAACATACCCCAATCTAATAACCAGAGTTTTCCTTTGGAAAACCTGGTTAAAAATGTTCTGATATTTTTGCCAACTATCAAAAATGTCTCAAGGAACAGACAGCCTTATTAAACACTACTTACACCAGAAGGATTCATCATGGAGAAGCCCTCATTGCCCCACACTGACGTTTTAATCGCAGCAATTCGGAACTCTCGGTCTATCTTCTCTCTCATCTTCTCGTTCACATTTTGCGTGATATTGTGCATCAACACAAACGGATCCTGGATGTTAATAGCTGACGCCTGCAAACAAAAACCTTCATTAAAGAATACATTAGGTCACAAACAGGGAAGGTTCTTTAGCATAGTAAATTACTGAATAGAGTATCCAACAATCTGTCAGTAAATATATATGTCAACTTAGAAATGTACTTGAATATTTCTTAACAAAGGAATAGTGGATTGCATTTCTGCCTTTTTTTTGTTAAGAATTTAAGCTGCTTAGCATTACTTGGTGTTGGTGGAAATCAAGTCATGAAGACTTATAAAGAGTGTCTTTTGAATACATGTCACCTGCTGAAGCATGATAGAAAAAGTGTGACAGACAAGTGTGACAGTCAGACAGACAGACAATAGAAAAGTGATTCTGCTTACAGCAGGTGACACAATAATATATAAGAATGTTCTCTGGAACACATGAGTCACCTGCTTAAGCGTGACGAAAAAGTGTGACGGACAGATAAACGATGGAAAAGTGATCCGTATGACACACCTCTACTTACAGGAGGTGACACAATAATACAAAACTGCCTTATCTGCCAGACTTACCTTGAAGTTCCTAATCCTTCCGTCTGTCATGTTGCATTTGTCAAAGAACTCTGTGAACGCAATGTCCTTGGCAGTCCTTGAGATCAACACGCTGTCCGTAAAATTGAACGCACTCCAGTAAGAGAAGAACCCAGACAGCAATTCCGCTGTAAATTTTAATTTATTTCCAATTTAGTCATTTACATCGTATGTTTGTTTGTTGGCTTTAATATCCCAGCAACAATATTTCAGCCAATTGGAAACTAGCATTTACATAGAGAAATGTAATAAATCTTTTTGAAATAAGGGAGAGGGCATGGCACAAACTTCAACAATGGGTGGTACAGGGAACCTGGGATGTAACATTCTTAAAATTATCACACGCACTGCCTTGCCCTAAAAAGATTTGAGAAAATGAAATCAAGAAATGTTCTGACTTTAAGGTTGAATTTTTCACCTCTGTGGTATGTACAGACTTAATTATCCATCTAGTCAAGGTTTTCAGTTTGACCTTCATCAGGGATACAAAACTTCAATCCATTAAAATCCTGTGAACTGCTAAGTATGAAATATTACAACCATTAAAGAAAATTCAAACTCATTTCCTTCATGCTAATAAGGAAAATATAATCTCATTTCTTTAAAGTAAAATGAGAAATTTTTAAATACAGGTTTCTCATGTAAAAGTTGAATTAGGATATTATAATGGCTTCTTTAGTACTTATCAGGTTCCTTCCAAACAAAGGGCAATACACATAATATGAACATCTTAATTATTCTACAGAGTGAATTTATTAGATTCAGGAAAAAAACTATAGCTATAACAACTGAGGGGGATAAATACATTCCTGCACAATACATTGATGCAGGAAGGAAAGGTAATCTTACTGTCTCCCTTTGGTTTTTAAGCACATCTCCATATTATCTTTGTGTAAAGTTAAAATCAATAAAACCTTTTTTATGCTAAAAATCATGTTTGCAGGGTTGTATAAAATTCAGATATATTACCCTTTACCTTGTGAATATTCATGTACAAATTTATCATGTACTAATTTATCATGTACAAATTAATGTACAAATATACAACTGTAGGCCAAAGTGTCAAAACAGGCCTAACCCAGATGAAGTATTAACCGTATCAGAAAGCCATCTAACCTACCTGCTGTCTGGTTGTTACTGGACTGTGGAATGATCTGCCAGTCCATGGCAAACGTCACGTCCCATCCCTCGATCTTCACTCGGTCATTGGGTCCTGTCCCAACATTTAAACCATTAGCACAAAACAAATCCACATCTCCTTAAAAACAGCACATGTTGATTTTCCATTTGGATTGTCTATTCTAAAAAATGTGCAGCACGTGTGTAATGGTTGAATAGATGACTTTAAAACAACAGGAATATCATATTTCAAATACAAGCACACAGTACAAATGTCCATGGCATTAGTGTTCTGAAGACAAGTGTTTTTAAATTTTTCGGTGTGTATATTGGATTACTTTTCAATTAAAACAATGCAGTTTTATATAACAAAAATAGTAACTTGTGTTTCAACTTAGAAGCATCATATCATCTTTATTAAAAATATTTCTCATTTTATGTAAAAACTTTTTTTTTTCTTTGACATTAAATTTTCTTGATTATATACTTAAGTGAATTTAGTGGGTACATTTATTTGTTGTGGAAAAACACAGGGTCTATGACAGCATTTTTTTTTTTTATTTTTTTTTTGGGGGGGGGGGGGGGGGGATAATATTAATGGACAAATCCCTCTACAAAATCAATGAAAATTACTTGTTATGTCCCACTTAATGATTTCACAATGCAATGATACCAAAGAAGTTTGCATGATGTCTTTTAGCGGGTAAATGTATAAGTTTTGTTAGAACTCAAAAACTTCTGTATGTTATATACATTGAACAGGTTGCAACATACCGTGAAGTTGAGACAGTTTTTCAATTGTCGGCAGAACTGGGGGTTCAACATTCTGAAGGTAGTTCAGGACCATCAGAGTGAGCGCATAGTTGGACAACTTCGTGCTTGACTGATTGTTGCCGGCCAACCCTTTGATCTGTCATGAGCAAACCGCCAGAGGTCAATCAGATATTCAAGATCAAACGTTGATCACATTATCATCAAGGCAAATAATTCTATCATCTGTAAACAACATATTATTACTTGCACAATAGCCTTTTTTTTTCATTAATTTCTAAAATATTGTTCTTTTACTTTCACTTAGAATTTGGGAACAGGGTCATGTTAGTGTAGGAAAAAAAAAACACACACACACATTTAATACAAAATTGTTTGTTACATTTGAAAAATTAAAGAAATTAAAAACGTGTTTCAGCAAATATAAGTGAGTCAAAAGGACAACCAGAAACAAAAATAGCATAAGGCAGGCCTTATGAACGTACCTTCCCCCAATAACGTATAGCATACACCAGTAGTCTGACCCTACTGTTCAGTACACTATACAGGTACAGCAACTTGGTGTTCTGAAGAGCCATTCTGTGGGGAGAGAAGTGTATACAACAGGTCAAGGTCACTTGCACTGAGATACTGGGCCCAAACATGGCTGCTGCCACAGAGGTCAAAGTGAAGTGGGAAGTGGAGGAGGGAGGGAGGGAGGGGGGGGGGGAGATTTGAAGGGGACTTAGAAGACTTCCAACACCAATAAACTCAAGTGAACCATGTAAAACCCCATCAAACTTAAGAATGTTTTTCATGGTGAAAACTTTTTGCAACTTTTCTAAAAAGTATCAAAAGTTTAATCCCAAGAGAACGGGCTTATCGGAAGTATACTTGGGACCAGGGACATGTTCAGACTGGATGCAGCAGCCAGATTGGACCAAGACGTTGCATGCAAGTGACCAGCCTGAAGACTAGAGGTTGCTCTTTGAACAGAGAGACCTACCTCCTCAGCACCACATATATAGCTCCGCATCATCAGCAGTCTTGAGCAACCAATGTGGGTGGGGCACAGCTCTTGAAACAACTGTCAAAACCCCACTCTCTTCAGCTCAAAACCACAGACAAGATGTGGAGAGAAGGTCTAGTTTGTTATTTAATCATCAAATTTCAAAATTCAATGTCTGAGTAAACCAGTACTAGAAAAAGAAGTTGACATACTTCTGAATTAAAATCAAAAACAACTGATTTAGAAAAAAAAAGATACTAGAGAAGGCACATCAGTAACTGTAAGGTACAAAACTTGATGCCTTTCTTTATCTTCATATTTTTTCATAAATATACTAAGCTTTAAAAAAAGCTAAATAAATTAACTTGTAACTCTGATCAAATGAAACAACAAATATTACAGAAGAGTCAAAAATAGTCAAAAAAGATATCAACAAAATTTCCTTCTGAAAAATATCAATGTTCCTAATGTCTGAAGTATGAATATTTTATACATTTATGTACCCAAAAAATTATTCAAGAGAAGTAAATGGCGAGAAATGTGGTGCTTCAGTGGTGATAATAGATGTTAAACCAATGTATCGTCCAGTCCTGCGAACAGTCGGGACTACACACTGGTTTATATAGTAGAGGAGAGGCTGAAATAAAACTGTAGCACAAATGGCTTCACATGAAAATGTATATTATATGCAGTCTGAAACAGTATAAAATCCAGCAACAGTTATATTCAATTTGATTTAAGTCATACACAGTGTGCCTGATACAAGTATAGGAACAGATAGGTGGCGTATTTGCTTAATTATTCAATTAAAAATTTGCAATTTTTTTGAAATTGACAGGTTGAAAAAACTCAATTAAAATCTGGGAGATTCTGTTAATTATACAAGCTTTGTATAATATAACCTACATCCTAGCAGGTGCCCAGTACTATTACTATGATATGAGCCACTTATATAACAGTATTTTCTAATTTCTTAATTAAGTGACTCTCTCATTATGGACAACTAGAAAATACTGCTGCACCCTGCGTCATGGCTGGCCCATGTTTTCAAAACTTAAAATGTAACTAAAGTATGATTTTCATACTTATACTCAAACTATGCCTATTAGTTTCAATAGGGTTTTAAGTATGATACCCAAATTTGAGCCTGAGATTGTACTAACACAGGGACTGACTGTACTAGTGTGTCACTGTATTACATGTTGGTTACTCAATTAAATAAAAAATGACAGGGTATCATTTGCTAAATTAATCAATATTTTTTATGGAATCTCATTTAACCCTTTCCCTCATAGAGGATACCATGAAAAGACCTATGCGAACAGCATAAAACCAGATCACCCTGCGAGTAACTCGCAGGCTGATCAGGTTTTATGCTGTTCACTGCTCCTCAGTGGTCTGGAAATGAGGATTTTTTAATTAAATTTGGTAAGGTTTAACTATGGTTTTCTGCAGATCAGGCTTTATGTGATACCTATTGAGCGCGTCAAAATGAGTCTACATGAGGGAAAGGGTTAATATTGAAAGTTAAGGGCTTAATTGGCAAATATATAGCTTTTCTGTTCCTCTAACAAATTCAATTACAGTGTGGACCCATTAATGTGCTCCATTACAATATGAATGCAGGTACCAAAATGACACCGTTCCTACCTACATGTAAAACCCAGCCATTAATATATTGCTTTTTTTTAGTGTGTATGTAAATATTTATTTGCACCATCAAATAGAAACATGGGGTCAGAGCCCTATCCATGGGCTCTTACAATCATAAATATATATGTAAAAGACAGGGGTCATAAGAGAGTTTAATCCAAAATGGCCGATCAGAGATGAGCTATCATAAGCAATTGGAATACACTGATGCTGAGTGTTGAAATGGATACAAATTTCCCACTGGGTTTGTTTAATCTATCAACATATTATGCAAAACCCATCATCCAGGCATTCTTCTAGGTATCTTGGGGGGAATACTAAAATATCAATTTGAATTTGTTTTTCAATTCATGTAAAACAATTCTTTTGGCCAATGTAATGCATAAATAATAAATTATTTCAATACATGGGCTTAAATATTTCCATTCAAATCCAAAATTTAAAAGGATGACTTACTTGTTGTTAATGGACAGGTCACACTTTGTGTCCAGTCCGGTGTACTTGAACCGGACGAGCGGACAACGCTGACTGGGCACCACCTGGACATCCATGACTCCCTCGAGGTTCTCGTTGATTATACGACAGATGAGTCGGCACTCGTCCTGCATCCCCATTCGGTCCAAGTCCTTAGGAACCAGTGGACCCCACTCCTTTTCCTTCAGATGCTTAAAATCTCGCACATAGGGAAGCTTGATTGGCTGAAATATGATAAACATGATCTTTTACAACATGCCTATGGAAAATTCACATTATGGCAGTTGAAAAAAACAAATTCTACTGAAAGCAATATCATTCAAGATGATTTATACATTAATACCTCCTTTTCATTGACTAAAAGTGACACAAAATCATAATGACAATGTCTTAAAATTTACAGTTCATTTTTATAGGTCATTTTATATATTTTCTGCTTGACAAAATGAACAAGTGACAGGAATTGTCACAAAACCAGGTTTTCCGGAAAAAAAAAGAAAAAAAAAGCACACAGGCACTTATAAAAAAAATCCGTTGAGGTCAATTATTCCTGTGCCCCAAATTACACAAATAGAAAGTAGGAAGTTGCACACAGAAGAATATTTCTCAATAACTTACACATGTGTTATTGAAAAAATAACTAAGGGCCATAGTTCCATCAAAAATGGTCAAACTGCAATACCAATCATTACTATATATTTTAAAATTAAGGAGTTATGCTCCATATCAGGAATTTTTACGAAGGGGCAAACATGTAACTCCATAATTATGAACCACAGAGTGAGGTTCCTATGCACTGCATTCCACCTCAATGAGATGTATGCACCTATAAAGTTTCAAGTCAATACCTCTTATAATGTAGGAGTTATGCTCCGGACAAGGAATTTTATCAAAGGGGCATAACTCCATCAAAAATGGTCAAACTGCAAAACACAGGTAATATTCTCCAGGGTGACTTAGTGAAGGTACTTCTGTTAAAGTATGGACAAAATTTATTAAGAAATGTAGAAGTTGTGCACCAAAGAATATTTCCCTTTATATTACATCCGTTAAGGGGCAAAGGGCCATAACTGCATCAAAAATAGTCGAATCACAAAACCCTGACAATATGCGCCGGGTCACTATGTAATAATGCTTCTGTAAAAGTTTGGGCCAAATCCGTGGAAAAATGTAGGAGGAGTTGCGCACAGAAGAATATTTCCCTATATATTACATATGTGAAAAAATAACAAAGGGCCATAACTGCATCAAAAATAGTCAAACCACAAAACCCTGACAATATGCACCAGGCCACTATATAATAATGCTTATTTAAAAGTTTGGGCCAAATCCATTGAAAAATGTAGGAGGAGTTGCGCACAAAAAATTGTTTACGCCCGCCCGCCTGCCCGCCGACATACCCCAATCTAATAACCAGAGTTTTCCTTCGGAAAACCTGGTTAATAAATGAATGGTTAACCTGTATCAAAATTCTTCTTTTGTTCATATTTCATTAAGTTTCTTCCAGGTTCTTCCCAGTACTTTCACTGTGATCTATGGTCCAACTTACCCTATAAGCTCTTGACCTACTTACCCTGTTGCAATGAGATGTCTTAATCTTTAAAAGTAAGTAGGATCATAACGTCTTGTGAAGCACTTCTGATTCTTGCTGACCTTGTAATGATTGAACTCCTACAGACCTGATTATCGTAATCCGACATACTGAATGTGTCACCCTGATATCATGACCTTGTATCATGACCTACTAATGTGCCATCAGATATCTCCTAACCCAGTCACTTACTGACCTGCACCTCCCAGGTGTTGCTGTGCATTGTCGACAGATCCAGAAAGATGTCCATGTCACATCCCGTCAGACCAAACCCATTCACTGAGGAACCAAACTGGTTTACCGTGCAACCTGCCAAACAGTGTATAACAGGAATAAATTTACACAGTAATCAAGTGTTGACTTCTGCAAATGGAAGCCCCTTTTTCCATTTTTTTAAGTTTGGTGAGGCATTCTGGCAAGGAAAATCATATCATATCTCCCAAACTTTGAGAAATTAGACTAATACTATAACTAAGAGATTTTTTTTTCAAAGCTTGGTAGAAAATGTACAGTTTTTTTGTTTGGGAAATGAGTCTAATATCGGCTGAAACATAGCCAAAATAAAAAGGCTGCATATGAAGAGCTTAAATATATAGGTCTAAAAATTTTTGTGATAAAAGTCATTAATATTTCAAACCAAGAAAATTCTTTCAGGGCTACGATACTAAGGTTTCTAAATGAATTCTTGTTTTAACATCATGAAATAGACTAAGACATTAAATTTAATGGTTACTGCATTAAAAATGGAATGACTTAACTCTTTCAGGTGATTTAGCTATGGACTTGCAAATAAAAATTTATTTTAAGTGCACTCTAAGCCCAAATCACAATTCTTAACTGTTAATGGATGAAAACAAATGCTGGTAGAAGTAGTGGATGCTCCCCAAACTGCGCTTGTCACTTGATGGGTACTTTATTATACTATATGAGTTCCGGACAAAATTTAAGTATGAAAAAATAACAAAGGGCAGTAACTCCTAAATTATGCAAAACAGGGTTATGGTTCTTGTACACTGCACTTCTCCTCATTGAGATCTAACTACCTATGAAGTTTCTTGTTGATACCTCTTATAGTTTTTGTGTTATGCTCCGGACAAAATTATGAAGAACGGACGGGACGGACGCACAAAGCGGCTACTATATGCTCTCACTTCGCAGAGCATAAAAAGAATCTGGCATGTGTACCTGGAAAGAATTGGCCAAGACAGGTCTGTAGTTTCTCACACAGGTTGAATTTCAGCTGGGCCTCATCAGCCGTCACCTGTAGAGTCTGACACAGCCACTCCAACTGGTTCTGTACCTGTTCACACATACAACATAATCTCTATATCCATATACACATGGTCATATTGCAACGCTGATCCACCTTAGTTCAAACTTTATTACATTTGACTGTGTTGTATTAAATTATTCATGGTGCTGTAGTCCAGTGGTACCTGATAATATAAAGGACTGTGAATCAAAAGGTTGTGAGCTCAAACCTGGCAAGGACTTTTCATGGCCTCCCCAGATACAAAGTACTGGTCGAAATCAGGAACCACTGATTGAAAAAAAAATGGTTTCAGCCTCTGTATTTATATGACATTAACAAATCAATAATTTTGGGTTCATGGTATGTTGTTTTGATGTTGCATTACAATGGAGAATGAAGTAATGGATCTACATTGACCTTAGCAGCCAATCTCTTTCAGACACAGGGTTGCCAATAGGATTTGGAAAACTGGAGTCCTTGACAAGGATTTGCCAAAAATGAAGAAAACAAAGAGTCCTTTCCCCAAAAACTAAAGTCAAGGATTTGGAGTCAGTGAAACCCCTACAGTCTGTTGCACTAAATTTTGTGCAAAAACAGGCCACAGGCTTCTGTTTTTGCACTTGCCTCAGTTACCAAGCTCAGTTACCTCAGTTATTAGCTATACAAAACAGAATTGACAAAAGGGATGAAATGGCGCAGGACCCTCATTGTACAGTATGGTACATGGTAATTGGTATGGAAGTAATTGTTTTAAGATTTACATGTCAAACTGGAATAGCTTATAAACTGTGGTTGTCATTCCATCTCGATAAGAAATCATATACTTCCTAACCTTCAACCAGTAGAATAATTCTAACGCCATCTACATTGGGGCTTAATAGATACACAGCAGTCACTCATTTGGCTTGATCCAATTTGTACCCATTACATACCAAAACTATAACATGATGTACTGAATACAATACTGCTAGACAAAATAATGCAGTATGGCTGTTCAAGTCTCAAACCCTTTCAGGCTTGCTTGACAACAGACCTACACAGTATATTTTCCCTCTTTTTTAAAAAGAGATTAACTTTGTTTATCTTTTATTTAACTACTGTCTTTATTGTCCCTCAAATAACTGTTTTCACCTGCTCCCTGCCTATATAAAATTTGTTTGTACTGATATTTTTTACCAACAATATATTTTGATTCTTCCTGATACAAATCTTTCCCTCAATTTCTCAGAACACCCTTCCAACATCTGAGAGGACAAGACTACTTACCCCTTTCACTTTGACCAGCTTCTCGATGAGCTCCTCGTGGTAGTACATATCAATCTGTTCATCCACATTCACTTTATTCTTCCCCTGTCCGCCCTGCTGAGGTGGACCTTCCTGCCACATCGGCTCGGGTGGGTGTTGCCAGCCGTAACTAGGGCCTGGCCCTGCCATACCACCCCGTGGTCCGCGAGGTCCATGAGGGCCTGGCGGGCCACCACGCCCAAAAGCCAGCATCCCACGCCCACCCCCACGGGGACCTGGGCCACCTGTAAAAATATAAAAGAATTGCTTATAAATAATGTGGAAGCATTAGATGTTAGAAGTCCAACATTTATATTTCTATTTGTATTAAGTTTATGAGTACACGGACTATGCAATGGCAAGGATTTTGCAATAAAAGTACAATGAACAATGCACTCCAACCTATTCCTTCCTTAAATCATTTCTTGTTGCAAATTTATAAACAAAACATATGTGCTTTTAAAAAGAGATATCCAAATTTAATGCATGCTCAACTGAAAAAAGAAGCACAATAGAAGCTATATTATAACAAGAGCTGTCAGAGGACAGCAAGCTCGACTATTAAAAATGCTTGTTGGTAAATCAAATGAAATCTATTTCAATTCTTGCCCTTCATATACCCTGTAATAATAGTGTTGCCCTTCATATACCCTGTAATAATAGTCAAAAATGATATATCTTGATAGTCTAATACCCCTAAATAGGTTTATAAAGTCTAAAATCAATCCCATGGCTAGTTACTTGAGACATAAGCATAATAACACTTTAACTAAGCAAAACTTTAACCAAGTATCCAAGTTAGAAAAGGGCCATAATATTAAAATTCAGTCCAAGAGTTATCTACCTTGGTTGTCTGATGCCCCTTAACATATTCATTAACTTTCAAGTCAATACCATGAATGGTTATTGAGATATAAGGCTGACAGAAGTTTGCATGCAAAATTTTAACCAAATTTTCTATTGCATGCAAAACTTTCACCAAATTCCTAAGTTAAAAAGGGGCCAAAATTCATATTAAATTCAGTCAAGAGTTATCTACCTTGGTTGTCTGACACCCCATAACATATTCATAAACTTTCAAGTCAATACCATAAATGGTTATTGAGATATAAGGTTGATAGTAACTTGCATGCAAAACTTTAACCAAAAGCTGCAACGCCAACGCTGACACAAGGGCGACTACAATAGCTCTCATATTCTTTGAATAGTCAAGCTAAAAAATGTTTTTATCAATATGAAACAATTCAATTTTACTATTCAACATTGTATACAAATATGTGATTCTAAAGTTACATGCTGGACTACAAATCTCAAAAATAACTAACACTGAAGGAGACTATACACTCTCATATCACTTTGACTTTAAATCTAACAAAAAGCTTAACAGAGTTATCTGCACTTGTCTGCTGATTGGTCTTATCCAATCTCCACGCAGTTATTTCCCCTTTATTCTTCGGCATAGATCTCTGCCACCATGAGAAGGCATCAGAATTTCTGATATATATATTTACTTTTTTTGAAATTGTTAAAATACTGTTTCTATGTATCAGCTTAGTTTTCTGTCACTCATATAATATTGATTATGAAGAAATAAATTAAAAATGATAACAAATATAAAAAAAATATGCAAATGACCCTTAAGTTATTAATTTTTTTATTAAATTCTTTTTAATTTACAGCAAGTGGCATTTTCCTAAGTATATTTTCTAAAAATAAACAGTTATGGCCTTGTGGTAAAAGCCTTGGACATTTTGTAAGCCTATCATCATCACTTGACATTTGTAACGGCAGTGATCTTTTTTGCTAAGTGAGCATGCAAGGGAGATCACTCATAATTTCAAAAGTGAAAGCATTATCCACAACAGGTACCAATCATCATGAAATGTGAGTGTAGGATGGAACAGAACATGACGGGACATGGTAAACCTGATTTCTATATAGACCCCACATCGCCATGAGAAACAATGGTATAATTATTGTTAGGCTTAAACCCAGTTATGGTCAACATTCCTTCCTGATCTCTCTGTGCAGGAAGTACTATTCTAACCAGGAAATCCATCAAGGACAGGGCGCGAAATTAACACTAACGCACTCGCAAAATGCGAGTTGAATTTAGAAAATGCGAGTTGAAATTTGAGACACACGAACAAAATTGCGAGTGCAAATTTCCAAAGACTCAAGAACAAAATCCAACATTTATTCTTTAAAACATAAAGTGTTGTCTTATTTACGATGCACGATTTTGTTCTGTCTGATCTCATTCTCATTAATCGCTCGGGTATTCATTTCTACCATACATTTCCATGCCCTACTTTCGTTTTTCACTGCACATATCCCATTGTGTCCCCGCTTCGCACAGACAATTACCGAGAAACATAGAACCAGCACGTTTGCTCCCGGCTTCCAGTCTAGCATCCTATTTACGCCGCATACGAGAACCAGTCCATTACATAGCAACCTGTCGTCACGAGTAAAGCGTCTGACTTTATCCATGATTATTCAGCAATTTTCATTACAAAATGTCAAAGAAAATAACTGAATTTTTTAAGACGCCGTCAGGTGGTTTGAATAAACGAAAGGCGGACGATGCATTTGATGCAAGCTGTGAAAATGAGACAATTGCGTCTCATGAAGAATCTTCTACATCGGCAAAAAGTTTGACGTCCAAATCTGATCAGATCTCAACAAAACCACAGTCAAAAAAACCTACGGCAACATTAAAAACTATTGCCAAATGGCAAAAAGAACTAAATATTACTCTTGGTCATCGAATGGAAAATGATACTGTGGTTGAGATTTGGTGTACAGTGTGCCGTGAATTCGAGACTGATCGCACATCAACAGTAAGTTTTGACAATTGATGTTCAGTCAATAAAAAAAAAAGATTTCTTTCGTCGCATTTTAAAAATATATAGAGTAATTCGTCCTTTTTTATTGTAATGAATTTAACTGATTTTAATGATGACACACATTCTGTCCCCTAAGTAACAAAGCTGACTAGTTGCCTTTTTAAAATATAAGATATAAAATCCAATTGGTCTTTTTTTTTTTTTCTTTTTTTTTTTGATTGAATAAAGACGGCATATAAAGATATCACTAGATCTTGATAGGAAATGGGATTGATTTACCCCATCTTTTAATGCTGAAAATGCAAATAAGTTTTGAATGCTGATTGGCCAGTCCACTGATTTTCTGGGTTACTTTCATTCATAATTAAGATTTGAAGAGTAAATTTTTAACTACAAATAATTGGATCCTTATTACTTAGTAGCTGAGTTTCTTCATGTTTCTGAGCAAAATCCAAATTGCTTTGAGAAGTTTAAAAATGGGCTTTAGGCATATGACACTGTGCCAATTTAACGGAGCTCATGATTTAATACATTCTAACAATTGTTCTTTTTCAGTTTGTGACTGGGTGTGCCCATGTGAAGAAAGAGTCTGTAACTCATCATAAAGCATCCGCCTGGCATGAGAGAGCACTGGCCATCAGAAACGCCCAAGAGAAATGAAAACACAATGAGAAAACAGCAATTGAAGAGGGGTTCAGTAAAATGGATGATGCCACACTTACCAAAATGGACAAACTGTTTAGAACCGCTTATTACATAGCAAAGTCTGAAAGGCCGTTTAAAGATTTTGCAAGTTTACTTGTTCTTCAGAATTTGAATGGTTTGTCTTTGGGTGATACATATCAAAATGACAAGGCTGCTTCCGAATTCATTAGCCAGATATCAGGCAGTATATTTGATGAGTTGAAGAGTTGTTTACATAACTCTGATTTTATCAGTGTGTATAGTGATGGGTCCACTGACAGAGCAGAAAAAGAAAAAGAAATGATAATGATTAGAGTGTTGGAAGACTATTATCCTAAGGTAAAGTTTTTAAAGCTGGAGGAGCCTGAGAATACAAAAGCAGAGGGCATTTTAGCAGCTATAGATAAAGCTTTTTCTGATTATGACATGCCCGATTACAAACAAAAGACTGTGGGCTTTTGCTCAGATGGAGCAAGTGTGATGATGGGATGTAGGAAAGGGGTAATAAAACTACTTAAAGATGCTGGTCAGGCAGAGTGGATTCTTCCCATTCATTGTTTTGCCCATAAGCTGGAACTAGCTGTAAAGGACTGCTTCAAAGGTTCATACATGGACACTGTGACTGATACACTGACATCTATCTATTACTTCTACAAAGGTTCTGCAAAGAGAAGCAAAGAAGCTGGAGAAGTTGCAGAAATACTGGAAGAAAATTTCCATAAACCTGAGAAAGCAAATGGCACTAGGTGGGTTGACCACAAGTTAAGAGCTGCATCAAAGATGGCAAAGAATTGGAAGGTAATTGTCATCCATCTAATGAGCTACAGTGAAGACAACAGCAACAGGGCAGAGGATAGAGTGAAAGCAAAAGGTATAATAAGAAAAGTGATGCAATACAAGTTTGTGTGGTTTTTGCACTTCTTGAAAGACATTTTAAATGAAGTTGCAAAAATCTCACTGCTGTACCAAAGAGAAGATATCAATGTTTCTAGTGCAGTGACTAAATTACAAAGTTCCAATGTGAGCCTGAGGGCCATGTTTGATGACAAAGGAGAGCACCTGAAATCATTTGAAAATGAACTACATGGTAACCAATACAAAGAGCATACACTTCTCAACTGTCCAGTTCACCAAATGATGTGTTCCAAAGCAATGAAAATGAGAGGAAGAGACTTGTACAGGCGGTCATAGACTGTCTGCATAGCCGTTTTGAGAACATACATGAAGACCAGTTGTTTGTGTCTTGTCATGCATTTGATCATAAAAACTGGCCAGATACAACACCGGAAGCTCTGTTACAGTATGGCCACGATGAATTAAATGTGCTGCAAAATCATTTCACATCATTGCTGGACAATGCAGGGTGTGATATTGACAAAGCTCACAGTGAGTGGAATGACCTCAAAATTTATGTGTCAAGAAATCAGCACTTTAGAACAGTGCACCCTTTGGCTACATGGCAGAGAATAAGTCAAGAAGACTCTGACAGAGGGGACTATGCCAACATCCTGAAAATTATTCATCTGACTAGCATGTTTCCTCTGAGTAATGCCTCTTGTGAGAGGGCTTTTTCTACTATGAAACGGGTCAAAAGTGATTGGCGATGTGGTCTCAACGCAAAGACACTTGATCAACTAGTAAGAATTTCATTGATGGGTCCAAAACTGAATGAATTCAATCCAAAACCAGCTGTTAGACGGTGGTGGCTGTCTGGGCAGAGACAGAAAAGACCAACCCTTCTGCCATATGGACAAAGACACTAGATTAAAACTACAGTAAATTGATCAGCACACAGTCTGTCATGAAACATTCTTATTTGTTGTTGATTACTTTGAATACAAAGACAAACACACACTATTGGTTGTTGTTTTATTTCAATAAACATTTTATAAAATAATTAATGAAAAGTATAAGTCGATCATAAAAAAAGCCAGTGAAAAACTAATTTAGCCAGTGGAAAAAAAATGCACTGGCAAAAAAATGCCAGTGAAAAAAAAAAGTTAAATTCATGCCCTGTTCCTTGGTTACTATCTATAAATCTGTGTTAGATGATTTTTAGGAATTGTCATCCCCAAGGACTGTGTTTTTTAATTCGGAATCTTTAGAAACACAGCCTGGTTTCCGTCAGGACCAAAATCATTTACCAATGCGATCAGTCATAATGCGAATGATAAGTGAAATTGACTCAGAATGATTTGCTTGCCCAACTAACAAAAAACATTTAAAGCTGTAACCGAAGAATGAAGACTTATTATGTTTGTTTTTTGTTAATTCATCAGTTTTTGTTGGGTTCCTTAAACTGTTGAAAGATCGCCGAGATATTATTATATCGGAGACTTTCTGGACCTTTAGAAATTATAGTATCTAACCCATCTTCTGATCTATAAATAAAGAATATTTCAGCTACACTTATCCTGTACTTACCTCGCTGATTGAAAGGCATCCTTGGCTCCCCAAGTGCACCTCTGCGCTGGAACTGCTGGTACCCGGCTTCATACTGGTTGCTTGGTGGTCTGCCTGGTACCTGTAGACACAGATGTCACACATCTACATTTTTCAACCCTTTGCCTCATGAATATTCATGAATTAATGAATATATTATTTACTGAACTATAATTGGTATATGAAACAATATTTTTTTATTTGCCTTCCTGTTTAGAAATTACAGATAAATTACAGAGATACGAGATAAATTACAGAGATACGAGATAAATTACAGAGATACGAGATAAATTACAGAGGAGACCCCGAGAGATCCTCAGGGTTCCCGCTGGCCATCGCCATTGTCGCCAATGGCGCCAGAAAAAAAAATCTGGCTCCAAAAAATTTGAAATGGCGAAAGGTTATGACGCCTTATTTTTCATAATTGGCGCCGCATAATAAACTTGTGTTTTTGCTTGGTTCCCGATTTTTCATTCTCCGCATATTAACCGCAATGAAAAGCGGATCACCAATCAGTTTACTCAAGCGTGTTTACCGTTATCGTGTAATCTTAATGATGGGTCTATTGTTTGTCACAGCAGGTGACAAAAGATTATTCTTATCCATTCATCGATTACGTAATCATGCTGCAGTAAATGACCAGAGGGCATGTGACCTCACTTACTTTGGCAAACAGCAAATTGCAAATTCTGGGACAGTGTTTGATCAGCTGATTTTGACCTGTCGGCTGCTAATTTACAGATCCAGCCATGATCAGTTTCATGTAAATTAGTCTTTGTAAGTAAAACATATTGAAGTATGAAATGCAATAGTCGTAGAGGTTTAGTTTGAGATTTTGATATATTCAAGTAGTTCTTGACTTGGCTAAGTTTGGTTACAAGGCTGACTAGTTTTGCTGCACCGAGTTTTCTTTCTATCAATGTTTTTTTCTACTAAGACAAAGTTCTAAAACATGTTTTTCTTTTATTTGTTTTATTTTTGAGGTTTTTCAGTTATTGCAGGTAGATAGATCAAAGGGAAACAAATCAATTGCATAATAATTTAAAGTTTTTCTTCCTCCCTTCATAAAATTTACAATTATTAAATAAATAACATCTCTTTAATTAAATATTATATCCTGAGTGAATGTGTGTGTGAGTAGTTTGAATATACCTGGTAATACAATTTAATACATACGGTACCTGTTTTTAAGGGAGAAAAAATAAACATAATAAAAATATATATTTGAGCCATTGGCACTAAATTTGGCACAAACTTCCTTAATTTGGCTCCAAGTTTTCTCGTTTGGCGAAAGTTGTGGCGCAAACTTTTTTTCAGCCAGGGTAAACCTGGATCCTGGAAAGCCGTAATTCACCAATCTCCTGTGTCCATACCAACACAAAAAGGTAATTATTATAAGGATAATTTAGATTTCCATTCATCATTGAAGAAGAGTTTGACTGTTTAAAAGTATGGACTCAAGAGATTGATGTATTAGGACCAAGCTTTTTTTTCTCTTTGCAAAGATGGCAAAATATGTCTGCATGCGGTAAAAGTAATTACTAAAAAAACAAGAACTATCACAATTAGTACTGGTCAACTAATTCAGGGCTTGAATTTAACACTCACAAACTTGCAACTTGCAAAATGCATGGGAAAAAATGAATTTTGTGAGTTACTTTTCCAGCTGCTCGCTTTTTTTTGCAAGCACAAAGTTTTGAATCCAATCAAAATCGGCTATTGAGACAAGTAAAATATATAGCATGAAGCGTTATTTAAAGGTATGTGCACCTGCTAGACTGACACTCAATGATATTGTATACTAGTCATTATCCAATATCTACATACAGTGCACAGTCTTACTGTTTATGTTTATCATTTTATGCAGCCGATATGCAACATTTATCAACAAACAAAATGTCAAAGCAATACACAAGTTTATTACCTCTTTTAACCCTTTCCCTCATATAGACTCATTTTGACGCACTCAATAGGTACCACATAAAGCCTGATCTGCAGAAAACCACAGTTAAACCTTACCAAATTTAATTATAAAGTCCTCATTTCCAGACCTCTGAGGAGCAGAAAACAGCATAAAACCTGATCAGCCTGCGAGTTACTTGCAGGCTGATCTGGTTTTATGTTATTCGCATAGGTCTTTTCATGGTTTCCTCTATGAGAGAAAGGGTTAAAGTTCATTTGTTAATAATTTAACTTGGTTGCCTGACACTGAGAATAAAATGATTTGTCAGTTTGCTGTTTGAAAAAAATATACCATTCATGAAATTGGAATTGCCAGTCAATGATAAATTTTGCGAGATGAAATTTCAGCTACTTGCAAAAATTTGCGAGTGGCTAGAAAAGTTAAATTCGAGCCATGTTATTATTGCTGCATCGGCAACAATTAGTTGTTAATGATGAAATCAGCAATAATCAATTATGTATCATGACATTGTCCACGTCACAGGGGTCCTTTTTGCTATTTTCTGCAGTAAAACTCACTGACCCCAGATGTATAATTTACCAAACATTTAAACAGATATTTAATTTTAATTAAATTTTTTGTCTAGTTTTATGTGTTGAGCCATTATCATTCTACATGTGCATTACTAAAATACTCGTGAGTGTGATTTTTATACTGCCTCCATGTCTTTGAAACTGGTGTATGATAATTATTTTTTCAACAGAAAAGTCCCTATCATCTATTTTTGAGTCAATATTTTTTTTAACTAATGCACATGAAAATAAGATATAATTTTTATCTACCTTAAAAAACTAAACAAGGGACTTTATTTAGTCTAGAGGTTTTTTCTAAACTTAAAAGATACTAAATTGGTACAATATTACTGTATACGAATTTCAAAGATATAATGTGAAGCATGACGGAAGTGTGACAGATAGACTGACAGACGACGGAAAAGTGATCCCTATGTGTCACCTCTGCTTACAGCAAATGACACAAAAACATGGAAAAAAAGAATTAAAATATTGTGCATACTTCTGCTTAATGGTCTTTTACAACAACCCAATTTATTTAGCATAAAACCAGATCAGCCTGCGAGTAACTCGCAGGCTGATCAGGTTTTATGCTGTTCGCTGCTCCTCAGTGGTCTGGAAATGAGGATTTAGTAATTAAATTTGGTAAGGTTTAACTGTGGTTTTCTGCAGATCAGGCTCTATGTGATACCTATTGAGGGCGTCAAAATGAGTATATATGAGGGAAAGGGTTAATAACATAATCAAAGATTCTTAATTCTTCTTTGGAAACAAATGGCAGATGGTCACTTACCTCAATATCTCTTGACCTGACGACCAGGTTCTGGCTGTTCAGTCTGTGGTTAGGAGTGTTCAATACATACTCCACTGTGTTTCTCTCACAAAACTCTACGATAGCAAACAAATTCTGAAACAAATTTGAAAACTAATGTATTCATACATTTCATCAAAACTTGATTGCTTTGTCAGTGATTTTTCCATCTATAACTGGTACCTGTAAAAGGACCCATTCACAATTTAGAAGGGACCCAAATTGATTCACAATTCAAAATTGTACTTTTGAAAGAGCAGTGATTCAGATTGGACCCACATTCCTTAGGACAGTTGTCCTAAATGGTCATTTTTTTTAAAGTCATTTGTCCTAAATTACAAGAAAAACTTCGGACAATTTATTCATAGCAAAATGCTTAATAAGACATTAATGACACTTTCAAGTTTACTTTATTTATTTATATTCTTTTTGCTTTGAAATATATCATTCAAGATTGTTTCAAAACTTCAGTCAGTTAAATAATTTCCTAGGTAAATGTGTTGTTATGACTATCTTCCGATACCTTGTTTACTTATATAGAAATGAAATAAATAATTGTTATTCAAGTTAGTATCTGGAGGGATGCATTTATTCAGTATGGAATTAGTATGTCACAAAGGAGAACCCACCCAACCCTTAAGCATAAAAGATCTTACAAATAAAAGCAAAAAAAAAAAAAAAAAAAATTATTGACTCAAGAAAACAGCAGGTAATAATAAATTATTTAACTTTAAATGGAAATGTGAGATCATTCATACTTCTAGAATTTTGAAGATGATGAGTGAGAGAAAGATTGGACATATAAGATATTTTGACTGTTTTTTAAATCAAACACAGAATTGTAATTTATATGACTTTCTATCTAATCAAAGTCAAGGCGAATTCAGCAAAATCCGAAAAATCCGACTCGTCAGAATGATTTTCCATTCTGCGACAGTCGTGTTTTTTAAATACGATCTAACTTGAAGTGCTGACAAATCAATTAAAAGTATATATTTTATTCCCCAATAATAGATCGACATCCTTTGATACCTTATCTACTCTTTGTTTTTCAATCATCATTGACAGTTTCTTGCCAACATTTTATAACGGCCTGTTTATTTCTTAGAAGACTCGCGATTTCCGGTTTTAACGACACTTGTGACCACGTGGCACGTGATTTATGGTATCTGACAATTCTATTGGTTCTTTTTATAAACAGACGCTAATGTTTCAAAAAATAGCACGAGAAGAATAAATTTGCATAGGTAATTTTCCACTGGATAGAACTTGAATAAATTGAAGGAAAGAAAACGAAACTTGACATGCATCATTCTATTTATTTAGTTATATTCCTGATTTTATTGATTGATATATGTATTTGAATTTAAAGAATCCAGTAATTATGAAAAAGGAAGATATTTATGCGTAAAAACTTCGGTGGTCGAAATTTCTTACAACGTACGAGTCCCTATGAACACGCATACAAACCGGCGACCCCAAGTATCAAAATGTTTCTAATGTAATTATTTTCAGAACAAACACATGTTTTATATAGATTGTAATATGATTAAAGTTTCAACAGCAACATTGCTATTTAGTCTTTTTTGCCGATAAGGAACTTTTATGCTGTTAAAAACTGACTGCGTCAGATTGAGTCTCCATGAAGTAACGGGTATTTGAGTCAAAATGCGTCTGTATGAAGTAATAAGTAAATGCGTCAGAGTGGGACTCTATGAAGTAAAGGGTTAATTGTCGAAATTTCACCGTCCGGTACAGACATTTGTCGGTCACATTGTCTGATGAACTGTATTTTTATCGGCCCGATGGGCGTACTGAGTTTATTCTTTCCGGTCATCTGTAGCTAATATCGGCCCTGGACCGAAGGGCCGATCCAATCTGAATCTCTGAAGAGGAATGGTTTAAACCCTTCCTCACATCTGTATTAATTTCAAAAGTGCTTCTGTTCCACAATATCTCAGTTAAACCATTCCCAACCATTTTGAAGATAAAATACAAGGAAATCTGTCATAGCCCACATTTTCTCCTTACAATATCAGCAAAAACATCGCTACTTTTTCTCACAATTTTGAGAAAAACAACATTAATTTTTCACCCATTTACAATTCCAGGGGAAAAAAAATCACTGTTTTATACTTTTTATTGGCTTAAATAGATTGAATTACTTTAATGACAAAGTACACATGTTAGAGCACATCTCTAAGTCTTGGGGTAATATCTTTACACTAAGGCATTTACTTATATAAATACTGAAAACTTTGATTAGAAACAAAAATCCCTTAATTGTCTCCCATCCATTACAAGAGGGCCATGATGGCCCTGAATCGCTCACCTGATAAATACTGCCTTTGTTGCTTTTTATAAAACAGTCATACTGAATACAATATCCATGCAGAAGTACAGCAAAATAATCATAACTGCACACAAAAAGTGTACCTGTGGTCCAAATTTTGATGGTCATAGCTACAAAATCAAGCGACCCCTAGGGTGGGACATATCTATTAGGCCATGTTATACACCAAATATCTTAACCTCAGGCCTAGTGGTTTCTGACAAGAAGATTTTTCTAGATTTTCCTGTATAAGCCTATGTAAAATCAAATGACCTCTGGGTCGGCCAATTTTGACCCCAGGGCCATAGTGTGGACAAAGTTAATAGATGCCCACTACTCCATATAACATACACAAGAGGGCCAAGATGGCCCTAGATCGCTCACCTGAGAAAAGTATCATTCATTGCCTGTACAAAACAGATTGCTTTAGAATTAAGATGATGAGGTGAAACAATGTTCAGGAATTTTCTGACCCCATCCACAATGACAAAAGATATCATCAAAAATTCTGCCAAATTTTTCTAAGATTTGACCTAGACCACTTTTCAGTCCGGCCCCGCCCATTTTCGAACTGGTTCGAGATATCATCAAGACAAACATTCTGACCAAGTTTGAGGAAGATTGGATTAAAATTGTAGCCTCTAGTGTGTAAACAAGATTTTTCTAAGATTTGACCTACTGACCTACTTTTTGATCCAACCTGACCCATTATCAAAAGGGTTCAAGATATCATCAAGACAAACATTCTGACCAAGTTTGAGGAAGATTGGATTAAAATTGTAGCCTCTAGTGTGTAAACAAGATTTTTCTAAGATTTGACCTACTGACCTACTTTTTGATCCAACCTGACCCATTTTCGAAAGGGTTCAAGATATCATCAAGACAAACATTCTGACTAAGTTTGAGGAAGATTGGATTAAAATTGTGGCCTCTAGTGTGTAAACAAGATTTTTCTAAGATTTGACCAACTGACCTACTTTTTGATCCAACATGACCCATTTTCGAAAGGGTTCAAGATATCATCAAGACAAACATTCTGACCAAGTTTGAGGAAGATTGGATCAAAATTGTGGCCTCTAGTGTGTAAACAAGATTTTTCTAAGATTTGACCTACTGACCTACTTTTTGATCCAACCTGACCCATTTTCGAAAGGGTTCAAGATATCATCAAGACAAACATTCTGACCAAGTTTGAGGAAGATTGGATCAAAATTGTGGCCTCTAGTGTGTAAATATCAAAATTGTTGACGGACGACGGACAATCAAGTATCCCAAAAGCTCACCCTGAGCTATGCTCAGGTGAGCTAAAAATATATCAACTCTGGGCCTTTTATTTCCTCAGACAAGACGATTTTTCTAGTTATCCTATTTAAGTCTATGTAAAATAAAGTGATCCCTGGGGCGGGGCAAATTTTGACCCCAGGGTCATGATTTGAACAAACTTGATACATGTCTATAAGACCATGTTACACACCAAATATCTAAACTCCAGGCCTTGTGGTTTCTGAGAAGAAAATTTTTGTAGATTCTCTTGTATATGCCTATGTAAAATCAAGTGACTCCTGGGTCGGGGCCAATTTTGACCACAGGTCCATGATTTGAACAAACTTGGTAGAGGTCCACTAGACATTTCTACACACCAAATATCTAAACTAGACAATTCTACACACCAATTATCTAAACTCCAGGCCTTGTGGTTTCTGAGAAGAAGATTTTTCTAGAATTTCCTATATAAGACTATGTAAAATAAAGTGACCTCTGGGGCAGGGCCAATTTAGACCCCAGGGTCCCGATTTGAACAAACTTGGTAGAGGTTCTTATCTTATCTTTGTATCTTAGCTCTAGGCCTTGCGGTTTTGGAGAAGAAGATTTTTAAAGATTTCATTTTAAAAATCTTTTTTTTGCTCCTGTGAACCAGATATGCAACAGACCAAAACCATTTGAACAACTTGGGTAGAGCTTCATGAAAGGAACATTCCAGGCAATTTTTATCAAATTTGGCCCAGTTGTTTAGGTGGAGATGTTGTTTAAAGAAAATTGTTGACGCCAGACAAAAGGTGATCACCCTGAGCACGTTGTGCTCAGGTGAGCTAAAAAAAAAAAAAAACCTTTCTTAAAACAAGAAATCATGAATCATGACATATGATATGGTTTAAATGACTTTTTAAAAAATAACATTTTCCGCATCAATAATGAAAATCAATCAATGGCAGAAAATGACCAAGTCTTTACATTCACTCTACATGCTCATGAAAATACCAGACAGATCATTTCCAACAACAATTAATCAGCATACCTTTGGTTTAACCAATGCTACTTTGAGACACGTCCAAACTGAGAGAAGTACTGCCAGATTTCTTGCTCTGATGTGCCATGAGGAAACCCCCGCACAAATACGCTAAGACTGGCCTGTTCCTCTCTCGTCTTCCAAAACTCTAGGGCATTCTGGTGACGCTTGCCTTGTATGTGCCATCTCATAGAGTCAACTGTAAAATATTAGACAGCAAATCATAGTCTAATCAGTCCTGAGTCACAAAGTTCTCATCAAGTTCATGTTTTTAGTAAATATGTCAATACAAAAGCTACATTGAATAATAATTTTTATATAAAAAAAAACAAATATTCTGCGCCATAACTTCCTCTAGAATTGAATTCCACAATGTGGTTTTGAAACATACTATGTATATTATATGTCTATTTTTCTGAAATTCAGCTGTTTTTTTTTTAAAATGCAATAACTTTTTAATTTTAAAAAAAAAAAAAAAAAAACAGTTTGGAAAGCTTATCAATAGCACTTTCTGTCTATACTACTCTTTAAAAGTTTTAAGAACAATAAAAAAATGACCTGTGGATGCTAGTACAGACCGTAATCCGTTCAAGTACACCAAACGAACGTAAACGAAACGCTATTCAAACGCAAACGAAACACGAACGGAACGCAAACGAAACGTTAAACGAAAACGTAAACGATCGAACGTTTCACGGCCGAACGATTCACAAACGCAAACGAACTATACAAAACGATAAACGCAAACGATAAACGCAAACGATAAACGGTATCAAAACGTTTGCATTAAACGCTGAGGTATGGGATTCGGATATTCTCTAACTTTATCGTGGTTATGTTGACAGTGCAATTATATTTTAACGAAAAAAAAAAAAACACATCAATAGTGCATTCATTTATGCCAAAAGCATTTTTTTTGTTAAATAAATGAGTGATACAATTGTAAAAAAATGTTTTAAATGTTTACAATAAAGTAAAAAGGGATTTTTTCTTTCCCCCGTCATAAGATTTATTTTTGTTTATGTAATAAACATAAAAGCGGCCTAGAATTGGTTCTCTATTCACGTGTTTGTATAAGCGTTTATTAACGGCGACTAGACCAGTCAGTGTATTGGCGAACGGGTATTGTGACACTTTGAGAAGATAATTGTCTAAGTTAGTGTGATAGGCTGATTAGTCATTATGACAACATCCGGCAGCGTGTATGTTCTTTGCCGAAACATTCAACCGCCTGCTAGTACCCGCCATTGTTTTGTCTTTCTAGAGGTTGCAACAACTTCACAGATTTTTCGTAAAATTATTTCCAGAATGTTCTTCTTACACTTCACCGATTTCCCTCTAACAAATTAGAAAAATAAATTTGATTTTAATAATTCAAATTATAGCCACTAATACTTTTTTGTGACTTAATTGTTTAAGTTACTTCCAGCGTTTAGAATGTATAGACAGATAGGTCCAGGGGTACGATTTCACTAGGGTCCCATTAGTCTAGGTTCCGAAATGGTTTGGGTCCGATACGTGCAGAAAGCAGTGTCAGAGATGATGCGTTTGTGTAAACGGTAAACGAAAAACGATGCAAACGGTGAACGCAAACGGTGAACGCAAACGGTGAACGGTGAACGCAAACGGTGAACGGTTCGAAAATAAACGAAGTTGAAATGCAAATGCGTTTGTAATCGTTTATAGATGCATTCAGCGTTTATATCCAGCGTTTATCGTTTAGAAACGTAAACGATAAACGCAAATGAAACGATTTGCAAACGCAAATGAAACGATGTTCAAACGCAAACGGAACGCAGATTTGGTGTACTTGAACGGATTACGGTCTGTAACAGTACCAATTTTTACAACTTTGGTATGTCGGGGCCGGGGATCGAACCCACCCATATGGTATTAATGAGAGGCAAAGCCCTGACTTTTGAAAACTTAATCATCATTCAGTTTAATTCACTCACAAGCTTAGCTGCTAGTATACTTGTAATTTTTTTTAAGAGACAACAGTTAGAAGAAACAGTGGTTTTGGTTGCGATATTAATCTCTACTGAGATCCGCTCCAGTATTTTTTTGTATTGGCCTCTGCTGAATCTCTACACAGGCTTTATATAAAAGCTTTACGAAATTTACACAGATACCCCTACCTCGTTTCGGTGAATCTCAGTAGATATTAGTTTTGATATCCAAGCTCTTATTTTGTGTCTAGACCACATGATTCTTTTATTAAATTTACATGCCTGTTGTAGAACCAATATACAGGAGACAAGTTCCTAGCTAAAACCAGTACCAAGTATTCCCAGTTCTGGCGGCAACTCCATTTTACTGAGTACAAGGCAAGAGTGCATCTGGTACCAATATAGTCAAACTAAATGATACCAGTGGCTCACTGGTACCAGTGAACTTACATACAAAATCTTGTGATATTTTTGTCAAAGCATCATTTGCAAATTGTATGTGTATGTTCTAGATTAACTAAGAAGCTTCTGCCACTTGACAGTAAAATAAAACTTTTTGCTGAAATGGAGAAGTCTGTTTAGTTACTTTAATAAATAGAAAACTATCATATCATGTTGGATGGATTTGTTAAGTACACCGGTACTGGGGGACTATGCAATACACGTCTTTTGTCAATATAAACTTATTTGAAGTATAAAACATTTTAAAAATTCATTAAAGAAGTTCAAGATACAGACAGAGAGAACTATCCTTTGTAATGATGATCCCTTTGAACGGGCCGCTTTGAACAGAACTGCGTCAGTGGTCTCTGACCAATTACCTTGATAGCGATCATTAAAGGAACTTCTCATTTATACATACTAGGAGTTTGTACTTACAATTTGGCAATTCGGCATTGCAAACTTCACAATGTAGAACACCTTGTTGAAACATTTTGAGTTTGACCGACTAGTTTCGATTTCAACACGTGCAAATTCTCTGAAGTAACGGAAGATTCCTGTGCAGATTTAAAGAAATTGTACTCTTTATTCACAAGCAGATGTATATGTTTAATACAAAATTACTCAAGTTGGCAATGATATGCTAATGACTGCAACCATGTAAATAATTCAGAATCACAATCACGAGTTCGGCTCAATGCGACGCCATGCTGGGTCTAGTCTAATATTATTTCCCAACAATCCTTGTGAAAATCGTTATCGTCACATTTTCATATCTCGTAGGCAGTATACATATACATGGGTCTCTACCAAAGCGCTCTCAAAGTGCGAAAATATCATTGTAAAAATATCTTCTAAAAGAATCATTGTTGCAATTACCGAGGAAAAAACTTAATCATATCTTAAACCACAGCGTTATTTAAGATTGAATTGAATCTGGTATTTCGAATTTTTCAAGTACCAAAGATTGGAAACTAGTCTAAATCTCACGTAAAACGGAAAGTACGTGTATACTTGATTTTGTGTATGTACAATTTAACACTCTGCAGATAAACATAAAAAGTTAAATTAAACATAACGACACCTGTCATGATCATTATCAGAGACAATTTCAAGAAAAGACGAGTGGTTTGCTCGTATAGAGCTATATATTTATTCACATCATGTAAAGACAGATACGGGGAATTTCTCTTTTATACCAGGAAGCACACAATATAATGTTATAAGAATCAACTTGACACATCTTCCTATTACAGGGAACCAGAATATATTTAACTTAACGCAACTTTTCATTACAGGCAAAGAGAGGGATTAATTTTAACGAAGCACACCCTTAATTGTATATTAATCACTTTAAAACAATATCTAACTGGATGTTGTTAACACCTAATGCCAGTTTTCAGCCAAAAATCTGCAGCTTTACAGTTATAAAAATATATTTATTCGAGAAATGTTTGTTTCATTCGGTAATGGTTTAGACAAGAATACGGCATTCTCGCAAATAATGAAATAGAAACTATTATGATTTTACATCGTACGAGTACATATTAATCAAATTTAAGATCAGGGTCGAATTTCACCAGCAATTCTTAACGCTAGGTAAAACTTAAATACTTAAGGGCGAATTTTATTAGTCTTTTTTCACTAATAAAAAATACCCTAATATTTCATTTCTTAACAATTTTTGTTAGTTATTAAGGTAATAATTCATTTCAGCTTTTCATGCACATGAATATTTCATAAAATAGCAATGGTGCAATGTGTATCTACTTAGTTTAAAAATTTAAGTATTACTTAGCGCTAAGTATTGTCGGAGGAGTTTAAGCCTAGTCAAATAGATTTTAAGATAAAGTCCCTGTAATGGTTCCGCTACATATCGGACTCATGGCATTTCACGGAGATAACCACGGTTTACGGTACTTTGTTTATCTTGGTAGAGGTTAAGTGGTCCAAGACGTAGCGGAACCATTACATGGACCTAACCTTATGGCCGAGTATTGAGGACATGGCGTATTTCTCATAAAAATCACGAGGCTCTCTTAAATATAGATACATGTATATATACAAGAGATTTTCCAGTCTCTTTATGATATTGTAATCAGACAAAAGTAAATTTATGATAATGGTGACTTATGCCTGCCAGTTCCATCTTTATACAACAAAGGTCCATGTTGTCAGGTACTTCCGTACGCAAGGACTTAATTATCGCAGCACTCCGTTTCGCGTCGCTTGCGATAAATTCCATAAATTTTCAAATATAAACGATAACTAATACTTATATTCCTGGGTAGGGTGCGAAATAAGTTTGAGATCCTTCTCCCCACATCCCCCACCCCAACCCCTCCAACCATTGTCAAATGTCCTACCCGGAAATTAAAAACGTGTTCACATCCTCCGCGGGATAACATGAAAACTTGTTGGGATATTCGGGTGCGAGGGAAGGAATTTGAAATAAAGTGTGTGTGTGGGGGGGGGGGGGGGGTGGGGGGGGGGGGGGGCGGGGGGTTGAAAACGTTACGATTAACGACTAATGAGGGGGTCATTTTAATTACGGTGTGTGTGTGGGGGGGGGGGGGTGAAATCGTAGAAGGCATTGAAACGTTTTTATGTTCCGGGTAGGGGTATCTAAAAACGATTTTTTAGTTACTGGGGTCGGGAGACTTGAAATGAAGAGAACTTGAAAACGTTACACCGGCATGTACGCTACACATTACGCAACGTCGTGAAAAAAAAAGAGTATATTTATATTTTGTCATAAGCTCTTTTCCCTTTCTTTCTTTTTCTTTATTGTTTAAATGCACACTTAAAATATGTAATTGATATCGTGAAAAATGAAAACCAAAATCTTTGGTAAAATATATCATAGTACATGCATATGGAATGCAATACTAGTATTCGATTGTTTGTCTTGAATTTCCAGTTATTGAAATTAAGCAATTAAAGGGGTTTTAAAAACTATTTATTTTAAACTATATCTATATTTGCTATTTATCTATTTTCAAATAAGACGACACGCCTCCTCGATAGAAAGATAAATGGACAAAAAACAGCTGCATGTATACTACAGTATAACTTGATTAAACTATCTTCAATTTTAATCTAGGCAGATGGTTCCGGTTACATAAAGGTACGTTCACGTTTCTTTATCCTAATTACCAGAAACAGTCAAAAACGGTTGCCATGGTAACTCGGATGATATTTCGAACTTCAAGTAAATGAGGTCATGTTGAATGTCTGTTTTTTAATCAGGCGTAAAAATGCTGATCTAAATTTACTTACCTGGCAAGAGAACCAGGGTAAATTCCTGATAAGTACAACATTAGGTTTTCTCTTTAATCTTGACCACGAGTCATATTGCGTATGAGAGGCCCGAATGTTGTGAATTTATAAACACTGCTCTGAACTTGAAAAATAAAAGATTAAAAATATAAACTCACAATAATTCTTTTGGCAAAACCGTTATTGTTTTTCGATGCTGCTTTAACCATTGAAATGCTGATTTGAATAAACAAAATGCATTTCATGAACTTACTCGTTTAGGATAAAGTAACATTTGATTTAATGATTTGGTGCCAGTTTTATTCAAATGGTCATAATGCATTGCCCATAACATTGCGTATTGTTCTTATATGATTTATGATATTATCATGCATTCCCCATAGAATTGAGTGTTGTTCTTATAGGATTTATGGTATTATCAAAGTATGCATTGATGGGACTTGTCTATTTCTTTCTTGCTTGGCGCTAAGCATACACGAATAGTTCCAGGACTTGCTGGACCCAGTGTCAGGATAATGTGACTGTATGTGGTTGAAGACACCAATAAATCAGTCTTAAACAGTGTTGTAGTTGTTGTTTAACGATCGACCGATTAACACGTACAATGGTATATGTATATATGATATACACGTACAAAAACAAAATAGAATTACCTTAACATGTGCCCAAGACTATACCAAATATTAAATCCATTGATTCATCATTATATACAGCCCATGTTTAACACCATCAACGAATTTCTGGAAACATAATTATCATATAACTATATACACTACCTCTTTTGGCAATAATTGTCGGCCGAGGTGATCCGATCACGGACGCATCGGTCACGATGTATATTTCAGGGGGGGGGGGGGGGACAAAAGGTTCACTAAGATAAGACATCGGTAAGTGAATAAATGTCATAATGACATAAATGCTTATAAAACAATTGAATTATTTGTCGATGCAGATTGCGTAGAATATGAGCCATAACTTTCTATAACAATGGATTCTGAATTCTGTTATGAGCTATAACGTTTGTCACGTCGTATATACATGCACGTATTTAATAATTATAATGGTTGACGATGTACTCATTGTATTTATAAGTCAAAAATGGACATAATATGTATTGACATGACAAGGCTGCACCGACAGGAGACGTATGTGGAATGAAGGGATTAAATCATTTTCCGCAGCACGTATATTTGACACAGGCACACCAGTTTGTATAACACCAATTAATGCACTTTATTCTACTACGTATCCAACTTTATAATAAGTTTTTGATGTCAGTCTTTTTGGTCTTTATTTTTAACTAAGTTTATGAAGAGATCTGAAATATCAAAACTAAAAATGATATTTTCTTTCTGTGTGTGTTTTTTTTATAACACTGCACACGATTTCATTTATGAAGAGATCTGTTTTTAACTAACCTTGAGAGCAGTGTCTTAGATATGACAGATTTGGTTGTTTTCGTTTTTGTTTGATAAAACTTAAATTTTCACCAACAATTCATTCATTCTTCTCGTGCTTACACAGGCTTTATTGTACTTTCCGTGGAGTTTTTCTTTTTATGAAAGCAACCCATCTGCACTTTCCAAACGGGCCTCAAATAACATCACACGTTTCTGTTTTGTGCCAGAAATTACGGCGTTCTGCTGTTCTAACAAAATTAGGAGGTAGTTCGTCTACAGCTTACTCTCTCTGGGCATCTCGACAAGGCATTTTCACGAGCGTGAGATTCACACCACGATGATGATAGGCCACGTCTTACTATTGGCAATTGGGGTGACGATCGTCACAGCGGACATTAGAGACGATATCGAGCTGCTGAGACAAGAAGTTGCTAAGTAAGGGTTCTCTCTCTCTCTCTCTCTTTCTCTCACTCTCTTGTCTCCCTTCATTTTTTTTTCCATATTTTAAAATAGCAATATGACTTGTCTTATAGCTTGTTTTTATTCTCTCTCACTCTCTCTGATTCTACAATCATTTGCAACATGTATTTTATCACATGTCTATGTCCTGATCATCTGTAAATGCCATTCATTAGTATTTTTAATATTGACGAATAGAATTATCATGATTCTGTGATGAAATCGTATATGCTTGAATCATTCTATAAGTTATATGTGATCTTTAAAATAAGGCAGTTCTCAAGTTGCCCAGTATTTAACATACTGCATGGTGATAAATAAGATGGACTATTTTTGTTTATAAACATCTATTCTACATACATTATATCGTAAATGCAGTTTATGTCTACAGACAAATGAATCAAGTATATGTGTAAGCGATAAGCTTGTATAAATTAAGAAATTTTGATTTTATCGTAAAGGATTTTGGCCAATGTATTATCTAAACGTTTTGATTTAGACAACATTAAAAGTGAAATTTGAATTGCTTATAGCGCAGACAAAACTAAATGTGTATGGCCAAAATGAGCTAATGTATGGAGGACAGACAGGAACATTGTTCCGAGTGCAAAAGAAGAAGATGGGATAGTCTCGTGGTGAAATATCGATGTATAACAGAAAAGACAGTAGCATTATATACTCTTTGACTTTAAAAACGCCTCATGTATAAAACTTCTCAAATTTTTCGTCATTTTTTTTTTTCAAAGGCTGACCAATCCTTCAAACTTGCATATATTTAGTGATAATTTAAAATAAAGTAGGAAATGAAATATGTAACAACCTAATGCTGAAATATGCTTCAGTAAGTTTCTAAATAATCTAAAATCGCTTTACAAAACACGAAATAAGATATCCGAGATTTTGCCAAGGTGGGGCGTTTTAAAGCTCCTGGCTATACTATTTAAATCAATATGTTGATAATGGTAAATTAAGGCATGGTACATGCTTTAGGAATGATATTGTGGGACTCTTCATCCATGGTTAACAAAAGGAAAAACACAATGTAGTTAGATGGTAAAGCCTTGAATTTGTCTCACAAATCATCTGAAAATAAATGTTTCACTTAGAGGAAAACTCAGTGACATTTGCATGCTCAAAGACATTTATTAAACGAAGAAAGGAAACTCATGTAAAAGGCGGAGGAAAAAACAGTAAGCACACAGCAGATCATTGAATATTGCAAACTTTCAAAAAATGTGAAAAAAATCACAGAGGAAAATTTAAACATATTATAAAATAATCATCTCTCTACTGCAAGGAATTATTTTCAGTTTGATTTATTTAAAAATTCTTTTAGATTATGATTTAAAAGCAACCAGTGTAGCAGAAAAAACAAAACAAAAAAACAAAAACATTTTACATAGTATCATCATGCAGATACCTTTTTTACTTTATATGATACATTTTTATTTCTTGACTTTTAAATGTTGATATATTATTTGTGAAATATAGACTAGTTGCCTTTATTTGTTCATTAGGTCTTTGATTTGCTCTATCATTACTAAATTCTTGTAAAATAAGAATTTAATTTTAGATATGAGTTCCCTTCTTGTTTGGTTTCGATAACTTAATAATTTAGAAAAGTAAGAATTCGTAAAAATGTTACATTTTTGTTCCCATGCTGTGTTCCCTTCAGTATATATGTTTCTCTTATTAGTATTTGCTTACAAATGTGGTATAGAAATACTGCCACAGACGATTGATTTTTCTAAGCTATAACCATTACTATCATCCATCCAATTTATTTTACCTTCCTTTCTCCTTTTCGCAGTTTCTTTGTACTTTCTTTAAGAAGTTCATGTCGAAATTTAAATCACTCTATTACTAATGTATTCGATATCTAGAAACTACAGAAAACGATTCGTTTTGGGAACGTATTGCAAATAAAGAAATAAGATATACTTTACTGGGGGTGGGGGTGGGAACGGTGTAGTTGTTTATGAATTCCATCTGCAGTGTACTAGAATATGCACTGTCGCACATCTTAGACCCCACCCCACCTTCTTTCACCTGTGCTGCACGTCACGTCACGTGCACGTGGCGGACAGTAATGTTTATAAAGCAAAGTAAAAATATAACTATTGACCGGTTATTTAAAGCCCTTTGCATATTTCTATTTTGGGTCCATGGTAAGAATATTCTTTTGATATTTGAACAATAATCTTAAGCATGAATTAAGAAAATACTATGGATTTTCAAAACAACTTTAAAACAACTTAGCCATGCGTATATTGCTACTGTACTCATGTGTATTTGATTGCCTGACAGGGAGCGAGAGGAAATCGAAAAATGGACGGCCAGAATCGAAGTGATGGAAAAACTTCTAACAGAGGAAAAGGAAGAACGTAAGTCATATAATAATGTTAATAATAATGCTGATATAAAACATTGAAATAATTACTTTTGAGAGCCCATAAACTAATCTAAAGTTTGGGTCTAAATGTTTATCAACTATCAATTTATTCAGTAATTCCTTTAAAATTATTTATCGTTCAAAGTTTAACAATTCTTCCATTTAAATTGGTACCAACTTGGAACTCCCTAAAATAGTTCTAAACTTATTCCTTATTTCTTCGCCGTCGATTTGGAAGCGGATTCAAAGCCCTTGTATTTGAACCTCACGATGGATCAATAATCGTAAATCAAAGTGTCTTGTTACCCAATCGACGCTTCCAAAAAATAAGAAGATAAAATCTAAAAATATAAAATATCTCTTTAAACAGACCTTGGTACAGGTCCTCATCGTACAGAGTTTGCTGTGGAAGTTCTACAACTAAATCATGACAACAGATATAAGCGTGTTTTCCTGTTAAAGCAGCTCGTTAACAGATGATCATTGACTAAGAATTTGGTTTTTAACTATATCTGTGTATTATGTCAATCAATACCCATCTACAGACGCATGGTCACCCAACACAACCATCCGTGATTATAAAAAATGGCTGGTTTCCCCATCACAGGAAACTACATGTATATTTAGAATTATAAGTTATATACTTAAGATTTTATTTTTTTTATTTGCCCTCACCTGGCTGATCAAATTCATTCTTCGCTCATACGCTAACTTCAAAGGTTGAACTTACGAAATAGCTGCTTTGAACTGGTGAAGACGTCATGCACCGCAAACACCTGCGGATTAACCGATTTCGCCGGAGTTACGTTTCCGAAAATTCCAATGTAATGTGACCTTTACATGCCTGGGTTATTTGTCAGGAAACAAAGACTTCACCAACATTAGCGAGGAAGAGTAGATTTTTTTTAACTTCTACCGAGCTGCTTTAATTATCACGCCAGGGACTCTATATGTGTATAAATGTATAGAGTCCCTTGTAACATTAACGCATTTCGAAAATAAGACATAAAAGGTGATGAGATAAAGAATGATGCTGACTGAATGTTACTGTATTGACACCAGTCCTGATAGAGTGTAATGTATGGACACTTGATTGAATGATCATGTATGGACATCTGATTGAAAGTTTATGTACGGATACACTTTGTTACAGTTAGCAGACAGAAGAGACACGGCTACGTGTACGGAGTTCCGGTTGTAATGGGACCTAAAGGACCATCAGGTGCTCCTTCATCATCATTCTCTCTCCCCCCCCCCCCCTTTTTTATCTTTTTCTATTTTTCCCCTTCTTCTTCTCTCCTTCCTCTCCTTCTTTTCTCATTGTTTTCATCATCATTTAGACATGAATTAGTAGTTAACATATCCTTCAGTTCTTATGTACTAGGAATATAAGTGTAACTATGTATACTCATAAAACTAATAACGTCATCATCAACATTATGGCTATTATTTCAATAATCCCTGCCATAATACAACCTTCTTACCGATTTCCTTTTTTTTGACATAACAGCATAATATCATCATCATCATCGGTAGTATTATTATAATCATCTCACATTCAGGAGCACCGGGCGCCCCTGGAAAGAACGGAGCGCCTGGCCCACAAGGACCCCAAGGAGAAAAGGGCATCAAGGGAGCTGAAGGAGTCATGGGACCCCCTGGTCCCTATGGCAACTGGGGAGATGAGGGACCAGAGGGAGAGGCCGGACCGGTTGGCCCCAAAGGAGAGACAGGACCAACAGGATATCCAGGTACGGCCTTTCACACATAGTATAGGAATACTGATTGTCCCTTGAGATGTGTTCACAATTCGTCTTCACTTAAGCGAATTGATTAAGGGTATTTCTGTTTTTGCCATTCGGGTTTCCTTTTACACTGGTGTCTATAATTGCCGATGCGTGCTGCTTTCATCTTGAAAACTCGTTGTTAAGTTTGAGAATTCCATATTATAAATAAAGAATTCGTAATATTTCCACTAAGTTGAACATACCAAATAATGTTTTCAGGTGTACCTGGCGAGGAAGGCGACGAGGGCGCAGCTGGAGAAGATGGCACTGATGGAGTCGAAGGACCACAGGGTCCAACTGGAGATGTTGGCCCTCAAGGTTACCCAGGCCTGCCTGGCCCAGATGGCGAGAAGGGAGATACAGGTGCACCGGGAGAACCGGGTGAACCAGGATATCCAGGCATGCAAGGATACCCGGGATTCCGGAAAGGGGCTTAAGGGCCTAGATGGGGAACAAGGCCCAGAAGGCAAACCAGGCATGCAGTACCAGCCCCGCGAGGTACGCAGCCGCAGCAGCAGCAGCAGCTCGATCTCATTACAAAGGATACGAAAAGCCAGAAGATTACCAAGGAGGAAATTACAAAGGAACTCAGCGAGGAAATTAAAAGGGATACGATAAAGCGAAAAAGAATACTACATTATCTTTGAAAAATTTTTAAAAAAAAAAAAAAATACTAAATTACTATTTTTTTCTTTTATTTTAGATGTGAATATGTGCGCTTTTCTATTTACATGGACAATATTTTTTAGAAATGTATCTTATATTGTTTATATTCGGTGTTAGGATGTGAATTATATTCTCCATTTAATTGGTAGCGTATGTGCGACATACCAAGTAGGAAAAATAGTGAACAAATAACCCGACAAATGATTTTTGGTAAAACTGTTGCCCAATTTTCTGAACGTGTCACATTCACAACGGTCTAACATGCGAAAATGGCGGTGCTTTTATATAGACGGCTTCCTATAAATTATCATTTTCACTGACATTTGATTTCTCATATTTTTGCTTAAGGTAATTTCGTAGGTTTATATGTTCGTTAAAATGATAATTAAAATCCAGAAAACATAAGGTTAACATATGATTATTTTGAAGTTGGTATTTGTGGACAAAATCCGTCACGAAGTCAACAAATATTTGTCGCCCATGATTTTACTGTCACATGTCTCACACCACCACCAACTACAATAACATCATCATCACAATCAATCTTTATATACTTAAAACTAAGAAGGGTATTTTGTGTAAACCAGGTCAATCATTGACTACCTGTTGCCCAAGTAAAACTATTGGATGGACTTGAATCAGATTTTGTTAAATCCGTAAACACAGAAAATGTCAATATATACATGCACACAGCAATACAATTGGGGATTTAAAGTCAATGAATACAATCAAATCTGAGGATGTATAGTGCAAAACGGTATATATTATTCCCTTGGTAAACTATCATCAGTGACAGCAAGCTATCCTGGCTGACCGGCATGTGTGCGCGCGCGCGCGCGTGTGTGTGTGTGTGTGTGTGTGTGTGTGTACGATGGTGCCACAATTAAAAATTCTCGCACGTTATAGAGCCGGTGAGTCCATCTTTTAATGCCATAACAAACACGGGTACCCAGACGGCTACGTTGACCGTACATGGTAACTTAGTAATATTCCATGTTGAAGTTGACACAATTATTCAAGGAAGAATTGGCGTTGTATGAATGTCTATAAGAACTTTTTCTTCCTTTTTTCCTTTTCCTTTTCTTTTCTTTCTTTTCATAGTGCACTAACTAATTTCATGGAGCTATTTTTGCCCAGAACGGGTCTCGAACTTAACGCGCGATTCCTCTATATGATGTCGAGCTCGTGTATTTTCTGGGCAGAAATTTAAGATGTGCAACTTAAAATCTATAGTTGCTATTTGTGTTTTTAGGTGGTAGAATGCATATCTAATAGCTATGTGTAACTGCAGCATCACAGTCAATCTAGAAAGAGTGACCTGTAACTTTGTAACCAGTCAACCTATCTTACGCTGATACCAATACATAGACTATAAACATACCTTAAATTTGATACCAAATATGCCCCATCACTATACCCTTACATGTATGCAGATGAAAAATTTAATTTCTTTCCACAACTTATAACAATTACTCATCACTAATGTTATAATGGATATCTGATAAAAATCAAATTCACGCCATATACATTGTAATTGTTTTGTGTACTAAAAATACACGTGCTATTTCACAAAACTCTTTTTTAGTAAGGACTCTACCTGCTGAAGGTGGTCATCCCGGACTGGGGAGTGAACTGAGCTGCAAGCATCAGTGATTATACTGGAAGAAAATGGCAAATTGATTTCACCAGTAACTTTTAAGAGCTTTAAATCAGTCAATGAGCTGCTCAATACTGTCCAAAACACTCTGAGAGAGAGTGGAGGTCTAACAAAGTGTTAAATGCATTGTATTAACAACACCATTCTGCATTATCAGCATCATTCAAATCCGTCTTGGCAATACTCTTTTACCAGTGCTAGCATAGGGAAACTTTGCTTCACAAAATTAACATGTTCATTGTGCTTTGAGAAGTAATTAAAATCGTGTCTCCATCTAGATTCAATATACATGTATCTGGCTGGGTCCTCACGCAACGTCCTAAACTGTCTAAGTTGTTGTCATTTTGAAGTGCTTCAGGTTAACGGTACTAAAAGTCTTGCTGCTGATTTGACACTACATGAAAGATCGTCTATTTTGCCAATGATCGTGACCCGTGCTATCACACTTCGTTAGTTGAAAATGTTATTCATTGAAGCGGTCTCCTGGTTCTTTATGAAACATTATCATGTACTTTCTCCATTCTTCAAATCATACTGCGAATTTGCAACTTAATAATTATCTTCTTTTTTAATACTGTCATTTTCAGAATTTCGATATTAAACTACTTTTACGTCTGTTTTACTAATATAATAACTTTTCCAAATATTCTAAAATGATTCAGTGGCTGCTAACTCGTCAATAAAAGCTGTACCAATAAAAGCTGTACCAATAAAAGCTGTACCAAGCTGTACCAAAAAAAGCTGTACCAAGCTGTACCAATAAAAGCTGTACCAATAAAAGCTGTACCAAGCTGTACCAATAAAAGCTGTACCAATAAAAGCTGTACCAAGCTGTACCAATAAAAGCTGTACCAATAAAAGCTGTACCAATAAAAGCTGTACCAATAAAAGCTGAACCAATAAAATAAAACATTATTTAAGAATTTGTTTAAGAAAATATATGATAGAAAGAAAATAAATTGTTTGAAATACATGTATGACTAAATGAATAAAAAAGATATTTTTCTTATGTTTTATTCATATTGTGATTTTCAATTTATTTTTTTTTTGTCTTTTCCATGTTCAAATTTAAGTTTTCATGATATCGGAACATGCAAGAAATGCAAACAGACGCGTTTAACCTGTAGTTTAATCAAGTCTTTTTATCCAAATAGAAGAACAATTAAAATAGTTTATGCAACATTGATTATCAGGGATTTGGATACTGAAAACATTAATGGAAAAAGGTTAAGTAAATCCTTAATAATTAAGTGAAAGATTCTTCAAACAGATTTGGCAATCGATATACGTTAACGTTAATGATATATATAAAATTTTACGACTTAATCTCTTTGCACGAAACCAAGTTTACAGTTTTTCTAACTAGAAAAAACTTCCTGTTAGAAACCGTTTAAGATGGAAATTTCCCCCATAATGATAGAAAATGTGTTTTTACGGAATCCCAATGTATTTGAATTTTTGATTGAAAGCGATAACCACAGTAGATTTGAATCGCAAAATACGAAATACGATAACGAAACGCGTAGTACGATAATGATAACGCAAAAATAGATAATGAAAACGCGAGATA
>CM037794.1:22345801-22395052 GCA_021229015.1 Solen grandis
CATAAACTTAAGGAAGTATTGTCACAACTTGAATAGAAAAAAACATAAATGGTCAAGATTGATACAGAGAAGATACAGAGCATTATAAAGTGAAATAACAACTTTAAATATCGTATCCGTGTCTGTACACTTTTGGATGTTTTTATGTACTGCACATAAAAAATCGGAAAGTAGTTCGTAAAGGCTGACCTATATATCAACCCTATCCCGGCCTATACTTTAATACCAAACAAATCTTAATCATGATAGTATCTTAGCAAAGTGTTATAGTATCAGTTCTGAAAGATTTTATTCCATTAAATTATTACGTGTCTATGATTTCAAAACCCATGAATTGTCTTGCACTAACTTATAAGCTAGGATACTGTAACAGTATTTTTCAATTGGCAGCTTTCAGGACTATCGGTCCTTTAATTTTTTTTTCTCCTTTTTTTGTTTGATTGTTTGTTGATGTTAAGGTTCCAATTTGATACTCTTTGGGACTTTATTTTTTTTTAATTTTGTCTCCTTTTTTTCTCTTTTCTTTTTACTTTTACAGAATCTTCAGCTTTCATATAGAATGAATCCCATAAATCCAAGTGCTTCACTTCCAACTAAAATGGCATATATTAGATATGAAAGGGTAAACAATAACTGAAAATTTATCAAAGTTTGAAATTTTAAAAGTAAAATCTACACACACACAAAAAAACCAAGTACAGTCGAACTTGTCTTAGCGGTCATGTGTATTAAGCGGTCACCATGCCGTAAGCGGTCACTTCAGGTCCCCCCGAGAAATTTGTTCTTTAATTGTCGTGTAATCAGCTGTCACGTGTCTTCAGCGGCCAGCGGTCACCTTTGATGGTCAAATCCTTCTTTAATTGACTCCTAATTAGCGGTCATCGGCACCCAATCAACAGATGCAGGTGCAGACGGTCAATAGTTGTCTCGCGCCGTACACTTAACCGCTAATTGCATACCCCCCTCCCACTGTCATAATTGTTCCATTCATAGAGTGTGCAAACAAAGTACGGTGTGAATTGGTGTTTGACACGTTGTTGTTATTTGATGAATGATCCATCAGCCAATGCCCAGTGTTTTAATTACCTTCGATAGCTCTTGATGTAATCACAGTTTGGGCAAAACAATCAGTAAACAGAAAGCTGACTCGATTTGTGTACGCTCCATTGAAGATCGCCGAAACTGTTTGTGTTTTGAGTTTGAATAATTAAATTCGGACATGTTTCATCTTTGTGAGTATAAAGAATGAATAATTGAAGTCGAATAATTATAGAAATTTAACAAAAAATAATGTTAAAAACAATAAATCATTGGCGGTATAAAAATGGAATTTCTAGAAACAATTCCGCACTATGACTGTGTATGCCACGATGTCGAAACGAAAATACCTAACGTTAGAAGAGCGAATGAAAGTAGTGAAGCTTCTGGATGCTGGAAAAAGCTCAAGAATCGTATATATCGTTGTTTTATGCCCATCTATAAATTTATTTCATTAAAAATGAACTTTATTTATGTTCTTTTTTCTATTGTTTGAAAGATGAGAGGATAGGATGAGAGAAAGAAAAAAAAAAGATAATGGTGTGACAAGAGAAAAAAAATAGAAAGAGGAGAGGAAGAGGGAAGGAAAATAGACAAGAGAGAAAGAAAGAGTGGTATTAATTATAATAAAAAAATAACAAACATACACACATACAGAAGACATAATAAATAAATAAAGACAATAACAAACATGCACACATATATAAGTACATATAAGTACATATACATTATATAGGTGCGCCTAAAATATGGCTGAAGTCATATTTTGTCTTAAGCAGCCAACTTGTCTTAAGCAGCCAATCTCGGGTCGTCCCTTAGGTGGCTGCTTAAGACAAGTTGGACTGTACCTTTTTAAGGTGGGTCATGGCAGCTTCTATCTGTTCCTCATCCTCCTCACACTTGGCCAGTTCTGTGTGCACCTGACATCGCAGCTGTACCAGGAGACTGCAACAACACAACCATCAAACTGCTTCTACATATCAGTTATGTGCAATAACTACAAATTTGAAGGTTGCCAGTTCCATTTCCACAAGAATAAATGAAGATGCAAAATAATGGTACAACTCAGGAACCACAAAGAAGGATTAGCACAAGTTGATGAAAAACCAAAAAGTTTATATCGTTAAAAATTATCAAGGAGCTTTCATTTCACAACAATACAGTTTCAATATTTAAGTTAAACACAAAGGCTGATATATCTTTATTTCTATTTTTAAAAAAAAAATTTAGTTCAATATGTGTTTCCCTGTGTCTTTAACACTTTTTCATTCTATCAACATGATAATAAAAATAAAACTGGACATATCTTTTATTGCCTCATACCAATTTAATACAGATAATATAAGACAGTCACCAAAGGAATCCAAATTAAGACTGCAGTTGAAAATATGGACACAGATGCTAAGGATATCAGCAATGAGAGATATCACATTATGTATGTTTTTACCTTTGAATGTTCTCAAGTGCCTCAGCGACCTGTGTGAGAGGTTTGCGGACGTAGTTTCGGATGTTAGGCTGCAGAAGTGGAAGACAGAGGTTCCACTGGGTCACACAGCCCACCTGGATCACATTGGGGTCACCAAGACGTGTGGCATTCAATATGCCTTCCTCGCACCGTTTAATGGCTTGCAGCCGTATCTGGGAATCAGAAGTATATGGTGTTTTAACAAAAAACATTATGCTTAAACAGCTGTTTCTATTTAAGTATCATTATACTTAGCAAGTTACATAATACATGTAGGCTAAATTAAGCCACTCCAAGTCTCACACACACACACACATACATATATATATATCAACCTACAACATAGTGCAGTTTCATAAATCTGCCATCTAAAATAAAGAAATGAGAACACTTTTCTGCTAACTTTTTGAACATCCCTTGTATATAAACCAAAATGCATTTTGAAAATGTTATTGTAAACCATAAACATATACTTTTAGAATTGAGATGAAACAGTGTTAAACCTGATATATCTTAAAAACAAGAGGGCCATGATGGCCCTGAAACGCTTACCTGAGTACCATTGCTATAACTGATTACAAGGTTTTTAAACAGACAAGAATTCTGATATAACTCAATCTTAAACATTTTAGCCCTGACAATACTACACACCAAATATAATATGCACTGGGCCTTATGGTTTCAGAGGAGAAGACTTAGTGCGGGGTCATTTATCTCCAAAGGGCCACCATTTTGAAAATCTTGATAATGAACCATTAGATGATGCTACATACCAAAAATCTAAGCTATAGGCCTTATGGATTCATAGTAGAAGATTTTTTTTAAAGATTTTCCTATATAACTCTATGTAAAATAAGCCCCGGGGGGGCATTTATCACCAAGGTTTGGATTCATAGAAGAAGATTTTTTTTTCCTATATAAATCTATGTAAAACAAGTGACCCCTATTGCGGGAGCATTTATCTCCGTTTGGCTATGATTTGAACAATCTTGGTAATGAACCATTAGATGATGCTACATAAAATATCTAAGCTCTAGGCCTATGGAATCATAGAAGAAGATTTTTAAAAAGTGACCCCTGGTGCGGGGCATTTATCACCTAGGGCTATGATTTGAACAATCTTGGTAATGAACCATTAGATGATGCTACATACCAAATATCTAAGCTCTAGGCCTAATGGAATCATAGAAGAAGATTTTTAAAGATTTTCCTATATAACTCTATGTAAAACAAGTGACCCCTGGTGCGGGGGCATTTATCACCGTAGGGCTATGATTTGTACAATCTTGGTAATGGCCCATAAGATGATGCTACATACCAAATATCTAAGCTCTAGGCCTTGCAGTTTTGCAGAAGAAGATTTTCAAAGTTTGCATTTTTAAAATCTATTTTTAGCTCCTGTGACCTACTTTTTTAACCAATCTGAATAATTTGTACAACTTTGATAGAGGGCATCATAAGGATGATTCCTGTGAAGTTTGGTCAAAATCCCTTTAGCGGTTCATGAGGAGATGTTGTTTAAAGCAAATTGTTGACGCCGGACGCACGGACGCCGGACAAAAGGCGATCAGAAAAGCTCACCTTGAGCACGTTGTGCTCAGGTGAGCTAATAAACATGTAAAATGATCTGGCTTTCACTGTTTAAAGGTATCATACACTTTATAGTTATGCATTCACATGATTTTTTAAAAAATTTTATGTTAAATCTTCGTGAAAGTAAGTATGGTATGGTACAAACACAAACAATGGATGATACATACAGTTTTCATTATTCAACAACTTTTGGTCTTATGTTTGACATATTTTCAATTCTAGACTGTTAGGAATAATAATAAAGATGACCTTTTTTATATTTGCATCAATTAAAATCCAGTGAATATAAACAAGAAATATCTTTAAAAAAGATATTCGGCGTAGGATGAAAGAAAAACGAGATTTCCAGTCTTCTAGAACATTCCGAGGAAAAGCGCACGAAAGACCGACGCACAACAAATTTAGTACGCTCTAGAAATAGTTCAGTATTTTTTCTATGAAATATACTTATTTATTGACGGTAATACAAAAAATTATATCTGTAAATAGGCTTGTTTGATATTTGTTCATATCATTATTGCATATGACAATTATGATATAAAAGCGTTATTAGTTGTTTTGGTTTTGGCGAATTAATTTTCAATGAGAGCATCTCGGCAGGCTGGAAGAATTCAATATACATAGTAATTAAGGGGTTTCATGTCATAACACGGTGGATTCTTTTTTGTTGTTTTAAATCATTTTCACAAAGTAGCATTCCTCAATTGATGGAAAAGGATTGTATTTAACTTACTGACATCACTTTCATGTTTACATCAAAAAGAAAAGTAATAACACCAAGCTGAATGATATATACAAGCTGCACCCCTTATTTACAGTAATTTTATAGTCCATAACGATGCGTTAACCAATACAGGAGTCCTTTTATTCAGCTTAGAATTATTTACCGCTGTTAGCGTACATTTGATTGGTTTAAGATGCGAGTTGAAATCGAAATTATACAGCTACGCCGAAAAATCTTTATGAATAGAACATCAACATACTCACATCAACCACTTTTTTCTGTAGGGACTCTTGTTTGTCAGACAGTTGTTTAATCAAGATGTCGCTACCCAGGAATTCTAGTTCCAGGAAAAATCCTTGCTCCTAAAAATTGAAGAGAAAAAATCTTGTGATCAGGGGAACGTAGATTTCACATGTCAAAGACAGGAGCTTGGTCAGTTGACCATTTGTCAACTTCTCAGGGGTGCAAACAAAGAGAAATCTAGCATTTTTTTAATATTAATAGGGGCATAACTCCTGACCTTATAAGGCGATATCCACCATAATCGAACTTGGCCGTGATATTATAGAAATAAACATTGTCATAAAGTTTGAAGATGATTGCTTAAGAAATGAAGATGCTAGAGTGCAAACAAACTAATTGTGGACGATGGACGGACAACGGATGGACAGATGACGGACATTCATCGATCCAAATAGCTCATCCTGAGCACATGTGCTCGGGTGAGCTAAAAAGTCTAACCCTGCAGAGCTTGAAAAAGGAAAGAACTAGAAATGTGTCCAGAGGACACAGATGCCCCCACCCATCGCATTTTCCAAAACAAAGACCAACACCCAGGAGCACAATTTAAGTCATGTCCTGAGTAATATATCCATGAAGTTTAAAGTCTCTAGCACAAATACCTTCAGAGTCACCTGTGTCACAGTTTTGGGATGGACTAACGGACAAAGGCAAATCTATATGCAAATACTTTCAGAGTTATATGCATCACAAGCATAAAATTCCATATTTTACAAAAACAAGGCCGGCCATTACTCTGTCAACTTCAACAGGGATTCGATGAACATACCCAGGTGTGCAAGTTCCTGTGCAGAATAATACATCCTGAAGTATCAAGTCTGTAGTACAAATACTTTCAGAGTTATGTGTGTCACAAGCATAAAATTCAATATCTTTTAAAAATCATAGGCCCATAACTCTGTCACATTCAATGGCATTTCGGTGGAAATACCTAGATATGCATCTATCCCTTGCCCCCCCCCCCCCCCATTTTTGGTGGGGGCAAAAAACATCCTATACCTTGACATTGCATGTCTTCATATGGTCAGAGCAATCCTGTGCCAGGTCGCAGTAGTCCAGTTCAAGACAGAGGCGTGCCAGCTCCAGCAGCAGGTATGGCCTGTAGGAACAGGATCAAAATCATAAACTTTCAATACAGTCTATCTGTTAAGTCCTGCAAACACTCTTAGCTTCAGGTGTAGCATTATACAGCTCAAATTCTTTACACATTAGCAGTACATACATGTAGACAAACATTTTAATCTCTATATTCAAGAATCTTTTAGTTCATTACAAGGCAAACAAGAAAGAAATCTCAATCTTAAATTTATCATGGGGTGAGAGCTGAACTAGGCTAATTATATATACACTTATTAATTATATGTTCCTTTTTTTATGCTTATATGCGACTTCCATAATTCATGTTTCTCTAATAAAAGCACTCAAATATTTGATATGAAATATTCAAGTATATGACTAAATTGACAACATTATTACCATAAAAGTTAACCATATTTGATAAGAAATGAAATATTTGGATATTTCATTTGATAATTAACAAGAGCTGTCAGAGGACAGCACGCTCGACTATTCAAAATGCTTGTTGGTAAATCAATTGAAATCTATATCAATTCTTGCCCTTCACATACCCTGTACATAATAATAGTCAAAAATGATATACCTTGATAGTCTGATACCCCTTAATATTCTTATGATGTCTAAGCACAATACTTTAACCAAAAATCCAAGTTAGAAAAGGGCCATAATTTGTATAAAATTCAGTCCAAAAGTTATCCTCCTTAGTTTTCTGATGCCCCTTTTCTGACACTCCTTAACTTTCTAGTCAATTCCACAAGCAATTTCTGAGATATAAGCTGGAAAGTAGCTTGCATGCAAAACTTTAACCAAAATTTCTAAGTTTAAAAAGGGGCCATAATTGTAAATATTCCATCAAAAGTTATCTCCTGAAAATTGATACCCAATCAATCGCATGCCTGGATACTGAGATATTAGCATGAAAGTAACTTGCATGCAAAACTTTAACCAAATTTTTAAGTTAAAAAGGGGCAATAATCTGTAACATATTCCATCAAGAGTTATCTGCCATGAAAGTTTGATACCCCTTAACATATTAAAGATGTTTAAAATCAATCGCATGCCTGGATACTGAGATATAAGCATGAGAGTATCTTGCATGCAAAACTTTAACCAAAATTTCTAAGTTAAAAAGGGGCCATAATTTGTAACATATTCCATCAAGAGCTATCTACTCTGGTTGTCTGATGCCCCTAAACATATTCATAAACTTTCAAGTCAATACCATGAATGCTTATCGAGATACAAACTAGATAGTAGCTTGCATGCAAAATTTTAACCAAAAGCTGCAACGCCAACGCCAACGCCATGGTGACTACAATAGCTCTCATATTCTTTGAATAGTCGAGCTAAATATGATGAAATTCGCCTCTAAGTATTTAAGTATTTCTTAGTGATAAGTATTGTTGATGGAATTGAGTCTGATGATGTAACCTGTGCTAAACAGGGGACAATATGAACATGTCCAGTTTATGTGTAACTTGCTTGCTGGCCTTATTTAAATGCAGGTGTAATTTCCTTGAAATTTTCATGAGTTTAAGAGCTATAATACTTTAATGTTATTATTAGAAGTGTCCTTTAAAAAAGGAAGCTAAAATAAAGCAAGAAAAAAATGCTGATATTGTCATAATTATATAAAAATATTCAAGGAATATAAACACTAAGCTTTTTAGTTTACATTTGAACTGGACAAACTGGTTATAACAGATATATCATAACCAGTTATTTATTTTTAGTTTGTTTGAAATTATTAGTCCCCTACCGGTGTTTACACAGGAGGGGACTATATGTTTGCCCTCTGTCCGTCCGTCCAGATGTCCAGAAATCTGGATCCCACATTAGACATAAAAAAGACATGCATAATCTCCATACAGCCATCTATCCATATTTCAAGTTTCACAGAAATATCTTCAGTACTTTTTGAGTTATAATTGGATCCAGTTTTTGCGGACAGACAGACGGACGGCCAGACTGACGGGTGGACGGAGGGCAAACCTATAGTCCCCTCTGGTTACACCGGTAGGGGACTAAAAACCTCATTTCCAAATGACTGAGGAGCAGCGAACAGCATAAAACCTGATAAGCCTACGAGTTACTCACATGCTGATCTTGTTTGATGCTGTTCGCATAGGTTTTTTTATGATGTTCTGTATGAAAGAAGAGTAAATGGTTTCCACTTAATGTGGAACAAGAAGAAGGAATGTGTACCCAGAGTACAGTATGATGTATTTAAATAATTTAAGGACATCATTTTTCATGGTTGCACACCTTTAGATGAATTAAAAAAATCTTTCAAGGCCCATGTCTGCAAAAACAAATGTGCAAATGTGTAAATATTTCACAATTCATGTGATGCTTTGCCTGTTTGTTTTTTAATAATTCAACAGAATTTACTGATTTTATCATTACTTTATTTCATTATTTTATTTATTTCTATTCTGTTACTAACAGAGATATTTTATCATAGATAAGCTCGAATATAAGAAATGAAAGTGTCTTAAGATAGATAAAATCAATATAAGTATATCTGTTATCATAAACCTGGAGGTGTGTTGCTTTAATGAAATAATCTTTTTATAAACAAGGAAGCAAATTGACTTTTAAGGAAAACTTATTTGCCTTTAATGATATGTTAAAATCAATATATAATTTTGATTGTGCCCTCTTAATATGTACAATTTCTCATCTGAACTGTAATTCAATAAAACACTGAGAGAAAGGGCCAGTCAATTTTGACTTATGAGACACCTCTTTTATTCCACATGTACCTTCCCAGTTCCCTCTTATATGCCAGGCATCAGGCAGGAAGGCAACCAGTACCATTATTTAACTAGCTGGCGGCTCACCAACCAGCCATATCAGAACGATCCTCTACTGGGGATCGAACCTTCGACCTCCCGCTCCGGAAGTGGATGCCTTAACCACTAGGCCACAGGATCGGTTATGTTTTAGAACTTTGACCTCCAACTATGACCTTGACCTTTGAGCTACAAATCTGGTTCTCATGCATGACACTTCATCTCACTGAGCTTGACATTTGTGTAAATTATTTGAGAATCCTTCAACCAGATGACAAGCAAAAAAGTACATGTTTTTGACCTTTGACCTCCATCTGTGACCTTGATCATTGAGCTACGAATCTGGTTCTTGTGCATGACACTCTGTCTCACTGAGGTTGGCATTTGTGCCAAATTATTTGAAAATCCTTCAATCCATGATGAAGTTACAACCTGGATAAGCAAAAAAGTACATGTTTTTGACCTTGGACCTCCATCTGTGACCTTGACCTTTCAGTTACGAATCTGGTTCTTGTGCATGACACTCAGTCTCACTGAGCTTGACATTTGTGCTAAATTATTTGAGAATCCTTCCATCCATGATGAAGTTATAGCCTGGACAAGACCACAAACGGGTTCAACAAAAAACATTTAATATAATGTTATGAAAATTGGTATATGAATAGATGGCAGTATGGAGATTCTGCACGCCACTATTTTTTTTTCTCAGACCAAAATTCTGGTTGCTATAGTAATTGAAAAATTATGCACCTTATTGGTAGAGGACTCATGTGTTGTGTGCAACACCAGTTACTTGTTCTAATTGAATTTTAATCTGATTTCAGATTCTCTTTTTCTTTTAGATATTTTCATCTGTGTTTATGAGCATATCTAAATCATACTCATAACTATTAAGTTTGTGCTACAAAATAAACTCTTAACGTGTGATATGTGACTGTTTGTCTAATATATCAAAGAATTTTGAGCAAAAGTTGTGCACTTAAAATGTGATGCATAATTGATTGAATTTTTTATAACAGAGAAATAAAAGGACATAATTAACTACAAATAATAGCTGAATCTGTGAATATAAAACAGAAAGGATGAAATACAACTATGCACAAGCTTTGTTCTATCTACAGTGACAATGTGCTTACTCACCTCTTTTTACTACTAATAAAAATTCTGAAAGAAAATATAATAGTAAAACCTGGACAAATTTAACCAAACCATGCTTAGCACTAAGTTATACTTAAATTCTGAAATTCTGAAATTAGTTAGAAACACCATTCCTATTTAAAAGATATACTCAAATACATGATGCTGACATAAATTATTACCTTAATAACTAAAAATATACATAATTTTAGAAAATGACACAGACACATCCAAAATCAACAGATATCAGGCATGCATAACTGAAAATGGAAGATACATAGATCAAAACACAGCCCACAACACAGCAATCTGTTCTGGTAACAAAGTTCATCACCACTCATTATTGCTTCACGTAAGTAACCGCCCTATGTACTTACTTCTCGGGACTTTCAGTGGCTATTTTCTTGACCGATACTGGGGTGGGGGTTCTGCGTCCAGTTCCCTTAGTTGGGGTGCGCCTAGATTAGGAATACTAAAGCTGTTAGTTTCATTATAATCACTATGCAGTTTCTGGTTAGAACAGCACTGCCTTAACTATGTTTTCTTGTTGTTATTAAAGTGGATTACAATCACTGACAATTAAAATGTTATACATCCTAGATAGTAATGCTAATGATTTGGTAAATTTTCAAAAAGTAAACTGCTATACATGCAAAAATATCAAATACACATATATAAATATAAACACATATCAATGTCATCAATATTGTTAAGCCTTTACCTCCTACAGACACATTTTGATGATTTGGCAAGCGGAGCAGACCAAGATCAGGGTCTCCTCAGTATTTTCTCATACAATTCTAAAGTCTTTATGGCAGAGAAAATTCCATGGTTTCATATACCATTTAAATTTAAATAAATTAATATTAATCAAGTTATAAACTTGTCATTAAATATTCAAGAAGAAAAGGGTTAATACTCTGCCTATCCTCAGAGGTCAATCAAGAGAAGTTTTACTGCATAACTCATGACCTCTTTGAATGTTTTGTATACGAGTCTATGAGAGTTTAAATAAATGTCGTATACACACAGTTTTAATCTTATAAGTTTGATTATTTTATTTAATCACCTAACATAAAAACAAGGAAAAAAAGAAAGAAATATATATTACAAATAAAATGTAATAAGTACATTAGAATTTAGAAGGGGTGTAATAACTAGGATTAGCAGAGTGGAGATGGGGAAAACATGTAACATGTGAATTAAAATGTTAGTTTTTTTATTAGTACATTATTGTATACTTAAATTTATAAAAGCACTTGCAATTTCAGTCTCAAGACTATTCCCACCTTATTTAGTTGGGTGTTTGTGAGCTTTCATTAAATCAATTTAACTTTTTTAAGGTTTCTTGTAATTTCGCTGAATAACAGTTCTCAGATTGGCAGGTTTTACTGGGCTATTACCGTTATCTCATCATAACTACTGATTTGTAGTGAACAGTATAACACCTGACCAATCTGTCAGTTACTCACATACTTTTTACTTTCTACAAGACTTAAACTGGTCTTTACTTGCAGGTTTTATGCTATATACAAAATTAACATCTGTGACTCAGGTTGTTTTTTTTCCCTGTTAGTTTTAGGTGGTAATGGTTTAAAATCTGAGTACCTACAGTACTGCTTAGGCCAGAAGCCTCATGTTCCTGTGATGATTTCTGGATATTGACATTTTTGTATAGAATCCTTACAAGAGCATTTTTGTGTGTATAGGGGGTGTATTATCCTTGTTGTATATATTCGTGAAGAAATAATACATTTAGATTAACAGAAGCCTGAGTGTTGTCATTATCATTTAAGTGAAAAAGAGTACACTTTATAATCAGCAGATATCATTAAAAGAAAAGGCGAGTCATAGGCCAAAAGAACTGCAGAAAAGAACAACTACAAGATGTTACTTTAGACTATGCCATCTGTTAAAACCTGATCAGCTTGCAAGGCACTTGCAGGCTGAACTTGATGTATACTGGTTACTCAAGCTTTTCACAATAGCCTCCATGTAGAAAAGAAAAGAATTATAAAAGCAGCTATAATATGATGCTTTCCCAGAGTAAGGCAAGTAAAAAAACACATAATCAAAACAAGAGGCCCATGATGGCCCTAAATCGCTCACATGAGATAAATAGGTTGACCCAAGGAACATCTGTACCAATTTATTTTAAAATCTGGCCAGTAGTTTTGAAGAAGATGATTTTTAAAGTTTTCATTTTTTTTTTTTTTGTTGCCATGGCAACCAGAGTTCTATATGGATCAAGTTTATTTTAGGAACTTTTGTGAAGGTTGACCCAAGGTCATTCCTGCCAAGTTTAATCAAATTCTGTCCAGTGGTTTTCTCTATATACATATAAGGCAAATAAGCCCCGCCCCTGGCGGCCATGTTTTATTACGGATCGGAATAATTTTAGCAACTTTGGTAGAGGTTGACCCAAGGAACATCCGTACCAATTTATTTTAAAATCTAGCCAGTAGTTTTGAAGAAGATGATTTTTAAAGTTTTCATTTTTTTGTGTTTTTTTTGTTGCCATGGCAACAAGAGTTCTACATGGATCAAGTTTATTTTAGCAGCTTTTGTGAAGGTTGACCCAAGGATCATCCCTGCCAAGTTTAATCAAATTCTGTCCAGTGATTTCAGAGGAGATGTTGTTTAAAGGTTTCTCTATATACATATAAGGCAAATAAGCCCCGCCCCTGGCGGCCATGTTTTTTTACGGATCGGAATAATTTTAGCAACTTTGGTAGAGGTTGACCCAAGGAACATCTGTACCAAATTATTTTGAAATCTGGCCAGTAGTTTTGAAGGAGATGATTTTTAAAGTTTTCATTTTTTTTTCTTTTGTTGCCATGGCAACCAGAGTTCTACATGGATCAAGTTTATTTTAGCAGCTTTTGTGAAGGTTGACCCAAGGATCATCCCTACCAAGTTTAATCAAATTCTGTCCAATGGTTTCAGAGGAGATGTTGTTTAAAGGTTTCTCTATATTCATATAAGGAAATAAGCCCCGCCCCTGGCGGCCATGTTTTTTTACGGATCGGAATAATTTTAGCAACTTTGGTAGAGGTTGACCCAAGGAACATCCGTACCAATTTATTTTAAAATCTAGCCAGTAGTTTTGAAGAAGATGATTTTTAAAGTTTTCAAATTATTTTTCTTTTTGTAGCCATGGCAATCAGAGTTCTTCATGGATCAACTTTATTTTAGCAACTTTTGTGAAGGTTGACCCAAGGATCATCCCTGCCAAGTTTAATCAAATTCTGTCCAGTGGTTTCAGAGGAGATGTTGTTTAAAGGTTTCTCTATATACATATAAGGCAAATAAGCCCCGCCCCTGGCGGCCATGTTTTTTTTTACGGATCGGAAAAATTTTAGCAACTTTGGTAGAGGTTGACCCAAGGAACATCTGTACCAAATTATTTTGAAATCTGGCTAGTAGTTTTGAAGGAGATGATTTTTAAAGTTTTCAAATTATTTTTCTTTTTGTAGCCATGGCAACCAGAGTTCTTCATGGATCAACTTTATTTTAGCATCTTTTGTAGAGCCTCACCCAAGGAACATTCCTGCCAAGTTTAATCAAATTCTGTCCAGCGGTTTCAGAGGAGATGTCGTTTAAAGCAAATTGTTGACGACGGACGACGCCGGACGCCGGGCAATCACAAAAGCTCACCTTGAGCACTTTGTGCTCAGGTGAGCTAAAAACAGTTGAGTTTCTGGTGGCTCTATTGTCCATAAATGTAGACCACCATCCATAGTTCTTTTTAGGCTTTGATAAAAAAAAGAGCAAAGACCTTGCTAAAATGTAAAAAATTGTAAATCTTTCAGACAACAGGTATACATTAAAGATAAAAAGAGTAAAGATTCATTGACAGCAAACACTACATGAAAATGCATCCTCAAGGAAATAAAAGCTACCTAAAGACCCCAATTTAGTTATGCCACCAGAAATACAACTTCTTTTTTTATTTGGCCTAAAGTACATAACTAGGAGAGGATACAAAAGGAAGTACATTTATAGATACATTTGCATGTGCATAGAAGGATAATATGTGTGGACAGGCATGATCACCCTGGCTGTCACATATAAATTTATAAGATCAGGAGTTACTTTAGCTGTCACACATATATAGGAGATGGAATTCATTTGATAGTGTTTATATTTACACATTTTCAAAATTTGTTTTAAAAGTAGCTAATACTTTCATCATTTGTTATTATTCATTTGATATCTGAGTATCTATATATTCAATATAACATGTAAAAGCATACCACTATCATCATAACCAAAACAAACTAATTAGAAAGGTAGTCTTTTTTATTGTAACCAATCAGAAGGAGTCTTTTTAATGAAAATAAAAGAGTCTATCATTATTAAAGCCAATGTTAAGAAAATCAAGACCATCATTCTTGAAACATCTTAAGTACAGCTAAAACCACATTCTTGACATACATATTAAGTACATGTACTTCTTGGAGCATAGATTCCAATACATTACCTTGATACCTAAATACAGCCTGGACTACTATTTGTGAAATATTTAAGTACAGCCAAGACCAATAGTCTTGGAATATTTACAGTACAGCCAGGGCCTTCATGCCATGTAGCAGATATTGTGTTGGGAATTGCAGTTGCTACCTATCAGTCTCCTTTGGCTTTGATTTCCTTAAGAGGGAAAATATGTAAAAAAAAAAAATTAAGTTTACATCAAACTATTCAAAAGTACAATGTAGCATGAAAAGTGTACAGTTCCTTTTACTAATATCTACGCATTAATAGTTTCATAATTTAGTCATCTGCTTGGGTTCCAAGAGCAATGAATGAACTGATTACATCTCTCATTCATGGTTTGTTACTCTGCAATAGCATTTAATCTTAAAAGTAAAATGATACAAATTATGATCTGGAATAATAAAATATAAAAATGAGTATGGAGGTATAACAAACAATCTCAAGACAATGGGTAGATGACTAAATTTAATGTCCAACGTTTCGACCATACATTAGGTTCATCAGGGATAAAAAATCAATTGAAATGATTTCCTGAAGTATATAAAATTAGGTACTCTAAATGACATCACTGATTCTAAAAATAGATGTAGTCATGGTGATTATTGTTCATATATCACAGGTACGAATTATTTAAATGTGCAGTGTTCAATAAAGAAAGATATGAAAATATAAAGTCTTAGTTATTATTTAGTAGTCCAAAAATAGAGTAAATAAAAATGTCAATGTTTCTTGTGTGTTCTCTCTCATTGAGGCAGATTGTTTCGTCACTCGCCGAGTCCAAGATAGGGTTGCACGGGTCATGAGTTAGGTCAGTTGTTGGAGATGCTGGTATGGAAATGTCCGTGGGGTCAATGTCGGATAATGGGGAAATGGGCCTGGGAACTGATATCATATCTTGGAGCATGTTGTCGATGTCTGACTTTTCATTAATCCAATCTTTTGTTGCTGGTTTGGTGATGAATCTGGGGCGTGCTTCAAAAGGTGGTATCCATGTAGTAATCTTATTGATGGCCGGAGGTTGAATTGTCATTTTTTTTATTTCTAGGTCGTTGGTTATGTTGATATTGTGTATATTCTGTGCGTGTTGCTTCAGATAGTCTTTTCTCGTATAAGTTTTAATACATCCCGGGCACAAATATTTTCGTTTCAGTTTGTTGTGGGTTTTTAGGTGTCAGGCGAAATGGGAAACGTTACCTTTAATGAATTTATTGCATCTTTTGCACTGGAAGAGTTTTGATGAAATTCTGGTGTATGATGATTCCGGTGGTTGAAGTCGGTTCTTATCCATTTTACTGAATCAAATTGAGTCCCTTGGGGTGTCTTGTCTTGATTAAGTTGATGTATGCTTCTTCAGTTCGTAATCTTATGTTTATGTTTCTTGCTGTATCCGTGAGAACGGTGACGTCAATGTCATGCACAGTGTGGTTATTATTGCCGAAGTGGCGGAAACTGGTTTAACGTTGTTGTTGCTTCTGACGTCATTGATGTGGCCGTAAAGACGTTCCCTGATGGTGTTACCTGTCTGTCCCATGTATTGAATGCCGCATTTCCGGCACGTAATAATGTATATCAAACTTACCGTTTCACAGTTATATGAGCCTCTAATTCTGTATACAGAGTTAGTAGATTTACACAGTATTTCTGTTTTGCTGGTCAAGTATATACAAGCTGACAATTTTTCTTACAAGAATGGCTACCCTTTTGACGTGTCGTGAGGCTCACGTCAGATCTAACTAGGAGTTGTCTCAAACTTGGTTTTTTTTTAAGTACTGTTATTATTTTGATGTCTTTGAAAAATGCCGTGTCAGGGTTTAAGATATGCTTGTTTCTATTTAATATTCTGTTCATATCAGGGTTTTGGGGATTATTTGTGATGATAAGAGGAACAATGTCTTTCTTGTCGGTGTTCTCATTAGGGGTCAGGATAGTTTGTCTGTCTATATTTCTAGCCTTTTTGATGGCTGTTTTTATAAGTCGACTAGGATATCCTCTGGCTAGTAGATTGCTGTGCAATATTTTGGTCTGGTGGTCAAATGTCTCGATGTCAGAACAGATACGTCTTATTCGTAGGGCTTGACTGTATGGAATACTTTTTTTCTGGTGAAAAGGGTGGTATGAGTGAAAATATAAGTACATGTGAGCGTCAATTGGTTTGGAGTAAACCGAGCTGCTGAGGATCCATCGTATTTTTTATGAATTGTGGTATCTAGGAAGTTGGCCGTTGTTTCACTGATGTCCGACGTAAACTTGATCTTTGTGTGAAAACTATTTAAGGCAAGAATGAAGGAATCTAATTCCTCTCTGTTGTGATGCCAAATAGTGAAAATGTCGTCAATGTATCTCCACCACACTAAGGGTTTTAAATGTCTGGTTGCTAAAAAGTCGGTCTCAATTTTGTGCATAAATAAGATAGCATAGCTGGGTGCGCATTTGGTTCCCATGGTGGTCCCTGAAGTTTGTTCATAAAACTTTCCATCAAATGTAAAAGTTGTTTTGGTGAGAATGAAGTGTAGAAATCTGAGAAGTATCCAGGTTTTCGGTTCTGTTTGTGGTCTTTTTTCTAGGGCTTCTTTCGTAGCTAAAATGCCTTCCCTGTGCGTGATGTTGGTGTACAGGACTGTCACATCAATGGTAGTGAGAAAAGAGTTTTTGGGTATTCTTCCTAGGTCTCTATTTTCAGTAGGAAATCGTTCGTGTCTTTGATGTATGAAGTTACATTTTGTGCTAAAGGTTGTATATGGTAGTCCACAAATTCGGACAATTTTTCGGTGGGTCCACTGCAAGCTGATACTATAGGTCGGCCTGGGTTATTAGGTTTATGTATTTTAGGTAAGAGGTAAAAGACTGGGGTTCTACAATGTTTAGGAGTAAGGTACTTAATATGTTCTTCATTCATTAGTTTGAACTTCAAGAGGTAAGACAGAAAAGAATTGATTTCATGAGCGGCTTTTTTTGTAGAGTCCATGTTGATATGTCTACAAGTATTCGTATCAGACAGCTGTCATAGACCTTCATTAATGTAGTCACTTTTGATGAGGATTTCGAGTCCGCCTCCTTTATCTGCTGGTTTGATAACTATGTCCGTGTTATTTTTTAAGTTGTGTAGAGCGTTGAGTTCTTCGTTGGATAGGTTGTATTCTCGTCTGTCGCGGTGTTGGGTACCTTTGAGGGCCATGTTTTTGGTTATATTTAAGAATGTATCTAGGCCGTTTGATTTGCAAGGAGGAGGGGTCCAGCCTGTGCTTAATTTGAATGGGTTACTTGTTCTTTCCTCTTGCTGGTCTATAAAATGAAGTTTGAGTCGCATTCTTCTTTCAAAAAGTAGTAGGTCCTTGTGTAGATCCAGTTTATCAAGGTTCTTGGGTGTAGGGCAAAAAGTAAGTAATACATTTACGATGGTTTTGAAGTAATAGGTGTTCTTCGTGTTCATGTTTAGGTCTGAATCTTCTTCTAGGCATCGGAGGTATTTGGGATGTTCTGTATGGGTTGGATTATTGTTGGGAGGGACGGGGCTGTCCTGCTCCCTATTAGTGTTCTTATTAGTTGCTGTCTTCTTAGTCGCAAGGCCTTTTTTGACTGATAAAGTAATTTTGTTGATAATATCGGATATGAGGTCTATTATATCTGCTGAAGTGTGTATTTTTAGGTACTCACTAATTTCAGTTATTTCCTTGTGTAAGTTTTCTTTTCTGGATTTCCAGTAGTCTAAAAGGATGGTGGTAAGTTGTATGCCAAAGTTTATGTGTGCTTCTTCCCATTTGATTTGTAGCGTAGAATTGATCACTGGAACTTGAGGAGTTAAGTTAACTCGTAATGATCTAGGTACAGATTTTGAGCTTACATATTTTTCTAACTATTGTATATGATGTTCCGTCCTTGTAAGTTGTATATTAAGTTTTTTGAGAACTTTAAATCTAGAGACGTTCTCTTGATTAATGCGTCATAAGTTCGTGTCCAAATCACCGGCTTTTCGTTTTTTATTCGACGGGGCATTAGTCTGTATCGTAGTTGTATCCTTGGTGATAACCGGTGTAGGTATAGAATACTCGCTATCACTCTCTAGATCCGACATTGTAGAACATACTCCTAGGGTAGGGTCCTTGACACTAGGAGACGATGGTACCTAATCAGATGGATCCACAAGGGATACGTTGAGGTCAGTATTGAAATTTGTGAAAACCTCCCACACCTGGCGGTTGACAAAATGGTTGGTACCGCTTGAGATCGGATCCCGGAGGGATGCGGGTTATACCGGAACAAATAAATAAAAAAATAAAAAAATGTTATTCTAGCTCTCTTACATTCAATTAAAAATAAAATCTACTTTCACATGTCAGCTGAATTTAATAAGAAAATCTTACATTCAATGAGAAATACAATACTCAAGAGAAAAACACTGCTCTGTTATCTTTATGTTTCAAGATGCATAAACATATATGTGCATGTTTTGTAAATAATATGTATGAACATATAAAAGATATGAACAAAATTCTCCAAGGAAAGTGAAATGTTTGGAATGTATACCATTATTTTGACATCAAACTAAGTGCTTAACAAAGTTAAGCTAGCCTGACTACCTAGTCACAGTATGTGGAATGTGTGCACTGTGTCCTCTCCTTGCCAAACCCATCATAAGTGCATTAAGTCACTAACAACAGTTACCAGTGCTAGGGCCTGAAGGGCAAAAAGAAGAGTGCACCTTGCAATACCTCTAACCAATTGCACACACACCATAATGAGGGTCACCAAGAACTTGCCAGCAGTGTTTTCACTTACAATATTGGGGCTGGGGATTTACCATTCACCCTGGGACTTCTTGATTTTGCTCTCAAGTTTTCATTGGTTTTCTCAGTGAGAAGACTTTTTCTAAGGTCAGGGGATTTCGATAGATTCTGAGGTGATTTAGGGACCAAATAGTCAGGCAGGGAGAATTCACTCATATTGGTCACCTCGCGAGAGACTCCACCACTGAAAACAGTAGTTCAGTAAAACACACAAATCCTTGACAACATTATAGTAAAAAAATCAAGAATATGCAGAATGGGGATTCTCTCATTGCAAACCTCACATCCAATCTTCATTTATTGAATTACACTGAAGTCCTATAATTTTTACACTTACAATTTTTTCAAAGCTGTAGAAAGACAGAATACAAGGAACATCTCAACTTAAGAATCTTGTTATATATGGACAAGTGCATTCATAAAATACATCAGGAGTAAAACTTCTTAACACTAAAATCTGAAACACAAAATCTGAAAAATGTTAAAAAAAAACAAAAGGGCGTGTCATAAGTGTATCTCAGTATCTCATAAGTTGACACAATGTCATGATAAGTAAAAATAACATCATACATGTGATGGATCAGTTCAACAGGAGGGGAAACAAACAGTCTTACGGCATTTGGGACAAAGATGATATAGATCCGCAACCGCCTGTCGACAAGACAGACCCTCTTCGACCTCGAACTTCAAGTGTTGATGACATTTTACCACAGCTGACAATATTTTACACACTTTTATTTTGCAAAGAAAAAGTACAAAAATGTATGACTGAACAAAATATTCTAACTGGTAAATGATATAAATGTCTTCATTTCATTTCCACACTATAAATACCTTAAAAACAACAATGAAGAAAATGGTATGGGATAGTGTAAGTATAAAACACTGAATATCCAAATAAAGTATTTCATTAAGAAATTGGTATAAGGAATGAAAATAGATTAAGGAGTTCACATGACCATTTTCCAGTAACAGTTCCATTTTCTACTTTTAAGGTTGTTTTGTAACTGACAGAAATTTCTCTCATAAAAGCATATATATTTGAGAAGAAACTACTTTTAGAAGAAGTATGGCTGCGTCCCTCTTTTCATTAACAAGAGGGCCAAGATGGCCCTGAAGTTGCTCACCTAAGCAAAACTGCCTTCATTGCCTGTACAATCTAGCATTTTTATTAGTTAAAGGGCCATAACTCCTGACCTAATTATCCGATATCAGCCATAGTCGAACTTGGCCAAGAGAGTATGGCTATTAACATTATTATATAGTTGATAATAATTGCTCAAGGTGTGAAGATGCTAGAGTGCAAACAAAGTGAAATCTGGCAATTATTAATTTTAAAAAGGCCATAACTCCTGTCCAAAATGGCCGATATCGGCCAACCTAAACTGGCGGAAAGATTATGGCTATAAATATCGTCATAAAGTTTGAAGATGATTACTTAAGAAATGAAGATGCTAGAGTGCAAATAAGGTGAAAGCTGGCATTTTTTAATATTAAAAGGGGCATAACTCCTGGCCTAATTGCCTGTACAAGTTACTAAATTATAACATAGTTGTACTGAATACATAATCCATGAGATCATTTCAATTCCACAAATCAAACAGTACCTGTGGTCAAATTTTGAAGTCAAATTTGACTGAGAGCTTATTAATTTAAACATTGTCCATGAAACAATGAAAAGATTCTTGAGTGTAAACAGTAAAATCTGGCATTTTTATTTATTAAAGGGCCATAACTCCTGACCTAATTATCCGATATCAGCCATAGTCGAATTGGCCAAGAGAGTATGGCTATTAACATTATCATATAGTTTGATAATGATTGCTTAAGATGTGAAGATGCTAGAGTGCAAACAAAGTGAAATCTGGCATTTTTTTAATTTTAAAAAGGCCATAACTCCTGTCCAAATTGGCCGATATCAGCCATTATCTAAACTGGCTGAAAGATTATTGTAGCCAGGTACGGGTATTTGGTGATAAATCAATAGGCAAGAAGATTTGTGACATGATAGCTCAGTCGGTAGTGTGCAGGAACGGTATTCCCGAGTCACAACGTAAATAACCTACTGTTTGATATGGCTACTGCCTTGGCACCTCAAGAATGTTTCACAATGTTCTTTGTCTCTAAGAATTTGGGACAAATTCTAAAATTGGAGGAGGTATATGTAGCTGGGTACAGGTATTTGGTGATAAATCAATAGGCAAGAAGACATGTGACTTGATAGCTCAGCCAGTAGAGTGCAGGAACTGTATTCCTAAAGCCCTGGTTTTAGTCCCGGTCGAGTAATTCATTTTTTCACCACCTTTTACATTATGGCTATAAATATCGTCATAAAGTTTGAAGATGATTAATTAAGAAATGAAGAAGCTAGAGTGCAAACAAAGTGAAATTTGGCATTTTTTATATTAAAAGGGGCATAACTCCTGACCTTATTAGCCAATATCAGCCATAATCAAACTTGGCTGTAAGAATATGGCTGTAAACATTGTCATAAAGTTTGAAGATGATTGCTTAAGAAATGAAGATGCTAGAGTGCAAACAAAGTGAAATCTGGCATTTTTTAATATTAAAAGGGGAATAACCCTGACCTTATTCCATATCAGCCATAATCAATTGGCCAAGAGATTATGGTAATAAACAATGTCATAAAGTTTGAAGATGATTGCTTAAAAAATAAAGATTCTAGAGTGCAAACAAACTAATTGTGGACCACGGACGGACGACGGACATTCATCGATCCCAATAGCTTATTCTGAGCATGTGTGCTATGGTGAGCTAAAAAGGGAAAAAAGGATATCTAATAGTTTTAAGCATCATAAAAGTATACTACTTTGTCTGAAAAAGCTCTGCAATTATCTGTGAAGCTGAAAGTTCCAGGCATCAAAATTATCTTTCACAAAAGAGGGCCATAGATGCCCTGAATTGCTCACCTGAGTATAGGGTTTCCCAAGGAACATCTATGCTAAAATATTTTGAAATCTAGCCAGTAGTTTTGAAGATGATTTTTAAAGTTTTTAAAATCATTTCTTTCCATTGCCATTGCAACCAGAGTTCTACATGGATTAAGTTTATTTTAGCAACATTTGTGGAGGTTCACCCAAGGATCATCCCTGCCAAGTTTTATCAAATTCTGTCCAACGGTTTTAGAGAAGATGTTATTTAAAGCAAATTTTTGACGACGCACGACAATGGACGCAGGGTGGTCCTATAGCTCACCATGAGCATGTTGCGCTAAGGTGAGCTTAAACAAAATTACATGATCTTAATATGATATTAATGAGGAGAAACAACTGAGCTCAGGACTAAGGTGTTATTTCAATACAAAAGTAACTAAAAACTGACTCTATTTTTCAATTGAAATGGGTATATAGTATGCATTTCACTTAAACAAAATTTTAAAGGTTGTCATTTTCTTTGTATCACAAGAAAATATTCTGTTGCACACTTCTATTTCTGACTATATAATTACATACAGCCAATTATTGAATATCTCAAAACTTAAAAACAGGAAAAAGAGCTTTGTATGTCAATTGCCCTACAACATGCAGAGAAATCAGAAACAAATGAGTGGAATTACCTGTCCTGATCAGTAGTAGAGACAGAGGGTGATGCGCTCGAGGTTTTCTTCCCCTTCCCGTGATCTGTGTGTACCACGCCCATCTGGTTTAACAGCCGCTGGATCTCAGCATAGTACTCCTTGGGTTCATTGTTCTCAAGTGAACTGGAAACCAGTGTCAAAATATAATCAAAGTCAATCTTTTTTTCAATTTTCTATATTTGTATATTTATATTTTATAATAGATAGGTATTTCAATATTTGGCCCCTATTTGTCAGTTACTGAGGATAACAGCCATTTTCCCTTCTTACCTGATTGGCAGGGGAAAAAATCATAATATCTCTAATTCAAGGCTACAAAATGAAAATTGAAAAAATGTGTGAATAGTTGGCCCTATCCAATGAAACATAATTACTAAAATAGTCTCCTCTGTTTGCTCATAAAATAATGAAGCTAAGATTCTACACAGTCTGCATGGTAATGCAAAGTTCATTGTTTCATATACCATTTTAAGTTCATTCAATTAATGTTCATCAAGTCATATATTTGTACATGAATATTCATGGGGAAAAGGGTTAAATTTAGAGAGCACATTAAGACTACTTACACCTTCAGTTTACATATTTGATAGTAGATCCCCAACTCTGGGGAGTTCTTGATATCCTTGTGTAGCTTGGTCGAATCAATCAGCTGGTTTCGCACCTATCAATAACAACAGGCATACTAGACAATGATACAGAAATTGTTAGCAGTCATCTATAAGACCTTGATAATGCCATATGTATTTAGTATGTATTAGTTATAGGACTAATACCCAATTTATGGGGGATACTGTAAAACTCAATACAACAGATCAATGAAAAAAACTTTACATCAATACTCTTGACAATAGCATTGCAAAGTTTTGTTTAAATTGTGAATTCAATACTTAAAGGAATAGACCATTTCACCAGGGGATCGGCAACAATTAGCTGATTTAAACTGACCAGTCAGTGACAGGGGAAAAAGTGATGGTGAACTATGTTTTTGCTATGTATATTATCAGATACTAATATACATACAATGAGTCCAAACACCTCCTTGTAAAGTTGAGGCACATTCTGCTTGATGAAGGAAGAGGCTGCCATTGCAACCTGCGCTGCCTCATTCTTCTTTCCAGCATCCAGGTTACACTCTATCAGGGCTCTGTTGGATCAGAAAGGTTTGAAAAATGTCAGCACAATTAGTTCACTAGCTGATACAAAATGAATACACGCAATTCATTTTGTTTCTTATTTACAGTGGTCACATGATTCCTTGAAGTCAGATGGGATCTGCCAAAAAACTCAAAGAATTGCCGGTTTCGAGAAATCATTTGAATGTCAAAATTCAATACATTTATATTTGTTGATACATTAATGTCGTCTTTTCATTAATTATTTTGCTACGTTTAGCCTTTAATAGTACTTTTTAAACATAGAATATGTTTAACCATTACAAAAAAACACTATCATAGCTTTCATTGTGAGAATTTAATCAGAAATAAGTTATTTTTTTACCAATAATTTGATTGAAACCCTTTGTTTGAGTATGTGTATATGGCGGTGTTGCGTATTTTTTACATTCTCTTAACACTAAACATTATGTCATGGATCCAAATAAATAATTACATAGAAAAAGAACACCACAGATACAAACAAAATCGGCTCCTGAAATGACAAATGATTAATCATTCAGACCCGTCACAGTTTACATGATCAGTAGGTGCAACAAGAGGCCCATGATGGCCCTAAATCGCTCACCTGAGATAAATAGGTTGACCCAAGGAACATCTGTACCAATTTATTTTAAAATCTGGCCAGCAGTTTTGAAGAAGATGATTTTTAAAGTTTTCATATTTTTTTTCTTTTTGTTGCCATGGCAACCAGAGTTCTACATGGATCAAGTTTATTTTAGCAGCTTTTGTGAAGGTTGACCCAAGGATCATCCCTGCCAAGTTTAATCTAAATCTGTCCAGTGGTTTCAGAGGAGATGTTGTTTAAAGGTTTCTCTATGTACATATAAGGCAAATAAGCCCCGCCCCTGGCGGCCATGTTTTTTTACGGATCAGAATAATTTTAGCAACTTTGGTAGAGGTTGGCCCAAGGAATATCTGTACCAATTTATTTTAAAATCTGGCCAGTAGTTTTGAAGAAGATGACTTTTAAAGTTTTCTTTTTTTCTTGTTTTTTTGTTGCCATGGCAACCAGAGTTCTACATGGATCAAGTTTATTTTAGCAACTTTTGTGAAGGTTGACCCAAGGATCATCCCTGCCAATTTGAATCAAATTCTGTCCAGTGGTTTCAGAGGAGATGTTGTTTAAAGGTTTCTCTATATACATATAAGGCAAATAAGCCCCGCCCCTGGCGGCCATGTTTTTTTACAGATCGGAATAATTTTAGCAACTTTGGTAGAGGTTGACCCAAGGAACATCTGTACCAATTTATTTTAAAATCTGGCCAGTAGTTTTGAAGAAGATGATTTTTAAAGTTTTCATTTTTTTTCCCTTTTTGTTGCCATGGCAACCAGAGTTCTACATGGATCAAGTTTATTTTAGCAACTTTTGTGAAGGTTGACCCAAGGATCATCCCTGCCAATTTTAATCAAATTCTGTCCAGTGGTTTCAGAGGAGATGTTGTTTAAAGGTTTCTCTATATACATATAAGACAAATAAGCCCCGCCCCTGGCGGCCATGTTTTTTTACGGATCGGAATAATTTTAGCAACTTTGGTAGAGGTTGACCCAAGGAACATCTGTACCAATTTATTTTAAAATCTGGCCAGTAGTTTTGAAGAAGATGATTTTTAAAAGTTTTCTTTTTTTTCCCCTTTTTGTTGCCATGGCAACCAGAGTTCTACATGGATCAAGTTTATTTTAGCAACTTTTGTGAAGGTTGACCCAAGGATCATCCCTGCCAAGTTTAATCAAATTCTGTCCAGTGGTTTCAGAGGAGATGTTGTTTAAAGGTTTCTCTATATACATATAAGGCAAATAAGCCCCGCCCCTGGCGGCCATGTTTTTTTACGGATCCAAATAATTTGAACAATCTTGGTAGACACTTACCAAAGGAACATCTGTGCCAAAACATTTTGAAATTCAGTTGGTTGTTTTGGAGAAGAAGACATTTTAAGTTTTTTCTTTCCGTTGCCATGGCAACCAGAATTCCAAATGGAATTCAATTCTTTGAACAACTTTGAAAGGGGACCACCCAAGGAACATCCCTGTAAAGTTTTATCAAAATTGACCAAGCGGTTAAGGAGGAGATGTCGTTTGAAGCAAAATGTTGACGGACGACGGACGACGGACGAAGACCGGTCACAATAGCTCACCTTGAGCCTCTGGCTCAGGTGAGCTAAAAATACATTTTACATGTCCATGTTGATATAATGATTCACCTATGTACTCTCTGGAGGTTTGACGATGTGTGAAAACAAATACAAAACTATCTCAACCAAGGTGTTAATTACAGGGACAAGTAGTAATAGAGCTGAAGTATTGTTGTCAAGGAGATAAAGACAAGTTTTGATATCCACTTCGAGGAATTGCATAGAAATTATATAGGATATACTATCTAGGGAACAAGGATGGAGCTCGAGGAATCCAAAGTTGCATGTTTGAAGAATCGCCCATAAATTAATATAGAATAAGAAGGTCTAAATCAAGGGACCGGGCTTGTAGCTTGAGTCATCGCCAGTTTTCAATGAACTGCACACTGAGGAATCACGTGACCACTGTATGCATTTGTATGTTATAGTATTTCTCATTTAAGACCTTTTCAAATTTTATTTTAATATCATAAGTAACTTTTTCAGCTGACTGACCTGACCAATCTAATACTGATGTTTACAATAGAGTATGAAGCTACCAAGACCTCTCTTGTCTTTGAAAGTGAACATTCCCCACTCAGTTGACAGATTTTTGCATCCCTCCACAGGACAAGATTTTGTGCATTTTTCCATTCTGTCAGTTTTCCTTATTTTTCACTTTTAGATGCTTTTTTAAACTAATGGTGCATATTAATGTTTACACAAGCATTTCTATAGTCAGATGATATGAGTATTCAGTGATCCCTTGTGTATTTGTATAGTTTTTGTCAATATATGGAATGAAATCATCTATTAATGACTTACATCATCAGTTGTGCCCTCCAGTCATAGTCCTTGTCATCAATATCATCAAGAGCTTTCACCACAGAGTGCAAGCTTCTGGCCAAGAACTGTCGGAAATTATGCTTCAGAAAAGGACGACTGAACTGCCAGTATATCACAGATGCATTGTACACTAGGAAATGGTATCTAAAATTGATATTATAATAGTTCTCAAGATTTGAAATGAAATATCATAATACAAACGAGATTTAACAGAAGTGAATATCTCACTACTTGAAAAACACATCTTAATCATATACATATAAATATTAAGCTTAGTATATGACTTTGAAATAATAATTACATCTACAATGTATTTTTTAAGTTGTAGACAGAATAACAGGGATCATACAATCTGAAAAATTCATGAGAAATAGAAATATCACTTAAGATTATTAATGACCTGCATCCCACCTTGTCTTCATGTTATGAGAGTGTAGGACGGGGCATGATGGGACGTGACATTATGGGAATGACAAGCGTGATTCTATATAGCACCCACTTATGTGAAATTAATTTCATATGTTTATATATTACTTATGGCATTTTTGCCATTTCTCCTACTTTAAAAGATCTCAGTGAGATTAACGGAAAAAGAAATAGAGCAAATATCTCAAAATCTCATCTCATAATCATTCCTGAAATAACATTTTACAGGTCAATTCATAAACTAACAAGATCTTACATCATTAGAGAATGAAAAATGTTAAAGGTTAAGACCACATAATCTTAATGGCGTTGACATAAGTGTAATGGGCCTTCAAAGGTCAACAAAGGAAACATAAGATGCAGAGTGCACAACAACATGAAGAGAGGACATAAAGATTATAAAGCCAGAAATCTCTTCTAAGAAAACTTGAACAAGAACCACAGGATTTAGCTGTGTGTGGCAAAACTTCATTAAGTCTTTATCGCAGACTTAAAAAACAAAAGTGTTGCAATATAGCAAATTCTTAGATATTATTAAATTGAAGCAAAGTGTTTACTAAAATTAGGTCACAAACATTTTTCTCATCAAAATTATAAATAGTGAGAGAGGATATTATACCTTGTGTTCTGTTTGGCAAAAGAAATGGCCTTGAGAAGATACACAACAGCCTTTTCCAGCTGCTCTGGCACTGTAAGAGATGGAGCTAGGAGCTGGGCTTGGCACAGGTACGCTCGGCAGAGGAACTGGTTGGCAGGCGGTGGCTTCATGAAATACATCTTCAGGCATTCTCGTGTAATGTCCAGTAATCCATTCTACAAATGAGTAAAGAATACACAAGAGCTATCACCTTATTAGCCCCTTGACACAACAAAGTGAAAATATTGAATTTTCCAGGTACTGTGAAGTGTGATGCAACTGGATAGGACAGGACACAACTTTGTCAGTGACTGGGGAAAAGAGGGATACCTGTGCCAGTCACATATAAACAGAAAATGTCACATAAAGTGTTCATAGAAGTCACTTTAAAATTATATACATCACACAGATTATATATGAAAATTAGAAAACCCTAACAAATATCACGTTGAAAAAAAAAATCTTTCCCAGTTACTGCTTTGTAAAGCACAAGATATAATAATGAAATTTAGAACACAGTTGCAGAACACAAATCTCGAAACAAATTTATACAATTTTATTTAAAGTTATGAAAATCTATGCACTTTCTATTATGATGATTAATCATATTTTCCAAATTATGATAAAAAGAATATATAATGAGTAAAGTTAACAACAATGTTTTACAGTGATTTTGTAATGCATCATCACAACTTGAAAAGGTGATTTAAGTCAAAACAGAGTCACCACAGAAATCAAATAATATCTCCAACAAGGGCACATGACACGTACTGTAAGAACTTGACAATTCCTCGCCATAAATAGGTTGAATATATCTACTCATCATGGTTTTATGTATATAAACAAGCAGGGCTCTCGATCTCCATTTTTAGTGCCGTTATTGGGCACCATTCCCCAAGCCAAAACGTATAATTTTTTTCCCCATTTTCAAGCAAAATTCCCCCTACAATCGAAAATGCAAGAGCTCATATAAATGACAAGAATGGTCAAATGGTAGATTGTTGTGCAATACAGCTGTACTGTATGCTCATAATTAGTTGATTTCCATTTCACTTTTAACCAATAAATGTTTTATTGTATGCACTTTCTTTTAAATTTGAAAAGGTAGTTTACCCCATATCCCTCCCTCATGCTTAGTTTACAGGTTAGGGCACTTGCCTGAAATGCTAGTTCAGCACAGAGGATATACAAATCTGGACTGAAGGCATCTGGCGTATCAACAGCTGGTTTGCTCTCAGCAATGTTTCGCAATAGACTATAGGCTTGAAGAAGGGCATGGTTTTTTTCATCACCTGTGAAAAAAAGATTTGATTTTTTTTAGAAATATGACTTGAATAATGAGTTTAAATTTGGTCAACTTGTAACTAGAAAAGTGTAGTTTGAACATTTCATCTCTTATCACTTTTTAGTATATAAAATATTTATTTTTAAACCATGTATCCAAATCAACTTAAGCGGGGCAAAATATCATATCCAAAAGGCAGTATGACCAAAATGACAGTATCATAGTATAAAGTACTGTTTACTGAATAAGCGGAAGCAGTTTTGTAGCTGTTACAAATGTCATGGATGATAATCTTTCGTAAATGTGGAGATAAAAAAATATAACTAGTTTTGATACCAATAATAATCTATTCTTTTATTAGCAATAGAAGATAAATGCAATTATCAATTAACTTTAGGTGTAAGGAAAAAAGGGTTTGTTTCTGATTACCAGACCGACCAATTATTTTACCCCCCGACCCATTTTTTTTTTTTTTGAGGCAGAGACAAAGAGACAAAAAAATGAAAAAAGAAATAAAACAAGAGGGCCAAGATGGCCCTATGTCGCTCACCTGAGTAAGATTGCTGTGTTAGGCATGATTACGAAAAAAGTTGCATCTTAAGTGTTTTGCAATGTTTTTCTAACATTTGACTAAGTGACCTAGTTTTTGATCCTACCTAAATTTGCACTCATCTAGGTTTGATGTAAACAAACATTCTGACCAAGTTACATGAAGGTAATTAGGCCAAAAATGTGGCTTCTAGAGTAGTCCTCAGATTTTACTAAGATCATCCAAGATATCATGTAGACAAACATCCTGACAAAATATTATGAAGATTGGGCTAAATTTATGGCCTCTAGAGTGTTCACAAGGTTTTTCTTAAATTTTCTAAGATTTGACTTAGTGACCTACTTTTTGACCCCACATGACCCAATTTCAAACTCAACCAATATATCATGTAGACAAACATCCTGACCAAATTATATGAAGATAGGGCTAAAACTTTGGGCTCTAGAGTGTTCACAACGTTTTTCTAAGATTTGACCTGGTGACCTAGCTTTTGAACCCACATGACCCAATTTCAAACTCATACAAGATATCATGAAGACAAACATCCTGACCAAATTTTATGAAGATTGTGCTAAAACTGTGGCCTCTAAAGTGTTCACAAGTTTTTTTTTAAGATTTGACCTGGTGACAGGTTTGAACTCATCCAAGATATCATGTAGACAAACATCCTTACCAAATTTTATGGAGTTTGGACTAAAACTGTGGCCTCTAGAATGTTTGCAAGGCTTTTCTAAGATTTGACCTGGTGACCTAGTTTTTGACCCCATGTGACTTAATTTTTAACTCATCAGAGATATCATGTAGACAAACATCCTAATCAAATATTATGAAGATTGGGCTAAATCTTTGGCCTGTAGAGTGTTCACAAGTTTTTTTTTAATTTTCTAAGATTTGAAACCCGGATTGGCCCTAGATTTTTTTGAACCAAACACTGGGCCAATTTCGAACTTGTTTGAGATAATCGGTTAGACAACATCCTGACAATTTTCATAAAATTGAACCCAAAACTAGGCCTGTAGAGTGTCACAAGCAATTGTTGATGATGGACAAAGGCGGTCATCAACTATCTGAAAATGCTTGCATTAGATCAAAATAATGATAACGGTCAAGTATTCCTTGGGTTGCAGCGAGGTCTTAAATTAATGTAAGATGATTGATATAAATTACCTGAAAATGGTTAAATTGAGTTTTAGTCCACCATATTGTCATATGCATTACCAAAAGTCACATGATTCCCTGCCGTTGGTGTTGACTGACTCAGCCATTTTTATTGATTATTCATCTGCACCCAGTATATATACTGTGTAGAGTGATATACATGTACCAGCAACTGAGTTCTCATTTGAGCTGAATGGACTGATGTTTTAGTACAAACTAGAAAGATTTTTTTTTCTGTAAAGGCTAAAAGCTGTCTGAAATTGCAAAATACAGTAAAAGATTAATTGGCATGTAGCATGTTACATTTTCCACATTAGATCTAAGCTTTCAAAAAAAAAAAAAAAGCTGACCAACCGACCCATTTTTTTCCCCTGCCTGTAACCAGAAACAAGACTTTTTTATGCCGTATCATATATCAGTAAATCAAACTTGACCTGTACTTTGATATTATACACTTGCATTCTAAATATGAATTCAATACATGAAAACTTTCAAAAGTCATTGTGCAGAAACTGTCATTTTACAGAAAATTTGCCTATGAATGGCACATAACTCTAAAAATAATCAGTGGATTGTAACCAAATTCAAATGTGATCTGTATTTTGATATTATGTACTTGCATACCAAATTTTAATTCAATACAATCATGAAGCCTAGTCAAACTAAACTGCCTATTTAGGCATTTCATTAGCAGTACATAAGCAGTTTTCTAATTTTTTGGCCGTTTTTAAGCAGTTCTTAGCAGTCCCATTTTAAACACGTTTTCATTAACTGCTTAAAGCAAAACAAAACTGTTTATGAACTGCTTAATCTTTAACCTTAGCAGTCCAGTCTGATTTTCTGGATATCTATAGCAGTTCTCAACAGCAGTTACCTTCGTCTTAACAGTCCAAATGTCTTCACTTTTTAAATTAATAAGTCCATTGCCTTAGCAGTTTTCATAGCAGTATATAAAATCACTCTTCCTAAGAATATATATCCTGTAGCGAAATGAAATGGTGAAAATGAGCTTTCAAAGAAAAAATATTTTATGGACATTATGTAATGATTCGATCGGCATAAAACAAAAAATTTTTTTACAGTTACAGCAATTAACTTTACTACCTGTTAAATGTACACTGCAAGTAAGTGCTCTATGACAAAAGAAAAAAAGAACAAAAAGAATGAAGTTGCTTGCATGGTTTATTGCAGAACTGCTTGATAATCCTTACTTAATTAATCAGGAAATCATAAACGTGGAACATCTGATACTGATCAATATTGTGAAGTTTGATTAATGCAAGCCATGAGTTTTTGAGATGAATTTAAGTGCAGAGAAGATTTTGTCAAATATTAAAAGGGCCATAACTCTGTAATAATTAATTTGTCTGACCCAAACGTGCCCACGATTTTGCACATGTAAGTATACTTGATACTGATTAATCATATTTATTAATAATATTTTATTACAGCTAGAATAATTCTTTAACATTCATAAATATGTGATACAAAATAGGATTAAATTGAAAGCTTAAAGCTCATTGAGTATTAAACTGAAACAAAAACGATTAGATCTAATTATTACTAAAACCCTTTTACAGTGGTTTTAACTAAAGTCTTAGGTAATTCTGAAGGCATCAAAAAAGGTTACAAATTGCTTTCGTTCGAATTAACGGCACCCCAAACAAAAGTTCAGAAGCTGGTGAAGGTTGTAGTACAATCCTACAAGGAAATGTAGTGCCGAAAAGTTTACTTTAATTTCTACGTAGTTCAATAATTTTTACTGATATTTTATATTTTATTTTGGAAAACCCACTTGATAAACTTATTTCGAACCCCAAATTATGTTTTGTAACTGATTTTAACTTTCCCTCATTTAAATTTGAAAAACCGAAAATAACGCGTTGCATTAATCCGCCATTTTAAGCCTGTCTCACACAGAACACGGTTGGGCACACGGTTCCAATATGGTATACTCGGTTATACACGGGTTGACTGGTACGAGTATTGAGCTCCAACCGTGCCTGGGGATGAGTAAGTACGATTTAGACTCGAATGTAGCACGAGTATGTACGAACAAAGCATGGATATACTCGGTCAAGTAAGGTTTGTCACGATTTGCAAACGATTTTCATACGATTGTTGTACAGTTCCAAGTACGGTCTAGTATGTCTGTTACGGCCTAGTACGATTAAACACGACTTTTACTCGATTAACTGGATATTTACAGGGTTTACATACGGTCCCACCGACTTTTGTTCGAGTTATGCTCGAATTATCACACATTCGTGTATGTTTTGATATAAATTGACTCGTTTTGATGGCTTGGCTTCATAAATTTTCAACTTTCAACAGAGAAGTTATAAAAATGGCAGATGACAGAATAAGGGAATTAGAAATCATGATAAGACTGATAGACATTGAGATTATTTTGGCCAGAAGGCGTGAGGGCCTTTGTGGCCCTTTTTGTATTCTCGCAGGGAGAATCTTCCATGGTGGGGATTCTTTTGGGGACCTTCTTCTTCTTTGGAGGCATTATGTAGCAAGTACTCTGTTGTTTCAAAGTGGCAGCAGGTAGTTGTGTTTTCTGTTGTGTTCGAGTGCTGTATGATCATACACGAGCTTTGTACAGACGTAGAGACCGTGTCTGGTTGTACTTGACCATGTATAATTCGTACTTGAACCGTATTGGTCGTATGGCGATCGTATAAAACCGTGTGTACACTCGTGTGAATTGTACGGTGATCGTGTGACATTCGAGTGTTAATCAGGGTGTTGGATGTAGGACTTTGGAACGGTTTCACACGATTCCATACGATTTATATACGATATAATTATTGACACGGTTGAGCTCACTCGTGGAGTGGACTTCATGTGCGGTTGTATATACGGTCTCGTACGGTCTCTCACGGTCTTGTACGATCGCTAATACGATCATACACAGACATGGCACCCGTGCCAGTTTTTTAAAAGTTTTAAAAATCATACACGGCTTTCACGGATACACTCGAATGGCCCGAGTGTAACTCGGATAAGGCCACGGTTGGTTCGGTTGTATGTACGGTTTACACGGGTGGCCAACCGTATAAGCCGTGTGTTCTGTGTGAGACAGGCTTTAAAAAGAACGACAAACAGTGCAAACAAAAGGTGATAACGTCATTGATTCGCTTAATTTTCGCAGATGACACCCATTTTATGATAAAGGTAAGAATATTCAATATAGTTATGAGCTTCAATTATATTTGTAATGAAATTACTTTCCATTTATCCATAAAGAATTTTAGTGAATTTCTTCGTGTGCAAATGGCGAAGAGTTTATGTTCTGCCCGTCGATGTCTATCAATTGGTATAATAGAATTTCTACAATGTTTAGTTGAATCTCATTCCTTTTATTTGCTTCCAAAAATAAACATTTGTGTACTTTATGTGCAAAAAATGGCTCTGGTGAAAAATCTTTGCATATACTATTTGTTCATGACCAACTGCTGGCTATGACTTGGAATTTTTAACATTGAATGTTGCATAAAATTCAGCTGTATTATGTCCATTGTCATGGCTGTAATGAAATGCTCGAAATCTGATTGAATTAACACACATTTTTTGTTTTTATATCAGCTGAAACAGCCTTGGTGTTGCAACATGTCCTACCATGTTTTCAACAAAGCTGATGCCTTCCCTGGTCCACTTTGTTAACAGTGAGACTTGGATCATGGTGATTTACAACAGGTAGATATATACTCGTAGAAATGAATACATTTTTTTGAGAAAAAAAGTTCTAAGTATTATGCATGCAGTTTGAATGCAGTCTTTATAATGCTACAGACAAATATAAGTTATAACTGTAAAATCCTTGAAAACTGAAGTGTCGCATATCAAAGAACAACTTGAGAAATCCCCAATGCTGCTGCCTTTATCTTTATCAAGTGTAAAGGGTGTCTGACTCGGGAACTGGAAGCCTTGTGTTCCTGTCCCTAGCAGCGACGTACTTGAGTTGTAAAAATGGCACATACTCTATCGATCTCCCTTGCTTGGTGCTCAGCATATTAGGATAGGTCCCAGACGTGGTGTCAGGGATAATGCAACTTGGTTGGAAGTGGTGTCATGCCACCTATCTATGGCATGATGCTGCAGGGTGACAGCACCACAGAGCTAGGTATTCATATCTCTGACAGCACTATATCGGTCTCAAATAGACATAGTAAGTCTACAAATTATTGCTGTCATACGTCTATTGCAAATGAGTTAAGTTTGATTGTGGCCAAACTGAATTCCTTGTTATTTACTGATATTGCAAGATGGAAATTTGCATGCACAATCAGAACTTCATCTGTATTATTAGTACCGGTATGAATGAGAATAAGGATCACACAAATGATCAAATCTGAGTAAACACTAGAATATTTAAATACAAAGGCAGACTATAGGCTTTGCGTTTCTTAGTTACTAAGTTATTTTACTTTTACATCATTTTACTTTATTTTTTTTATTTTTTTTTAGTTTCAGTCATGTGGGAGGAGAAAAGAGAAAAGCTGAAGTCCTTGCAGAATATGAGCAGAATTCTAGTGTAAATGCTTAACATCAGCGCATGTTCAGGAATGTCAACAATGACTTGGACATTCTAATTGTGAAGTGGATACTGATCTTTGACCCATGGTGCAATGGATCATATGGACCACTGATCCAGGTGAAGGCAAGGAAAATTGCTTTGGAAACCTGGACTTAGTGAATTCAAGGCTTCCAACAGGTGGCATGATAAGTTTAAAAGACAGAACAAGTGTTTTTAAGACTATAGAAGGAGAAAGAGGAGATGTTATTGTGGATAGTGTTCAGGATTCTGGACATAAGCTGTTGTGTGTTACAAAAAAAAACAACAAAAAAAAAACATATTAATAATGGATGAAATAGAACACTGCTCTTAAGCACAGGGAATCAATATCAATGTGGGTCACTGTAATTTGTTTAAAAAAAGACTTTTGCATGAATGTGTGGGAAAAAACACACGGAGGGTAATGATCCCTTAACGACAATTCTGGAACCTGTATGTCTCTCTATATAATATATTCTGTATATCAACCGTTTGTATGAATATGATCTATGATAGCAGATGTTGATGATGTAACTCTGGTTTGTACATTTACTGATGAAGAATATAAGTACTAAATACACTGTTCCATGTACTGTCATTCTTTTTATCATGAAAAAAAATTAAAAAAATAAAGTCACCCATAAGAAATCTTTCCTTATTTTCTGAACATGCTTTTTCCAATAATTTAGCTACATATAAACTGTTCAATTCACTATGATGTTCTTAATTAACCAGTGTTTGCTTGCTGTTGGAATTTGTTATGAATGTATGACCATTCTTGCTTTTCATGTGATTAGAACAGGTATAGGGATGTCTGATACCTTTGTAGGTTTTTGCTTAACAGTTATCAGGCAGTTTAAATTTTTTTTTTTAAAACCAAAAAAAAAAAAAAGGGTAAGAACTGCCATATAAAATTAACTGTGAAGGTTAAAAAACAGCCTATGGACTGCCTTTCACTTTGACTAGGGAATGCACGGAAATGCAATGTCTGGACAGATGGACAGTGCCATACCATTATACATCCTGTCATTTGACAACTGTATAAAAGAATGTTTGAATGTTTGAAAGAAGTACTAAATAACCATCATGTGAGGAAGCCTTCCAGCTGGCTTGCAGTAGGTCGGTGGTTCTACCCGGGTACCTCTGTGTACATGGGGTCTTCCTCCACCTGTAACTGGCTGGACGTCACACTATCACAGCGACGGTAAACCCCAATACAACTACAACAACTAAATAACTAATGAATAGTAAATTTACCATACAGCCTCAAAGGTAAAAATATACCTGTATTTTATTTTTTTCAATTGAGTATTACCCATCACTTTCAATTATGATTCAGAGTTCATCCATAAAAATAAGTGAGTAATTCAGCAACTGATACTCATTTATTTCTTATATATTTTCAAAACTCAGTATGTTAATTTATTATTTTAAGGGCCTGTCACATCTTGTCAATTTGGCTTTACAGAAATATACTGGATCACAAATTTGCCAATTTGAATGTGTTTAATGAAATTTGATTGGAAAAACTTATTAAATTCAGCATGTAATGTTTGTACAGATACACTTCAGATTGTATTTCCACCATTGCATACAGTTTTGTGATTGCTTTTAAAAGAAATAAATGAATGTAACAATTTAACTGCATAAATCCCCTATAAATACTAAAAGGTATCATGTTTGATATACCGGTGATCAATATTAGTGGTTTTTGCAGGGTTCACCCTGGCTGAAAAAAAAAACTTGCGCCAATACATTCGTCAAATGAGAAAAATTGGAGCCAAATTAAATGAGTTTTGGCCAAATTTAGTGCTAGTGGCCTCAAAACAAATTCAGATTTTTTTTTCCATTTCTTTATTTTGACATATACATGCACATTTTATATATACACTAGAAAGTCAATACAAACATGTACATGAGTATATATAATGCATAATACTCTATAAATGACAAACAGTAAAAGTTAAGATTAATTTATCGCAGTTTATATATATATATATATATATATATATATATATAATTATTTTGCATTTAAAAAAAAATACTAATATTCAATATCACAGTGTTTTAGCATGATAACTATATCTAAATTTATTAGTGGGGTGACAATCAGTGGGTTTTGGGAGTTGGGGTGGCCATAAAAGTAGAACAAGCAATGTTATATACCAAAATGTTTGCCAATGTCTGTACTATATGAAACTGCCGGCATAAATTGCCAATGCCTGGTGCGGACTCGGAAATCCAAGATGGCGTCCAAGATGGCCGCCATAAATTGCAAGTTCAGAGAAATTATTTTATCTGTTTGTTACAGATTTATTTACAGAGGTAGTTCAAATTATTTGCATGATTATTACTCCTTCCATAATGTACATCAAATTCATATCCAACAATAGCAAATTCAAGGTCAAGGTCATTTCAGGGTCAAAGTACAAAAAATACTCCAAAATTTGATATCTCCTACCTACTTTTTCTCATTTTATGCATTTTTTATACTCAAATGGATTACTTTTAGTGATAGAAATATTGTTATGTGTGTATTCTTTCATTTAAAACTGTTTTGTATGATATCTGTGTTTAGATTATGTATAAACTGTGGTAGTTTACACACATACACATTATCCAAGATGGCCGCCATTCAATTGCTGTATCAATGATCATTGGATGTTTCATTGATAAATACCATATATAAAGGTCAATCTTAAGTGTTTGAAAGAAATTACTTTATTTTAGCATGTATGCAAAACTTACAAATTTGATTGACCTTTCTAAGTCAAGTTCAAGGTCATTCCAAGGTCAAAACACATGAAATACTCAAATATTTGTTATTTTCTCTCTAATATCTCTTTTTAAGCATTTATATGCTGAAATTGATCACATTTGTTACAGAAATATTGCTTTATGCATACCTTTTCAACTAAAAAAGTCTTTTTTATACAATGTTATTAAGATTATGCATCTATATGTATGGTTTCACAAATAGATTCTGTCCATGATGGCGGCAATATATCAATATATGTTTCAACTGATCACTGAAATTTTTTATGATAAATGTTACAGGTATACGGCTAAAATGATAAATAACAAAATTGATTGTATTAATTTTAGCCTGTATGTGTAATTACAGATTTCAATGGCCAATTAACAGTCATGTTCAAGGTCATCTCATGCATGGTCAAAATACATTAACGCCCCAAAATCTGATACTTCTGTTATTAACTCTTTTTCATTATATAATTAGTTCATAATACAAGTATAATTATCTGAAAGAATAGAACAATAGCTAAATATAGATCATTTTTAGTTATTGTCTTATTTTTACAACCTATTTTATAAATTCAGCTGTTGTCCAGAATCATCACCATTCACTGGCTGTTTCAATGGTCATTGGACATTCATTATTATTCAATTTTGATATTTTGCTTTGTTATTTTTTTTCAGAGGAGTGGGGGGATGAAATTGTTGTGTTTTATGACTCACAATGAAGCAAATTGAGAATTTCAACCAGTTTCATTATCTATTAAAGTAACTAAACTTTGCCTTGAGATACCCATTCTTTTTTATTCAGTCCAAAAAGACTTTAAAGTTTAAATAGCAGCTAAAATTAGAAGATGATAATGCAAACTTTATCACAGAAATGAACCCGAACTTTACCCGATTGTATACATTTGTAAAGCTGTGTGGTATAGGATACAAAACTGTAGAACAATTCAAATTTCCCTTGCTTACCAGCGTTAGGTCAAAGGTGCCGTTTTCTGAAAATCACTTCCACCATTGTATTACCTATAGTTCTATTTATCAGTACCAGTTGTTAACTTTTACAGTTATTTTTGTTTTCAAAATATGTAAATGAAACGATGATTTCTTGTGAATATTTGTAGGATGATATAAATACATGTTTATGTTTTCTGGGATATTTTAATAACTTCTCTGTAGACCGTTTTAATGTTCAAGTTAAATCAAAGCATTCTTTGAAAATTCTTTAATCAGAATTCAAAAGAAGGTGAAATCAGATAAATATAAAAATATTGGCCTGACTGGGTAATTCTAAATCTTTTTGTGATTTTTTACCTTCGGATTTAACCTTTTATCTCATATCAACTCATTTTGACATATTGGCTCATAGAGGAGACCCAGATAAGACAGTTCCTGGAAGGAGCTGTCTGATCAGGGTCCCCTCTGTTTGCTCAGACAATATTATATTTCACTGAATCCATCTCAGCACAAATATAGGAGAGTGGACCTCAGATGATTTGAAGTATCTAATGAAGATTATAAAAGATGGGGAAATTCATTTTCTGTCATCATCGGTAAATGTTTAAAATGTATATCTTTCTCTACACAAGATGATATTATTTCATCAGAACTGAAGGGAAAGAATGGTCTGGTGATATGATATCAGATACTGGAAGTTCTAGTTCTTAATTCATATTAACCTCTCATGAAGGAAAGCCCTTACTTCTTATCACCTGTTGACAAATAAAATATACATTTATATGCAAGATGCAATGCAATCTAAATAGATGTCCAAAATGATACAAAGCCATACAGCATTTGAAAATGGTAACAATCATAACATGTTTTTTTGAGTTAAAGTGTCCTGAGTAGCTTTTACCAATACAAAGCTAGAATTGTTTATTATAAACCAAAACGACTATCTTAAACAATGATATTTGATATTGCAGAATCAGAATTCAGTCTTTTACTTCATTTTCACATAGCTGATTAAAAAGATTAAAATTTAAAATAACATTTCTTCTAAAATTTGAAAATATAAACTAATAATTTAAAGAAACTTTCCCTTTCAATGTATTAAATGTATCAGTATGTGTCCAGAAACTGAAAAAGTCATGATAACTTCTGTAATACTCTTCCATACAGCTTGATATTTCACAACACATCTTTACATGATAACCAAACCTTTTGATTTAATGCAAAAATCTCAATATTGAGGTTTCAAAAAACAAAAACATCTTTTTCCCAGAAAATAACATTATTCATATAATATTCAAAGCAATAAACATTCACTAATTTAAATTTCAATATTATCTAGTAAAATACTGTATGTGTAGATATACAGTGTAAACTGCTCCTCAACCAACATCATCAGCATGGAGTTTGCTGTCATTGAGTGTTTTGTCCCTTTATTCCATGAACACTCTCGTGACGGGTGGGCCCACATTGAAAATCACTGTGTGTTGGTTGATTACATCCAGCTCTTCTCCTCACGTCTAAGCCACAACCATCTAGACACACGTTCAGTCGCTTGGCTCAGTCTCTGGATAGCCATCCTTTTTTCTCTGCCAATAGTTCCAACAACTGTCATCAGTCAGCAGACGGACTGTGAACAGAACCCTCTAACTCCTACTTCAACAGAAACAGCCAAGTATGCAAACCTCATTGCCTGCAAAGGTCTAGAAGCTCAGTGTACTTAAATTGCTTTCTTCCTCTCATAGGCCTCCTCACATCTTGTCTCCCACGGCACTGTAAGCTCAATGACGATGAGCTACTTTCCCGTCTTGGACCAAAGGACAATATCTTCTCTAAAAATGGTCTAGACTATGCCTGGGAAAACAAGCCTCTTGCCGAGGTCAACTTCCATGTTCCATCTGGTGGTGCCATCCAGGATCAATGCTTGCTGTGGGTTTGCTCTCTTCGTTGGTTCACCTGGCTTGACAAAGGCAATTTGGGGGTTACTTCTTCCATGTTCCTTCTTTCTTTCTTTTTCTCTCTCTCTCTCTCTTTCTCTCTCTGTCCAGCCAATCAGCCAACTCTCTGAGGACTCAGTCATGTCTCCATCTCTATCTCCCCTGTGTCAGTGATGATGAACAGGATGAAAGAATATGCTCAAGTGTGCCTGGTCTATCACAAAGGCAAAGGATTTAGGGTCAGCTTAAGTCTCAATCGACAGAGATTCACTGGTGATGGTAGGAGATCATAGACAGACCTGATGATTAATGACAGTCTTAGTTAGGTTTATACTTCCAGATTTCTTCCCAGGTGAACTTCCTGTCTGTGGTGTTTCACGTAGTCCATGCTTCCTGTGATCCCATCTCCACCGCTCTTGCCTGTCTGTAATTATGTTCTTCTACTTTCCTGACCTCTGATTGGATCATGGCTAACCTCTCTTTCTGGTCTGACCTGCTCCACAGTAATGTCTTAGTGGTGCCGATACCTAGACGTTCGACTGCAGTCATCCCAAAAATGTCTTTATGCTTGAGAGCTTGCTGACCATTTCCTGGTAGTACAGGTTACAATCCCTGCATCATGGATTAGTTCATCCAGAGAATAGAGTTCAGTTTTCTAATTTAAATTTAAGTTTGAAATTATGACTAGACCTTAATGTGAATTCTGACATGGGCCACCCAATGGTCTTATGAACTGAATCAACAATTCAAATATTAGTGCCCTAATTATCTAAAACCTAATTTTACCTTGGTAAAAAATGTTTTATAGATTCATTACCTTGACATAATACAACTGTCCTATTTAGTACAAATACTTTCCTGAAAAGTATCCTTTTTGTTGGTTATACATTTATCTCTTGATTATAATTGTAGAAACTTATATAACTGGCAATCAAGTATAAAAATGAAAAATGCTTGTGTTCAAACAATCTAAATACATTTTATGAAGTGAAACAGAGAAATATACACATAGCAATGTTTCTATTTCTTAACTGCCTAACTGTGTAATTATAAGTGTTTATAGTAAGATAACAGATATATGAAATTTTAGGTAGTTTGACATTAGAATCACTTTCAACATGACTTTTAAATGGTCAATCAAATCTGTACATTTCAGAAGCATGCTGAAATGAATGAAAATCAAATTAAACATTTACAATTTAAATGTTTGTCAATTATAAACAATTGAAACATTCATTTATTCATTTAATATATGGTAGTCAAATGACCTTGACCTTGAATTTGCTATTGTTGTATATGAATTTGATGTACATTATAGAAGGAGTAATAATCATGCAAATATTTTGAACTACCTCTGTAAATAAATCTGTAACAAACAGATAAAATAATTTCACTTAACTTGCGATTTATGGCGGCCATCTTGGATTTCCAAGTCCGCACCAGGCGTTGGCAATTTATGCCGGCAGTTTCATATAGAACAGACATTGGCGAACATTTTGGTATATAACATTGCTTGTTCTACTTTTATGACCACCTACTCCTTAAATAAGCTACTTTTTGGCCAAGTGTCACCCCACTATATGGCTTTAAAAGTTTTATATTCTTTGACAGGAAAATATTATAACAATAAGAGAAAAATATAAAAAGTTGACAAAAAGAAGGATAATGTGTATATAAAATAAACTCGATGTCATGGATAACTCTTTAAGCCTGAAGGCTTATTTCCAAAGGGGTCCACTGATATCGGAAGCCAGGATTACAAGATGGATAGGCGTTCCCAAATCTAAAAAAGTTTATTGTGTTGAAGATTCAGTTGTACTGTAATAATTTAACTGGATGCAATTGTTGCAACAAAATAATAATACTATTTTATACTATAATCAATAATTTTTCATGAATTCTATAAAGGTAAAAGTTAATATCACAGGCACAGTGTTGAATATTAACATCTATTAAGTCAATATATCACAATGATTGTAATATTACATTTGTTTAAACATTTTAAATATCAAATATTTTATGATTCATGGATAAAATTTTTATCATTTTTCCCCCTTATAAAATAGGTACCATATGTACCTGAGTTATATTCAAACTGTCACACACCCATTCACTCAGGACATAATATTTAAGAATTAAAGATATATTAAAATATATATCATTTAATCAATATAAACCTTGTGCAGGGAGGATAAAACTCATAACTATGTTACAGTACAATATATTTTTCTTTTTTTCTTTACTTATCATATCACGTGTCTTTAAGCAATATAATTATGGAAAAAATTATAATAAATAAAAAAAAATTTCTTTGATTCAAGATAACTTTAAATTAAGCACTAACTGAATGACCTCAAACATAGACATGTTTTTAGGAGACTAGTGGAAATATTTGTAAATGGAATTTAATATTTCCTGTAACTTGACTAAGTAGAGAATCTTGTTAGCCCAATAACAACTTCTAAGTGCTATACAGTGGGTAGCAAGAACTGCTGGAGCACTAAAGTTTTTTCAACCTAGTGAACAAACTGGACTTGCCGAACTTAGCCGACTAAAAAATATCACCATTTTATATTAGGTAAATCTTTTTGGTAAGAACCTTTGATAAGCCGCTGCTAAATGCATTTAAATATTTCTTTTCTTATAAAGACATTTTACTTACAAAGATTTTAATTTATATGAAATCAATCAAATTAGCAGCCGACATGTCAAAATCAGTCTGACAAGCACTATCTCTTAATTTGCAGTTTGCCATTGTAAGTGCGGTCACATGTGCTATGGTCATTACTAAAGCATGATTACATAATCGATGAACGGATCAGAAGAATCATTCCTCACCTGCTGTGACAAACAATATCATAAAGATTACACGGTAAGTGGAAGGAACACTTGAGTAAACTGACTGGTTATCGAATTTCATTGCGGTGAATATACGGCAAAGGAAAAGTCATGAACCAAACATGTTACATTTTACAAGTTTAAAATGCAGCGCCAATCATGGAAAATATTGTCGCCAAATACTTTCAACATTTCGAAATTCCTTGAGTCAAATTTTTGTTTTTAACGCCATTGCTGACAATGGCGATGGCCAGCGGGAACCCTGTTTTGCCTATGTTCCCCAGATCGCCACATCTGGCCAGTCTGAAGTTAGAAGTTGAACACAGCACACTTATCATCACATGATAAAAGTCCAGTGATGATGTAAATAATTGTGAAATGCAATAAGTTTACCTTGTTCATTTCTTTTATTATACAATTTAAAGTGAAATTTGATCAAGTTATTTGTATTTGTTGTAAGACCATCAGAGACTAATTATAGGTAATAAGCTATTTAAAAAGTCGTTGCAACAAAGTTCTGTGATTCACCCAAAGGTGCATATCCCGGTTTTAAGACCAGGCACGCCCCTGACAGCACCATTAATCTATTCCCACTTATAATGCTTTCTATAATACTGAGTTTTCTTTCTCAGTGACCAACCACATGCCGAATAAAGATTATATATGATAGACGGAATCACCGGAATGTTGACCGAATGTGTTGATGTTGTTTTGCTATATGAGTTTCCTGTTACAGACATACAACGCATATATCGTCGGAGGTCCTAACTCCACCACCTTCCTTTTTTATATCGTAGTCTCGCTAGATTTTATCACACGCGTGTGCGACTGTGAGAATTCTTTTACTGTGTTTCTGTAAATAAACCCAGATGATTTTTGTACGAAATTTTGATTCAAACTGATAAATATTGCAAATTTTATCTCGCACCACTCTTTTTATATGTTTTTTCTTAATACAAAATGATTTCCACGCAGAATGGCCTTTTACACTCAAATTTTTAGAATAAAAGTATCTCAGAAATTCCATCTGCTGTGTTTACATATTTATAAATGGGAGTCATATGTGTACAATTCGCAACTGCTATGATGTCACCTAGGGGGCGAAGTTAGGACCACACAAAATGATGGCATACTATTTGACTCGTAATGTATTTAATGTTATTTTCGAGTGAATAATTATTTATTAAAGAATTATTTTGGGGGGTATCAATGTGAATTTGATAGAATTAATTGGTATGTGAACAGTTTTTATTCTACCTATTTTATTTATGTTGCATTTCCTAATTATATCTTAGGGGGGGCGCAGTTTGGGCACTCGAGGATACTTGCCTATAACACTCGACAGAGGAGTTGGCAGTATCAAGAGTAGGGTTGGACACCGATTCCCGGTATCGGTCCAATACCGAATAGTAACTTCATAAAGTACCGGTATATACCGTTTCGTAAAATACCAGTGCCTGGTTTCGATACTTCTGTAATTGTGTTAATAAATAAGTCTTTAAAACGTAAAAATGTAAACAAATAACTTTAAAAATGGCCTTAAAACACAGACAACTAACCGTGAACAAAATATAAGGATCCATAGCGTGTAATAGCAGCACTGACTGACATATAGAGCAAGTCATGGGACAATCCTAATTTCACAAATAAACATTTCCATTTATAAAATACTTACTGACAAAGAATTGACAAAAATTCCTAAAATAAAAAAGTATTTATTACACTATTTAAAAGAATGATAATGCGCACTCGAGGAGGCCGCCATTTTTGTTTAGACGCGGGTGTTTTGCGGACTTAAAAAAAAAGTTCTGCTGCTTCCACAAGTCAATCATACAAAATCATTATTCACACCTCTAGTATCAACAAGTGTTATTTTAATATGTAAATATTCATCTCTTATAATTCAATATGGAATGGCATTGTACTAATTTAAACGTTTTGATTTTGTAATTATTTTCATGTATGTACAATGATGTCAGAGTTGTAAATGAAGATATTACTACTAAAACTACATTTAATTTGCATTGTTACGTTGATTTTAAATATGGCCTGTTGTTTGAGTAATAATCTTCAAATGTTGACACCTTATTGTTTGTTTGTCGCAAGTCCCTTTCCAAATGGAATTTGATGTATACAATTTTCTTAAACCGAACAGTTCTGTCCAAAATGAAACTAACTAGCTAGAATATCGTCTGAATTATATAATAAAAACAATACAATCATAACATGATGGCAATCATTGTTGGTCTCAGTAATGACGATGCGAACATCACATTTGGCTGTATGTAGTCAATTAATTATTAAGTAATTCCGGGAGGGTCACAACAATGTAATCAATATGAATACGAGAACAATGACTTCGATAGCATTTATTTCACAATTATGTTATAGAAATCACAACCAGACAACATATTTCTGACAGGGAAATATACGATAAAGCTTTAATATCGATTTAAATTATGAAATCGTACACTTGTATAGACTTCGCCGAACACCGATATGACTTCTTAGTGGGTGGGGTAAAGCTTGAAAAACTACGAACAAATTGAAAGCTTGTGTATTCTGCACCCCTTCTCCGAAATTGAAGTCATAGAAATGCACACAATACATAAGAGTTTACGGCTTTTTACAACTGAAATGGTCGGTGTTGGAAACCGTACGAAAAATTCCAAAGTTTGGGCATATTATTCTAAGTAAATTAATGGTGGCAAACGTAGTTTGTTAGGGCCATTTGTAATGGTTGTTGTTCAAGAATGCTGACTTACTGATGAAGAGATTTAAGTTCTTTTAGTTGAGATTTCTTTTTCAATCCCTCAATATTCTATGTGCAAAAGAGTGACTGTACACTTTTAAGTTCAACTTAACTGTGTTTAAAGTCAAATCTAGTCAATATAAATACTTTTCGAAGGTGGTTATTAGATGTGTAAATTTGATATTTCTAGTCGTAATTATCATTTGTCTGTTTTGTTAAGCATATGTTATCATTTCTTTTTGTCTTTAGCTATTAAAATATTAAAAAGATTTTCCTTAGATTTTTTTCTTGCCATGTCTTGAATAAAAAAAATAAGAATAAAAAAATAAATTAATGTACAACGACTTTTATATAATTTAATGTGTATGTTGTTTTAAAACTAAACACAGCATAAAAAAATAAGAAAATTCTCAAAGGTATACTTTACAGCATAGCATTACATAAGATTAGTTAATATAAATAAAACAGATTATAGTACATGATTTACCTTATTAGTGCTTATCTGCAACAAAGGCTTTGATATGGTAAACTGACAGTAATCATAGTATCAGTATCGTTAAAATACCGGTATCGTTTCGTCATATCAGTATTGGTATTGGACCGTTTCGTGAATAACGATATCCAACCCTAATCAAGAGATAGATAGATATTTATTTAGAATACCAAATATCAACAATACTTACTAGATGTCTTCTCTGCTGCAATAAGCAGCGAGCGTATGCTTGTATCCATTGTTTAAAAAAGCGTTGTTCGTTATATATTTATCGTTTAAAACATTTCTTCGCTTATGGTAGCCATTTGTTTATACTCGTTACGTGCTCGAGAGAATAATCCTGCGCTATATAAAATAGTTCTTAATATATGACGTTCATTTTCAGCTTTTGATGACAAAATTGGAAATAACAATGTATTTTGATATTCTTTGCTAATAATGCTTTTGTTTTTATACTTTAAAATATTCTAATATTTAACAATACAAATTATGAATGATCATAGTTACTGGGTTGTCATATCACTACAATTCGCGTAGCGATATTAGCAGGTACCACGCAATCGGAACGTCTTGGTGATAACTACTCGGTGATGAAGAATGACGGAGTTACCCGAGAAGTTCCGATTGGGTACCCACACGTAGTCTGGTTCCCGTCGTACTATCCTACGTAAAAGTAGAAATCCAGACGTTTCACCCCCAAACCATTTCCTCCCCTAGACGTTTCACCCCCCAAGCTGTTTCCTCCCAAGTCGTTTCACCCCCAATTTTCAAAGATCGAGACGTTTCACCCCCACTTTATATTATACAATTTTTTTTTTCCCCAATTTTAGATAAAAATTAAAATGGTCTTTCATTGCATATAATCACGGACATATATACTAGATGTTATGTATGATACATCCATTCTCAAATACCTATTAAACATGTCAGTTGATGACGTGTAATTATGTTAATGTAGGTATGATCATTTCTAATCATACTTAAGATTTTGTAAGTCTTGAATGAATCAAATATGTTGAAGTGTGTGTGTGTGTGTGTGTGTGTGAAATGAAAATATGATATAAAAAATAACAAGAATTTTAATAAAAAAATAAACATCACAAATACATATTTACAAGATTAACAATTGAATTGTCGAGGAAAACTCTAATTTTCTTACATAGTTAGATATTAACCATGGCTTTATGTTTATTGAAATATAAATTAACCATGTCTTGGTATAACTTATATAACATGTGCAATACATCTATGATACTCCTTCATCACCATTTCTTACATGATGCACACACTAGAGTAGTAAACAGAGGTTAAATAGTAAGGTTTAGATATCCTTAAAAATATTTATGTTAATATTTATATTTTTATCGTATTTTGTAATTGTCTAAAAATTTAAGAGTCTTTTTCCTGACAGCTTACTAATTTGTATATAAAAGTTATGTACAAAATGATGATTTACATGAACCCCACATTCGTAACACTTTACATTTAAACCTCACTATGAATTAATAGTGAATATCTACCAAATGCTAATGAGCGATGTATAATGGTAAAAATGAAAATAACACTGATTGAACTTGGTCTACAACACGTGTGGTTATACCAGAATAAATGTGTCATAAATTTAGGAAATATTAAAAAAATAATTTAAAATATTTATAACCAAAACTGGTTTTCTTACGTAATTCAAATGGATTAGAAATGTATAATTTTTAACGTGATTTTTGTTTGGAAGAACACTTACGGAAAATACATATAGAATTTTAGAT
>CM037794.1:22395152-22445152 GCA_021229015.1 Solen grandis
AAGTTTTTTTTTCATAATGACTCCCTCAACTATAAGTATTTGGGATATTTATAGCAACAATTTTTTATTAAGTCTAAAATACATGCTCTTATCTTTCATAAGTAAGAGCATTAATTAACTGATATATATATTTTCACCATGAATTTTTCGTTTTCATCTCGAATTTAGCCTGAAATTGGTTACAGTAAGTATTATTTGTCTTATACAATATATAGTGCTGACAGAGTCTGCTCTATCAATGACATAACAGCAAAGGGATATAAATCAATCGATGTTTTACTCGCCCGTGTTCGCCTTGTAACTTTTTTCAAACAAACTACAAATAATTTCAATATATTTGGTAAAGAAGGTCTTACACTAATATATTCTGACAGATAATAACGAAAATGAAACCTCTGTGGCTGACCCTTAAATACCAGCTATAGGTTTAAGATTTGACGGTGAGTTTTAATCAACATTTCAAGGAAAAAAATAGAGCACCGAATGCGGGTGCCAACGCTCGTCTATTTTTGCCAACGTTTAAATTTTTTTTTATAAATTTAAAAAAGTTGACCATTAAAATCACAAGATAAACTGTACGCCATTTACATGCATGGAAAAGAATTTATACACCGCAAAGATGTAAGACATTTTTAAATCATTAACTTTTTCATCTCTCTAGTTATCATGAACAAACTCACACCTGTACAGTTTCAAATGATGACAAATCAGTATACAAAGTTTAAAAAAATCATTGAAAATGACAGAAATATATATATATTTCAAAACTTGTCCAAAATTATGGCAAATAAGCAAGTCAAGGTCGATAGATGGAATATTGAGGTATATCTGAATATCCCTTGTCATGTATATGCATACCCCAAAAAAAGTTGTATGTCAAATAGTAAAGAAGTTATGGCCAAAAGGTCAAGGTCAAAACTTCAGAGGTGTAACAGTGATGGTAAGGTCTTGCAACAAGGAATTCACATGTGAAATAGCAATACCCTATTGGTAATGGTTCTTAAATGACAGGCACTTTAAAGTTTTCAAAAGTTACAGCAAAAATAGGTTAAAGGTCAAAGTCAATAAGTGAATATTACATATGTCTGGATAGGCTTTGTCAACATGAATATGTATACCAAAAATGAAAGTTGTATATTAAATAGTAGAGAAGGTATGGCCAAACACTAAGACGACGACGACAACACGGACGCCCTAGTTAGACAAAAGCTAGTATTTTTTCTGACAAAAACAGACTGATGAATAGATGGCCAGAAAGTTTGCTAAACTACTGGCGAGGTGATGACTTGTAACTCTTTTAAAGATTAATCATGATGTCATGACATCATGTGACTCACCAAATATACTCAAATTTATGCCAAGTTATATAAAAGTCTACAAACTTCTGAAAAACCGGTCATATATCCTCGTTGCATATCATTACAGAATATTGTCTGCACACTCTCTGTATAGTAAAATATTGCAGCGATATTAAATACGAGAGATTTGGGTTGGGGGAAACTCTAAAGGTGAGATTTGTAATAACACACAAGCTAGATGTCAAAAATTAGTTTAAATGGAGATATGACCTCCTAATTTCAAGAGCATAACGAAAATAATGGACCTATTAATGTTTGGCCAAGGGAGGGGCGGAGGACTAACTTCAGGAATTTTATTTTTTTCATTTCTTTGAATCTACATCCCCACCCTGAGCATTGGCACTTTGTCAAAATATTCATATCATATGCCTGCCAAAGTCTACTTCCAGGGACCAGTTCAATTTTGTCTAGGTCCCTCCTGTCGGGAACAGTCCTCTGTCAAACACCCTGGGTATGCCCACCGACAGAAACCTGGGGCAAAATGATCAGAAACCACTACACACACCTGAAGACGTCTGCGTACTGATAAGGTTTAAACTGTTTGCTACACATCAGTGAGATAGCAGATAGGAATGGGTAACAGTTTTAGACTTTTTAATTCTGGGATTATGTCACATCTAACTTTAATTTTCAACGATATAACATCAAAATACAAGCACAGACTAAACGAGCCCTCAACTTCAAGCACTATCATTTAAAACAGATCCCAGCTCCACCTACCTCTGAAACTGTCCTGAATTAAATACGGGGTCATTAAGCAGAAGTAAATACTCAGTATTAACCTTTGAATACCGAGTTTTGTTAGTCAAAATTTGTTAAACAAACACCTGTCTACTATTTTGTTTCTGAAATTTTAAAATAACACTCTATATTATATTAAAGTGATTCAAACCAATCTGGAATCTTTAACAAAATTGCGCATATTTTCTTTAAAAAAACTTAATTGTTCTTTAAAGGGAAATATACTTGATTTGGTCTCAATAGTCTGCGGACTGGTTAGAAAGTACAGCAAACAATATTAAAGTTACTTTTAAATGTTTTATATTGAGAAGATCACTAGGAAAGTACAGGATATATTCTAATAATAATCAAGAGGTGTCCAAAGCCAGCATTCTCCACTTTCCTAAGTGATGGATAGTATAAGATTAGCTGTTACTATCTGTAGTGTTAACATAAACAAGAGACTCATGAAGGCCCTGGAATCGTTCGTCTGAGTACCGGGTATAATTCGACGGAAAAGAAACAGTAGATAGGACATTATGGATGAATGACTCTAGACCAAGCAGGCATGTTTATCAATGGATCAAAAACATTCAAACAATCTTGGTAGAAAGTGATCCAAAGAACATTTTTGCAAAACAAAATCTTTGAAATCCAACCAGTACTTTTGGACAAGATGATTTTATAAATTTGTGCTATATACAAATAGAGACTAGAACTGTGTCCAAAGGACACGGATGCCCCCACTGTGCAGATGTGCTCGTAAACAAGAGCAGCTTCATTTAATGTCTACAAAATTCTGTTCTTATTATAGCGTTTCAGTTGAAATTTCCTCAATTATGTATTAATGATAAAAAAGTTACCTAACTCTTGAGGCATCATATTTGGTTTCTTTACAGATGGAATACAATATTAGTGTCTGAATAAAACAAAACTTTGAAACACATGTCTGGTCTCCTAAAACTGCAGGAACACAATGCTGTGATCAGAGAAATATGTTGGGTATACAGTTACTTTTGGCTGTGGCAACTCATCTTTTACATAGACAAGATCAATAATAGATCCACTTAAGTGTGTTGGTAATGTCACACACTGGCGATAATTAAGCAGAGATTCAGATAGTCTTCTGTACCAAACTGAATCAATTTAATTATTTATATGGTATATAGTGAACAAATCAACAAAGGGCCATAATTCTGTTAAATTTGGTCGCCGCAAAAAATTACTTCCTTTACTTCCATCTACACATTAAGGTTATTCATCACTGGAAGTTTAAGCAAAATCTGCCATCTGGTTTAAGAGGAGTTGCTTTCACAAAATTTCTATATGGTATATAGTGAACAAATCAACAAAGGGCCATAATTCTGTTAAATTTGGTCGCCCAAAAATTACTTCCTTTACTTCCATCTACACATTAAGGTTGTTCATCCCTGGAAGTTTAAGCAAAATCTGCCATCCGGTTGAAGAGGAGTTGCGTTCACAAAATTTCTATATGGTATATAGTGAAAAAATCAACAAAGGGCCATATTTCTGTTAAATTTGGTCGCCGCGAAAATTCCTTCCTTTACTTCCATCTACACATTAGGTTGTTCATCCCTGGAAGTTTAAGCAAAATCTGCCATCCGGTTGAAGAGGAGTTGCGTTCACAAAATTTCTATATGGTATATAGTGAACAAATCAACAAAGGGCCATAATTCTGTTAAATTTGGTCGCCGCGAAAATTCCTTTCTTTACTACCATCTACACATTAAGGTTGTTCATCCCTGGAAGTTTAAGCAAAATCTGCCATCCGGTTGAAGAGGAGTTGCGTTCACAAAATTTCTATATGGTATATAGTGAACAAATCAACAAAGGGCCATAATTCTGTTAAATTTGGTCGCCGCGAAAATTCCTTTCTTTACTACCATCTACACATTAAGGTTGTTCATCCCTGGAAGTTTAAGCAAAATCTGCCATCCGGTTTAAGAGGAGTTGCGTTCACAAGATTTCGGGACGTACGGACGGACTGACGGACTGATGGACTGACGGACTGACGGACTGATGGACTGACGGACGGACGGACGGACGGACGGACGGACAAGTGCAACGCTATATGCACCCCACTTTGTGGGGGCATAAAAATGGGATCAACCATCTAATGACCATATGTTTTCGACAGATCAAAGTAATTTAATGATCTTTATAGAATGTGACTGATGGAACATCTGTTCAAAATTTCTTTGAAATCTAGCAAATACTTTTGGAAAAGAAAAGTTTTCTAATTTGTACATATAAGGAAAACGGCTTCTGTCCTTTGGCGGCTATGTTTTTCGAAGGATCAAAATTGTTTTCGTTCTCAGAATATACTCCACTGAAATTATTAATCCTCAGCCTTAAGAACATAAATATAAACATTCATGGCAGGATGCACATACATTTACGGAACTTTAACAATGAAACAATGGATTCTTCTTTACATTATGAATCAAATAGAATCTTAGCTACATCATTGAATGGGCAGGATACCCTAATCAGCCAGCTGAAAGTTCTTTATGCCATGGCGACAAAACCCGTCTATATGGTAAGGTATTGAAGAAGATTTCAATATATAATAACAGTGACCCTGACCTAATTTCCATCCATTTAAAATATATTTCAATAATGTGGAACCATTGTGAACATGCCCTTAAATTAACTGAACATCTAAAGTTGAGATTATCTTCACTTCAACATTCTAAAATCTGTATAACCACACATATGAAACTGAAGAAATCGGAGCCGGCTGCTCTGGGTCTCCTCTGTTTGCTCATACATACTAAAGCTCAGATTCTACACAGTCTGTATGGCAAAACAAATCCAAAGGTTTATATACATTTACCATTTTGAGATCAGTCAAATGACTTTCGTCAAGTTGTACATTTGTACACGAACATTCATGAGGTAAAAGTTTAAGCACATTTCTTTTTTAGCTCACCTGAACACAATGATGAATGTCCAGTACCGTCGTCCACAATTAGTTTGTACTCTAGCATCATCAATTCTTAAGCAATCTTCAAACTATAGCCATACTCTCTTGGCCAGGTTCGATTGTTGTTGATATCGAATTTTGGGGTCATGAATTACAGAATTTCAAACATAAAAATGCCAGATTTAACTTTGATTACCTTCTAGCATCTTCATTTCTAAAGTAATCATTTTTAAATTTAAAGTAAGGTATAGCCAAAATATCTAAGCCAAGGTCGACTTTGGCTTAAGTCGACCGACTAGATCAGGAGTTTCAGATAGAAGTAATTGCCATATTTCACTTTGTTTATACTCCAGCATCTTTATTTCCCAAATCACTTTTATGCTTCCTGGCAATGTTTATGGCCATAATCTTTTGTCTTGGTCAAGTTCGATTTAACCTAATACTGGTTGGTTCATTCAGAAGTTGTTGTCCTTGAACTATAAAAAATGCTGGGTTATCTTTCTTCACTCAAGCACCTGCAATTATTGAGCAATTTCCATTAAATTTACACACAATGCTACAGTGGGGTTTGATTATGGCTAATATTTGACTGATACATTTACGGTTAAGGCCTTAGAAATTACACAGACTCAAGTTTTAAAATTGATCTTGTAAGAAATGAGATATGGTGTTTGCTTAGTGGTACTTTATCAGTCATATTCAATTAAAAAGAATGGCCATAGCAGATGTTGACATATTTCTACATCGACTTATACGTAGAGTTTTGTGTATGGAATTGAACTTTGACCTTTGAATACTTTGATCATGACGCCCAGTGAATTTCTTAAGAATTTTTATGCAACATCATTCAAATTTGGACCACAGGTACAGTTTGGGTTATAGAATTGAAACGATCTCTCTGTATGGATTATGTATTCAGTACAACTATGTTATAAAAATGCAACTTGTGCAAGCAGTGAAGGCAATAGATTTCATGTGAGCACCTTCAGAGCCATCATTTCCCTCTGTTTTTCAGGAACATGGAACAAGGAGTACCAAGAGTCTAACTTGAGATTTGGGGGATCTGAGAGGGGCAGACAACTGGTCGTGACATGACATGGCATGAATGTGAATTTTCATTCTATAATATTTTAGAATTTATCAATAAGTATGGGAAATTATGTTTCATGTCTCAGATGAAAACACCACCAACAATAATCACTTCTGCATAAAATCCCATCTGTAGTATTACAGATGATTTGGATTGATACAGTGTTGCATTGCAAAATCACTGACAATGGGCCAACAAGTACTGGAACTACCATTATATGATGTGCACCAAGCAAGAAAGAAATACCAGTACCACTTTAGTTATATTGGTATGTCAAAGCCAGGGATTAAACGTACGACCTTGTGCAGGCGGCAATGAAAACATGCTAATGGTCGTGCTGACCTCGTGCAGGCAAATATAACTGTTTTTATATCTTCTCTGTACAGTTTGAAATTATTTTTTGTGTCGTTTTGTTAATAGTGCATCCCTCGAGGCACAACTTAGACACAGAAAAATCTTAAAACCATTATGTAAGTAAGTCACTGTCTGCATGCTATTACAAATGGGATGAAATAAACACATCAATATCTTAAAGTAAAAAGTCCCATACATATAAGACAGTGTCCAATCACGCTAGACCTTACAGTTCATGGCTGGAACATCTCGGTAGCATCATACATCAGGGAACATGTTCTGACAGAAATGCTGATAAAACAAAGAGTAAGAGAGTTTGGCTAATGCACTGTAAGTTTGCGACACGGATATCAGCGAGATGAAAGCCAACTCAAGAAAGGCAGGAATAAAGTAATCATATGCAATCAATAATGTCTGTGCAGACAGACAATTAGGAGGCAAAATAGACGTTATTCTGACAGACAGTACGACAGATAGACAGAAAGATAGACAGATAAACGGACAGATAGATAGACAGGCAGACATTTGGCATGCTATATTTTAACATGATGATTTGGTAAGTAAACTAACAAAAAATCAGTCAAGTAAAACATAGTTCATATCTCTCTCGCTCAGACACCAGAGGAGTCCAAACATTGTCCATAGGAATTTGGCACTAACACTTTATGTTGGCCCACCTTTCTCCCTTTCTGTATAATATAACAGAACTGGATGTGGAACCCCAAAAATATAACAACACAATTTCTTAAACATGTTGAATAGCAATGTGACTTTGGCAATTTCCTATGAAATCTAGACACACATGGTTCAAATGCCTGTGGGCTGATCATAATGTCATACAATGTAATGTACCAGTACCATGATCTTTCATAACCTTGGTATGTCGTGGCCAGTGATCTAACATATGACATTTTGCCTAAGAGAAAGATGATCTAACCACCTGAGACTGGTACAATATTGCCAGATTGAAACTAAAGATAGAATTCATACTAAGTTTCAAGGTCAGTAGTATATCTTGCATTGTGAGTGCATAAGAAAGGAAAGCAAGAAGTAAAAGATAAATGGTCTACATAATTGTGTTTGCATGCAGACATTAAAGATCCTCAGATTCGAAGTGTATAGCATTATCTGAAAACCGATCGCCAACAATTTACAAATACGACTGCTTCAAACAACTTAACCACTTGGGTTCCATCTTTGATATGACATTTCTTAACAGCATGTTACAGACTTCTTTTTCACTAAAGTTAGGAACCGCCTGACAAGGATCCCCTCAGATGACCTGGTAATGCTAACATTGAGGCCTATTCAGTAAACCCTTATGAAGAAAAAAAAAGCCTGTCAAATGTGAGTTGTATCTAAGTTTTCTTTATCAAAAAAGAAAACATGGAAAGCTAAAGCTAGAATTTCTAAAGATATCACTGAGGGTGATGGAACCTCTGCTCAATACACAAGTTAGTTTCGTTATCTCAACATCAACAAAATCATTATCTTTACCTTGAGATATAAATATGTTGACTAATGAATTCTTATGTACCTGGAAACATGTGATGATATATAAGCAATCATTCCTGAAATCCAAGTTTCTTTCAGTTTACTCCATAATAACACTATCAAAAGGCGTCAAAATAAGATCACTGTTCTCATGAGAACAGCTCATATTATAGGTTTTGCAATTTTATAATTTAGTTTCTTGAATTTAATTTTGCTTAGCACTTATGATGACAATGGCAATACAGTTTGCAACCTTTTAATGAAGTCTATTACACTAAATGCACAGTTTGTGCACATAATCTACAAAAATGTGAAAACTTTCTGCAGTGATACTTATTGTTCACAGCTTGTAAATGTTTCAGCATCTGTTGAGATAATCACATAGCTTTTAGTGAGAATTTACCCATCTGACCCAAGAAATATGGTGCAAAAAAATTAAAACATGAAATGTCTACTTAAGAATAGATTTAATATAAATTCTAATTGAGAAAAAAATTGGGACTTTCAAAGAGACATACTTACTGTTGAGACTCTCAATGTTGATATATCGAGTATCTCCTGTATTAGTTTTTTCTTAATTTTCTAAAAACTACAGAATAGAAGAGACGTGTCTTTCACTGGTGAAATATATTTTGCTAATGGATAACTATAAAATTTCACTGCTGTTCCTAAGAAAGTATAACTATTAATAAAACCAAAATGAACAGTGTTTATAATTCCCAAGGGTGATAAAATTATTCATATTGGCAAGGTTGTCCCAAAGCCATAATAAGAAATTGAAGTTATTTATTATGAAACGTTTATTTAAACAAGAACTGGCACAAGAAATAGTATATCAAAAACGAATCCTATATTCCAAATTCCTACATAGCCTCAACATTATTATGTGAAGGAGAGGTGTAGATGATATGATAAATAGATGAAGCAAGAATTATCACTTAAGGTGATTAATACCCATGCATCCAACCTTCATGTAATGTGAGAGTAGGGCAGGATGTGACATGATGCTAAGAGTGTCATTCCTATACATAGTTCCCATGTTAGTGAATATCCCTACTCTCGGGAGCAATCTTTAAATGCAAATTTAAGGGTTTTTTATATGAATGAAAATTCATTTTTCTATATAATTTCATTATTTCTGGTCCAAAAATCAAAATGTATACACCATTAAAAAGCTCTTGAAATTCATATTGTTAGGATAAAATATTTCTTAAATGTATAGAAGTACAAAAAAGAAATACAACGTAATAAAGGTATGGGAACATCCTTTAACAAAATAAACAGTGTAACTTTTTGGGGTATAATGTTTTTATCTTAAAATTCATCAAAATATTATTTATATATTTAATTTGACTAATTAAAGCTGTTTAATTTGACATCAATATCAGTAAGATAGACTGAAAAATAAAAACACAGTGGTGATTTAAAAATGCAAGTATTTTCAAATGTTGACCTGCATTAACTGAAGCCTCTAAAGATGCCTGCCAAAAAGTGTCTTATCAGTGCCTAGGACATCACATGGGAATTATGTATATAGCTCCTATCTCAGAGAAGATGGGGTATTGCTCACCAAATTTGGTATTTAACTTGACCTCTACTTTCATACTTTCCAGTCCTATAAGCGGGGATTAATTATGTAAACAAAAAAGTAGTTCCCAAACTTTTATTGCTGTTCAACAGACAAATTCTTTAAAAAGAAAATAAAGGTCAAGTTAAATGTCAAATTTGATCATAGACCAACTTACAGTTCTTCGTCAATGTACACCTCTTCAGCTTCTGTTCCTACTTTCTTGGCACCTTCCCTTATACCATAAGGGGCTAAAACAAGGAATTTAAAAAATATTATTACCTACCATAATCCTCCACTCAAGCATTAAATATCACAACTTGAATACTGTTCAACACAACATATACCTATACATAAAAACCTTATTCAAAACCTCAAACAGCTTCAACCTTGTGAAATACAAATACAATGTGCAAATACAAGATTTTAGGATAGATGAGAACAGAGTAGGATGGACAGGCAGAAAGACCTCTATGCCCCCACCCGACATTAAAGCAGGGCATAATAGGTCAAAATATTTAACAGATCAACAATCCCTCCTCTGAATCAGTCAACTTACAATATTAGGTGATCCTTTATAATCGTGTTGTGAGCTAATATGAATAAATTTACCAGAACTCTTGTATATCTTAATTATTTTTGCTCCAAAGGAAAAATTAGGAAAGGTGCATTTAAATGGAGAAAAACAGATTTCTAGTCACATTTTCACAGTGTCACTCAAATTTTAATGTTTTTATACATAACAGGTCACGTTCAATAGTAGAAAGTTAGTTTATGACATGGGTGAGGTGATGAAAAAAATACTGTATTTCGATGGTTTGGTGCAATACTATGATTTCTACATACAGAGAAGTAGTTACAATAGTTTTGCATCAAGTCCTCAATTAGCATTCATTGAATGCATACTTTAACATTTTTCTTGCCTAAAATAATAAGAAACTTGAAGACCCTCATAATTTGTATAATTTCAATCAGCATAATATGGCCATCATTAAAGATATATGTTTGTTTTTCATGTTTCGACCAACTCAACAAAATCAGTAACAATTTCTTTTTATTATCCCCGTACCAACAATTTTCATTTTTGAAAAGCCATTCAGCTTTGCAATTGTCAGTGTTAAACCCTCCCCACCTTTTAAAAAAATGTATACCTACCTACCCACCAAAAATGTTCTGAGTAGAAACACTGCAAACATACCTATTTTTAATGCCGGCCTAAAGGGTTCAGTACCTAAGAAATATACATCTTAGATCCTCAATGCATAATCAGAACATACGGCAGTGAACCGAGGAAATAGATACTTTTGTTGCACCGTGTGTTAAGTATAACTCTCATTCCATTGTGACGAATTTAGACACCAGAAGCCTTATTTCTCTATTAAACTTTAAATGAAAATTTTCATAACATATGCAAATTTCACATATGTAAAAGAGAACTCGGGGATTGAGGCAAAACTATTGTTACTACATATAACCAAAGAAGCAGATACAATAATCTTGATCATAAACTCAATTACTTTTTGTCAATATCTTCACAATTGTTTTACATAGAGATGCAACATTATCCACGTTTAAGTAAACCCATGCTGTTCTAGTCAATAAACAAACAAGTACACAAGCCTATTGTTTGGATTATTTGGAAGATGTCTTACTAACATAATTTGTTGGATAAAATCAGCATTTCCATGAGTTTAGGGAAAGAATATACCAGGGGTAGATTGCCATTTTAGGGGAAACAAAATGAATTTGATAAAATGTTCAAGGGGAAGGTTCCGATGAAAGATTCATATGCAAAAAAGTTCTGACAAAGTTCTCCTATCCCAAAAGATCTTTCTCTACCAAAAGCCTGTCAAATGTCATAATACAGAAACCACTTACGATCAGTGATAATGGCATCAAATAGCATTTGCTGACGCCACAACCTGTCTTTGGAGGCATCTGCAACAAGGGCATCCACATACAGGTGTTCTGTGCCGTACTGACGGAGATTAGAGCGAATACTCTCATCTGCTGCACGCTTCTTCTCGTTACATCGACTAGGGCGTGCTGCAATTCAACAACATGCAATAACCTTTGTGCTGGTAACAGGCACAGTGATTCATAACAATAGTGATACTAGTTTGCCAATAAACAGTTTAAACTGGTTGTTATGCTCAATTGTAGTAAGCAGCTTGTTCTCTCAATCCCAAAATGACATTTAACCGTTTACATGTATTGACTAGTTTTTATTCAATGTCAAGGAGAGAAGGTGAAACTGCCTGATCAGGGTCTTCTCTGGTTTCAACTACAATAGTGTAACTCAGACGAAACTGCCTGATCAGGGTCTTCTCGGGTTGCAACTACAATAGTGTAACTCAGATTCTACACAGCAAGAAAAATTCTTCGTTTCATATAAAAATTCTTCGTTCTGTAACTTTATTATTCATCAAGTCTTAAATTTGTACATGACTATTCATAAGGCAAAATGTTAATGATAAATCATCATTCTTTTCAGCAGTCAGTTAATCCTATTTCTTAAGCTGGCTGCTAAAGACAGTAATAATATTACCCATGACAGACAGTAGACAATGTTTTGATGTATTTTTCTGAGAAAATTAAAGATTTCAAACAGGACCCTCACTAGGAATCTGAAAACTGGAGTTCTTGACAAGGCTTTCCCAAAAGGTTGGAATTCCTCCCAGAGCTCAGAAAGTGTACTTTTCCTAAGAAATGAATTCATAACTCCTAATTTGGAATTAATGAGAATCCAGTCAATGTCCATACTGTACATGTAATCTTGAATGCCTGAACAGAAGCAACCAATAAATGATGGTATGAACATTTAATATTCTGTTTACACTGTGCAAGGTAGATAACTCTGAAACAGAGAAATGTATACATCAAACAGATTTATCTTTCTTTAATGCAACACTGTTAAGGCTCCATGAATACCAACAACTGGCTTTATCCTACAAGAGTCTGCCACAACAGATCATACATCAAAACCAACACTATGCAAACCAGAACATATACATAAACTTGCATGATGTAGGGGTAAAAAAATATAAAACACTTATGTTGATTATGTACTTAACCCTTTCTCTCATATAGACTCATTTTGACGCCCTCAATAGGTACCACATAAAGCCTGATCTGCAGAAAACCCCAGTTAAACCTTACCAAATTTAATTACAAAATCCTCATTACCAGACCACTGAGGAGCAGCGAACAGCATAAAACCTGATCAGCCTGCGAGTTACTCACAGGCTGATCTGGTTTTATGCTGTTCGCATAGGTCTTTTCATGGTATCCTCTATGAGGGAAAGGGTTAAGGGAATTTCATGGGTACATTTATAAGTTGGCTCATGTTCTGGAAAATGTTTGGTCCATGAATTGAACAGTTTTCTTAAAAGTTTAAAACACTAAATGTCCCACAAAAATTAATGATTTTTCAAAATTAAAGATTTTTCAGTAAATGAATTAGGTGTTAATATGGTAAAAAAACAAAACATATGTGCCTAATACTGCAATATGCTTTTAACCTACATATGTACCTGATTAACAACTCCAATAACGATTAACTAATGAATATATTAATAAACAAAACAATAAATCAATCAATTGTACCTACCCTTAGCATGCAGAAGGGGATAGTCAATGTCAGTCCCCATTACATATGCTCCATAGTGTGCAGCAGCTACCAGTAAACTCCCTGGAAATTATTCTTTTAAGATCAAACATGTCTGAAACTATGTCATGTCTGTCTAGACTCTAAACCTGTCATACAATATCCTTAACTAACCCAATACTTACCATTCCGGATTTAAAGATGTATTCAAACTGACTTACAGACTATTCAGTAGCTGAAGAGGGATAACAATTAACCTGGTTTAATTTTTGTTTGTGATACTGATTGTGAACAATTGACCTAGCCATGAAAGGAATTTTCCACAGCTAAAAATCATAAAATTGCATGATTTTGCATCAGTTATGTCAAATAAGTTCTTCTACATGTACAGTGGTCATGTGAATCCTTAATGGGTGATTTTTTGAATTAGTTGTGTACTAAAGACTTCTTTTAATGTGCCTGTCTGCCTTGAATGGCACTTCTAGGTTGGTCAAACAATAGTTAATGTCTTTGGTGGGGGGGGGTGGGAGAAAGGTTGACTAGGCCTAATCAACTAATCAAACATTTGTCAAACCTTCTATATGAAGGAGTATTTCATTGCTCGTTTCGACACATGTGCTTCCTCTCGCATCAAAGACCATGCTAATGCTGCCATCAGCGCAAATTTTAGACCAATATACATGTAGTGCTGCCTCACTTCAATCTCTCACAGTAAACAAGTGCAATGATACCACAGTAGCATCTCACATTATCCTGAAACTGGGCAAACCAGTCCTGGAACTACCCTTGTTTCTTGCAGAAGCCTCATCTCCGGTACTGGTTCATCAATTAAAGAGGGTTTCATAACTGAGCGCTGATAGACCTATCTAAGAACAGGTGGTCACATAACTAATTGTATCATACCTGAGCCAACAAATGGGTCAAAGATGAACATATTCCGGTCAACCATGCCCAGGTTTGCCATGATCATCGACAATCCAGCGTCCATACTGGTGTTAGCTGAAATACACAAGGGACACTCTGTACAGGTGGTCTCTCAATATGGGAGGTAATCCTCAAGATATTGGAATCTCCATATTTCTTTAAAATGCTTATTAAATGAACAGTATCTCAGTACAAAGATCAGGTCCCAAAAAAATGTATGACTCTTCAGAAAGGGATTATTCAATACAGGGAACTCTAAAAAATGTGTTTACTACTTAAAATGTATCAAATGTTGCTGATGAAATGATGAAGCTGAAGAAGAAGAAATAGATGATGATGATGTTTGTTAGTTGGGTTTAACATCCCACTGACAGTATTTCAGTCATTTACAGATAAAGCGCTGCCACACTGAATTATCTTGCCATGATGATAATAATGATGATGATGATGATGATGAAAAAGAAGAAGAGGAAAAAAGATGATGATGATGATGATGATGATGATGATGATTATGATGATGATGAATGATGATGATGATGATGTTGTGATGATTATTCTTACCAATAAAATGTCTTTTTTGCAGATGATATTCCCTGATTGTGTCTCTCTGGCCATCTGCCACCTTCAAAACAACATAACACTCATCAAGCCATTCATTCCATGCTTTATTTCATTTGTATGTTGATTTTTGTCTACAGTGAAATCTCGTTTGTTCGGACACTTTGGTCCTTGGTAAATCATGGATTAATGAATTTTCTGTATTAATGAATCAACCCATATCTCTTTTTTTTTTCTTTCTTTCATACTTTCTCATTGTACTCTCTGTGTGTATGTATGTTTGTTACCTTTGCATTTCATCAATAATAACTATATTTTAAAATAATGTGCTTAGGTTTATATATGAAATGTATTTAAATTGATATTTACAGATGATGCATTGGTTTGAATTTATTTAGTCCATCCCTGACATCAGCATACTTTAGGAGAAGAAAAAGACATCTGAAGAAGGTGACAGCAAAATTGTGACCAATTTCTTGTTCTGCGTTCATGAGCAAAATTATAATTATTTTAACCAAAACAGTCACCAACAATTGAATAATAAATGTATGCACTGAAAACAAAACATATGGACAAAAACTATCTAAAGAAGGTTGGCTTTTACATCTCTTTTTACAGCATACATCTGCAGTTGTGAATGAATTTTACTTTCTTTACTTGCTAATTAGTACATTATATATTGTAGCTTGCAGCTATACCAGCCCTTAATTGTCCCCTTTGTTTATGTGTAAATAATTTGCAGGTGACACTTCCATGGCAGTCATGCACTAAGAATAGTCAGAATGATGTCTAAAAATAGTAGGGGACAAATCCAGTCTGAACTGGTACCCAGATTATCCAGATTTTGAATAGCAAAAGGAAGATTGATTCCCAAAATGGATGTCTGGATCCGGAACACGAATTTCATATTATCAAAGCATTTTGATGTTGTGGAAATCCATTCCAAGAGAAAAGTGTCCAGATGGCGAGATTTCCGAAGCAATAGAGCCCAAACTAATGAGGTTTTACTGTATATTCATTTGTTATAAATGGCTGTTTTTATAAAATTTTGTCATTCATTTTTACAAATTTTCTGCTTTATTTCTTGGATAGAGTGTATTATTTGCAACCTTTTTCTGTGATCTAGCAACAACTAAAAATGTTTAAACATTATTAATTTAACATCATTAGTTCATCAAAAAATCAACGTTTAAACCCATGCCACATTAACTAGATGCATTTTGGAACATTGGCGAAAAAGCAGATCTAGATCCAAAACATGGTCTCTTCTGTTTGCTTCTGGAACTAAGCCTCTACACAGGTTGCATGGCAAACAAAAATCCAATGTTTCATAATTATGCCTTTTAAAATTCCATCAAATTAATAATCATTATTCCATTAAAATATATAGGTAATTTTTTGTCATTTTAAGCCTTCATAATATCATTCAGGCTTGATTTGGCAAACAATTTTCATTCAAAAAAGAAACAAGAGGGCCATGATGGCCCTGAATCGCTCACCTGAGTACCATTGCTTCAACTGATGTCAAGGTTTTTAAACAGACAAGGATTCTGATATAACTTAATCTAAAACATTTTACCCCTGACAATACTACACACCAAATATCTAAGCAATGGGCCATATGGTTTCAGAGAAGACTTGGGCGCAGGGTCATTTATCACCGTAGGGCCAAGACTTTGAAAATCTTTGTAATGAACCATAAGATGCTACTACATACCAAAAATCTTAGCTCTAGGCCTTATTGATTCATAGAAGAAGATTTTTTAAGATTTTCCTATATAACTCTATGTAAAACACGTGACCCTGGTGCGGGGTCATTTATCACCATAGGGCTATGATTTGTACAATCTTGGTAGTGGCCCATAAGATGATGCTTCATACCAAATATCTAAGCTCTAGGCCTTATGCATTCATGGAAGAAGATTTTTTAAGATTTTCCTATATAACTCTATGTAAAACAAGTGACCCCTGGTGCGGGGTCATTTATCACCATAGGGCTATGATTTGTACAATCTTGGTAGTGGCCCATAAGATGATGCTACATACCAAATATCTAAGCTCTAGGCCTTATGGATTCATAGAAGAAGATTTTTTAAGATTTTTCTATATAACTCTATGTAAAACAAGTGACCCCTGGTGCGGGGTCATTTATCACCATAGGGCTATGATTTGTACAATCAAGCCGGACGCACGCACGGACGCACGCACGGACGCACGGACGACGGACGACGGACGCCGGACAAAAGGCGATCAGAAAAGCTCACCTTGAGCACGTTGTGCTCATGTGAGCTAAAAACAATATGACATAGTTGAAGGACTGCTCAGATTGTTAACTAAACATTTGCTAGAATTTGGTTTCATATGCAATTTTTTTATAAATGTATAGCGGCATCTTTGAAAACAATATCCATCCCAAAATTGCATCTTAAAATAGACATTGTTATTCATATAATAAACATTTTTCACATTAAATCATCAAGCAACTTCAAAGTTTCACTCTCTGCTTTAACCCTTGAAATAATGTAAACTAATGAATAAATAATGTAATATTGATCCATTCTATGTTTAAAGATAAATTTTAACACATACCTGTAACTGTTACAGGGTTGGACCAGTACTCTGAGCCTAGAAAGGTTTTAAATATTCTAACCCCAAGTCAGGATCAAACCTTAAAATCTACTGTCACTGAAAACAACAACTGAACCAGGGAGCCCTTCTTCCAACAAGCAACAAATCTAATGTTATGAAACTTGCCCATTTTCCAAAGAAAATCTCCTTGGATGGTCTGGAGGTTTCTCCCCAAATGGTCCATAGTATTCTATAAGGAAGTAGTTGTGAGCAGGGTTCTTCAGATCAACGTTACCACGGAAACCAAGCACATCCGATGGCAGATCCTGTAATATTACATCAAGAAATTACAGATGTGTTTAGCCAGAAACTTCTTGAATACTTTAGGAAAAGGACAAGGTCACAAGGTGAGGCAGTATTGGGATGTTTAAGTTGAGGTAAATCCTAGCTTAGGATGTTTCATGAACTCCTTTCCTGTATTGATGATGAATGTCTCCCTTACAAGACTATTGGTGGAGAGTGGGGGGGGGGGAAACTTAATCCTCCTATAAGACTTGACTATTTGAGTTTACCGTCGCCTCAACTATATTTTAGTCATATAGCAACGTACAGCTAATTACAGGTGGAGGAAGACCCTGAATGCACAGAGACATCCGGGTAGAACCACCGACCTACCGCAAGCCAGCTTGAAGGCTTCCTCACATGAAAATCCGAATGACCCTGCCAGGATTCGAACCCACGCGGTGAGTGGCTGAGTGAGTGTCCTCCTATGAGACTGATAATAACCCCAAAATATGAAATGAAAACTATGAAAGCATCACAGCCTTGATCTTAAGATCCAGTCTACAGCCGTGTATTTGGATAGTATAGTGGGTATCTGGATAATGTAGTGGTATACACACTGGCTTGTCACCAATTAAACCCAGGTTCAAGTCTGTACAAAGATAGACTGCAAATGGAATCAACACTATCATATAAAGACATTTTATTGCTGTCCAACTGTTGTAAAAGAAACAAGATCTATCATGGGTGGTGATGAGCACCAACACCTTGACTCAAAATTATGAAAATATATTGTATGTTTCATGAAACAGGAATAAGGATGCTACAGAAATGGCCAATGCATGTGATTCTTATATTGCTGTCACATCACTTTGTGAAGTTAAGCATGAGTATGACAAGGTTTAAACCTTAGAGCCAGTTGTACAATTCAAGGGAGGTTACCTCTATCCTCTTGATTTTTTCCTTGTTTGATAGCGACTTGTTGAAAGTTGTTACTGTGTAACGGTACGATTCCTGACAATTCAAATGTGGTTCCTGAAAATAAACACAACTCAAGATTATATGATGGCTTCCCCTATGCTGTGACCTCCACTGATATAACATATAATTATTTTTTTCTGCAGGTGCAAATTATTTGCAGTTTGGGGCCTAAAATGGTTTAACTTATTTTCACTTATATAATATTTGCGGACTTCTAAAATGAATTGATACAACTTTTGTGGATTCTTTATACAAAGTGCATTTCATTTTATGAACAATTAGATCATTTTGAAACATTTTCATAAATCTATTATACATTTAACACAAGCAACATTGTTTTCAGATATGTTTCATGTAAAAATAGTGCTAAAACATACACTGACTAAAAGTTTCAAACTTACGAATTCCTTTACAACAGTAATTCAGTCCGATACTTTGCGTGATGATAAAGCCTCTGATAAAGGTCCATTTGGGTCTGGCAAACCCTTTCAGACGCGCCATTACAATTGCGAGTCACAAACTGATATAAACGTGTTTGGTTAGCCAGGACATGTATTGTGTCACTTCGCTTATACGCAAACACAGGTGAAATGCTACAATAACAGCATAGCGCATCATGTGTGAAAAACCATTAGTACTGTTAAAAGTGATTCAGGGGAAGTGGACTGACTGTACTGTCTGTATGACAGTCAAGCGACTAGGAGGAAAAATGTAATGAACAATCTGCGCATTTAATATTTGCAGTCTGCTAGCATCCACAAAATTCCGCAAATAATATGACATGTTTTATCAGCATTTAGAAAAAAAAAAAACCTTTATTTTACCATGTTATAAAGTCAAGCTATCCTGAAAAATAGAATATGTAAATACTAGTGGGTTATTTCTGCGGATGCAATATTCTATATAAAAATGGGTTAGGATTATTTTTCTGCGATTTCTGACCCAGGAGGAATTTATTTCTTTGCTTGCTTATATTGATATTTAAAGCAAACATATTAAGATCTCTAATTCTAAGTATAAAAAGAAAAAGTTATTGTTATCCTGATGGAAGCGTTAGCCGAAACGTTGAAGTAATAACAATAATAATTTTTCCTACGTGTTGTCGTTGATTTTTTCTACACTAATTCTAAGTATTACACTAAGGAAAATCCCTCTATATTACATCTCACATACTATACCGTCAATCATACCATACACAATTTCACAGTTGTTTTGGTTTAAGTTAGTAACAAACATGAGTCAATCCATCACTTGACTTTTTAATTGTATGTTTATAAATTTTCAAATGCATCTTTTAAACTAGATTCTTCAGTTGTAAATAAACTTCTAGGGCAATTCAATCAGAGAGCAAACCGCTGGTATACATGCGAAAATATGCAGTTTGCATTGTTTGACAAGTAATTAAGACCCCAAAGTGGAGAAAATCTCTCCGTCCCCTGTCGTATTTTTACTCTTTGTTCTTTTCATCCATTTCCTTTAATTACAAACCATTCAACAATTTACAAAACTACAATGACTGGTTGCTTTGTTTTAATGCTAGCGGTAACAGGCTCTTGTTGACAGAAATACCGCCGCAGCGTATTTTATATAGATTGGTATCTAATGACCTGAAGAGTTTTACCCTACTTATGTTTTTCTACTGTAAGTTAATTTCCAAGGATTTTATTTCCATGGATTTGTGTTCACCTGCAGAACAGCAGAAATAAAATACCCACAGAAATAATCCTCTATACAGTAAGTCAGGTAAAGACTAGCTGAATACTTACAAGGAAAGACTTTGGGAGACTCCTCAATTTTTCGCCCAATTCCTCATAATTACTGCCTCTGGCCCACAACTGGTATACTGACCTACAGAGTAATATAACACTTGTCATCATGAAATACCAATAAACATTTCTAATCATGATTTTCATGGTTCAAATTGATTCTTTTCAATGATTTCAAAGTCCTTTCAATTTAATATTCTGATTGATTTTAATAGTTTATGTGTAGTACAAAGGCACCAGGTAAGTTCAAGCATATATGTTGTATTCCACATGATTCAAAACACAGGGTGGGTTGCTTAAACAAAATGTTCTAATGTAGTTTGCTTGCATTCCCTTTGTGTTCTATGCAATAATTTTAATAATTTTAGTGAAAACAATCTACATTCAAATGAACACGATGGCCCAGGGGAGGGCCTTAGACCTTGGGGGTCAAGGTCATTTAAAGGTCAAGGTCACCTGGCTGGCAGAGTTGATCAAGGTGCATGCACCTGTGAATTTTGGAGGCTGTAGGTGGAAGGACTTCTGAGTTATAATCAAGGTTAAAGTTTTTGTAACAAACAAACAGACAGGCAACAAATATAATTCTGCAAGATAAAGCAAAAGATCCATGCAATTTCATGTTCATGTACTTTCGCACATGAACACTTAATTCTAGTACATCCAAAATATGTTGTTTTCTGCATTTAATGAACAATTAAGAAATATTCATTTCACAAAGTGGAAAACTGAAACCAAGTCCACCATGTTTGTTTACCATTTTACTGCATTACAAAACTTTGAAGACAAGAGTGCCAGTGTTGCCACAATATACGCCGCCACAAAATATAAAGACCAAGAGGGTCCTTTTAATTATTGCTTTTAACATTTCTGTAAGCTTAAGCTCATAATGAAGTCTGTGAGACCAATTAATTTAGCTGAACAGAGATAGAACCCTAAAAGGCTTCCAATATGAAAGTAGGTCAAATAGCAGTATCAATATGAATCCTTTTTTCTTTCTCCGCATAACCTTTGCAAAAATAACTATGCCAGAAAATCCCTGCTTTATGCACTTTTACCTGTTTAGAAATTTGAGTTGTGTTTTTTGAAGAGACCATGTTTAGAAAGGCTTAATTAATGCAAATATTGATAAACATCAAAATCCCTGCTTTGTGCATATCTACCCAGTATAGTAATGACATTGCCCAAGTTTTGAAAAGATTAGGTCAGAAACATACAAGGAATTGCATTCACAAGGCTGAAATATCAATCAGCTAAAGAGACTAAGTTTCAAGGGACGAAAACCTTGCAAAAATTAATGAACTGGAAATCACCACTTCATGCACATCTACCCATTATAGTAATGCCACAGATCAAGTTTTTAAATGATTCATTCAGAAATGTATAAGGAGTTGCATTCACAAGGCTGCAATATCAATCAGCTACAGAGACTAAGTTTCAAGGGACACAAAACTTGTAAAAATCAATGAACCAAAAAATCGCCACTTCATGCACATCTACCCATTATAGTAATGACATTGACCAAGTTTTGAAAAGATTCATTCAGAAATGAAGGAGGAGTTGCGTTCACAAGGCTGCAATATCAATCAGCTATAGAGACTAAGTTTTAATGGACACAAATCTTGTAAAAAACAATGAACCGGAAAGTCACCACTTCATGCACATCTACTCATTATAGTTATGACATTTACCAAGTTTTGAAAAGGTTCATTCCGAAATGAAGGAGGAGTTGCGTTCACAAGATATGGACATACGGACGTACGGACAGACGGAGAAGATGAGCAAATATACAACCGCCTCCTGTGGCGTATAAAAAACTAATTCTACCTCTATTTCTTATGTAAATAATACCATTTCAAATACACAAAAGTTAAACTACCATAAAATGTTTTGGAACTTTCCATCTGTAAATGCCCTTCATAATTATGTTAGATATGACATGTGCATATCAGTTTGAAATCATACAAGAGTTTGAATTCTAATCTAGATAAGGGGAAGTTTGGAATGGTACTGAATGAATAAAACAACGGTGTATCTTATACCATATTTATGCTAATGTGGGACAAATAATCGGACTGGATACTGGATTTAAGATAATGCACCAATTAGATATCTGCATATGACTTCATAAGTTTAATTTTTACTTCTTTTTATATTGACAAACATGATGACAGACAGCCCAGAAATTAATATTCATAACAGTTTGTTTGTTTATTCGTATGGTTTAACATCCCACTGACAGTATTTCAGTCATTTGGAGACGATGTCAACTTGAGACAGATATAGTGCTGCCACACTGCAGTATCATGCTGTAGACATGTGGCATGATACCACACCCAGTCACATTATCCTGACACCAGGCCAGCCAGTCCTGCAACTACCCTTATATGTTGAGTGCCAAGCAAGGGAGCTATAACAGTATCATTATTTTATGACTATGGTATGTCAAGGCCGGGGACCGAACCCATGACCACCAGCACCCGAGGCGGACCCTCTAACCACTCAGCCACCGGGGATGGTCATAACAATTTAAACAATAAAAAAATGCAGAAAAGTTAAACATGGAAAAATACATTAGTACTTTTTTTCAGCATGTGTTGGTATCATATAAATTGGGAAACAAGTTCTTTCAACTTATACAAATCCCTCTCAACAGTTCCTGGGTTGGACCAGTACTTGGCACTTGTAAATTTCATAATAGATTCTGTGCCCAATGGGATTAGAACCCAAAACCTTTGCAACTGCAGGTATGTACACTACCTCTGTTCCACCACACCTTCCAATGGTTAATCATGAATACAAAGACAACACTGAGCAGCAGAATAATTTGCATGTGCATGTCTGAGGCAATACCTGACTAGTACAGATCTGCTGGCTATTTTATGGGCATCCTCTTCCTTCGGTAATTCCACTGTCATAAATGGACTCTGGTAAAACATATATAACGACTTATATATCATACACATATACTTTGCTTACAGTTATCTGATTTAGAATAACGCTTACAAAAAATGTACTGATATCTTATTTCTACAAAATTTAGCTCTATTCTTACACAGCAGAATATGATCAAGTCGTAACTTTGTTCATGTATATTCAAGAGGAAAAGAGAGTTAATGCAGCACAACAGGTGATAATTTATCTTTGTGCCAAATGATATGTTATAATGTAACACCATACAGGTAGATTTAGAAACATCTGAAAGAAATAGGAAGCTATCAGACACAATAACAAAAGGATCTGAGGAAAACATAAAAAAATTCAACAAACACAGTTCTTCTTGTTAACCCTTTCCCTCATAGAGGACACCATGAAAAGACCTATGCGAACAGCATAAAACCAGATCAGCCTGCGAGTAACTCGCAGGCTGATCAGGTTTTATGCTGTTCGCTGCTCCTCAGTGGTCTGGTAATGAGGATTTTATAATTAAATTTGGTAAGGTTTAACTGTGGTTTTCTGCAGATCAGGCTTTATGAGGTACCTATTGAGTGCGTCAAAATGAGTCTATATGAGGGAAAGGGTTTTAATAAAGTTTTAGTGTTATCATGATATGTACGATGAAAATTTTCATTACTATGATCATAACACTATCATCATTTTAAATGTTACCTGCACATCACGAGTTGGAACCTCTACACCAATGTTACATAGCTTCAGTATAGAGGACAGTTCCTGTAAAGAATATAAAGGAAAATATTATTATAATTATCTGAGGACAATAAAGCAATAGGAAAGCTTGTTGCTGTTTTTTTACCTGAATTTGACATCCAGTCAACAGTTTTAAATTATATGGGAAATTTGTCAACACAAAATAAATAAATAAAATATATATATATAGTGCTGCCTCACTGCACTAACCTGCAATAGACATGTAGCTTTATAAAAATCCTGACACTTGACTAAAAAGTCTTGAAGTATCCTTCTTTTAGTACAAAGCACAAGGGAGACATACCAGTACCTTTTTAACGACTTTCTTATGCAAGAAATTGGAGAGCACTCTTACTTCTCTACCACTGGTGCCGAAATGTTTGTTTGTTGGGTTTAACATCCAGCTAGGTGCCAACAATATTTCAGTCATTTGGAAACTATGCCTATTTGAGACTGATACAGTGTTGCCACACTGCAGTATCATGCCGTAAACATGTGACATGATACCACACGCAGTCACATCCTAACCATTTGGACAAACAGCCCTGGAATTACTCTATGTGCAGAGTTCAGAGTGCCAAGCAAGGTAGCTGAGGCTAGTATATTTATTAAGTTGTCATGAAACTTTATCAGATGAAGCAGTTAAAACAGAACACTGTCAAATTTCCCATTAATGACTAGGTAAACAGCTCACAATCAGTATCAAAAATAAAGACAGGAGTTCTTTTGCATAGCTGTAAAAATCCACTCGTCCGCTCGTATGTACGAGTGAATTTCAGGGTCGGACGAGCATAATTTCCCTGAACACTCGTCTGACTAGACGAGTAACTTTTCGCGGCCAAGAAAGAAATGTGTCAGTAAAAAATGAATTTCATATTGTTACGATGGTCAATGAAGATCATAAAATGCTTTACTTGATCAGGGGAGCTAATTTTGACAAAATATCACCATAGCGACGCTCATTTTTCAGAAAGATCCGTAAGATCTAGCGCAGACTGGTTCTCAATATTCTAGTGTTTTTTCAATACATTTTTTGTTTGTTTGTGGCACAGTCCAGAACTGCGGCATAGTCAGGGACAGCAAATATGTTAAAAATGTCGGAACAATTGTCAATGAAGATGACGAAAATACAAAAAAGCGAGAGTTAAAACATAGTCAGCAGCAAAGCGCTTACGATAATCTGAAACGCACAGGAAAAGCCCCAGATCATTGGTTTTCTGGCTTTCCGTGGTTGACAAAAAAAAGAAAAATTGTTTTGCGGTGTTTCCACAAAATAACAAAAGCTTTACAACTTTATGGGAAGCAAAAATTAAAATCATTTTAGGATGAGCTAACTTTGTTTAAGGACGAGTAAGAATTTTCAATTACTTTTCCTACAGGACGAGTGACCTAAAAGAAAATTTTACACCCCTGTTTTGTGTAATCCAGGTCAACCATAGGCATTGATTATCCAAGTATAGCTGTACAGCCTTCAAGCTAATATGATTGCAAAGATTTGTAGAACCTGGGAAGGTCAATTAACCTTGCAGGAAACACATTCAACAAGTTAAAAAAAAAACACTTATAACATGGGATGAATACATAATCTACACAAACATCATGTTTCTAAAATAAAGTATGGCATTTTTTTTCTTATTTTTTTTCCATTTCTTATTCATTTTCTATTAAATGAAAGATATAGCTTGAGTAGATCTTGTCATTATTCTTTTTTTTCCCTTTCATTCCGTTGTACTCAGTAAAAATAAACCAATGCCAATAACATTTTGATGTCTTACTTTGCTATTGTTTAGCCTTACATGGAATTTATAGGTTTTCATTTTTTATTGCCATTTTCATCATTTATGTTGCCTGAAATTTCAACTGCCATTCATTTTAACCAGATATTGACATGTGATAATTGCCTTAAATTCAATTTCCTAAGAATATGATAGGTTACTTGCTAGACATAAAACAGTTTAAGAAGTACATGACCTTCATGTTATCACTCGGCAAATGTCTGTCAATCAGTGCAAGTGGGCAGAGCACATTTTATTTTTATAGTTAACTAGCTAATAAGTTTCGATATTTTTTCTTACTGTTTGTTATTAACTAAGTGAGAATCATCAACTGACCAACATTAAATATATTAAATGGCCTGTCACTTTTATGGAAGCTCACAAAGACAGGTTCCATTTAGTAAAAACAAACAATACCCGTATACACAGAGCTCTGACAACAGGGGGTGTGATACAAAAACCACAGGGGACAGGCATCCATAGATTCAATTTCGGTGTCTGACTGAAAAGTTGCATGTCCCTTGGACATCCGATTGGTAGAATCTGAGTGTCCACGGTCGATTCTTGGATGTCAATGGCTACACCCGAAATCAACCTGTTTTGTACTATGACGTAAACTTGTTTACAAGATCGTACAGTAGTAGTTACCACAAACAGAATTTAATATTAATCGTTAATAAATAAAAAAAATAACTGTTACAAATGATCATCGTGACAAAGAGTGACATACAGCAAGTCTAAAATCCAAATGTTCATGGGCGAAGTGAAGAAGATATCTTCTAACAGGCATGCTGATGGGCGCAGCCATTTTGAACCGCACTTTATGTAGGTGTTCCATAAATACAGCACGCTTGTAAAAATAGTATGAACTAGCTTGAGCTACTATACATAATATATAGCTTACAAGTATTTATAATGGCTTTTCCCCCGTTTATGACCTTACTGATCTGTGTCTTTGGTTTGTGTACGTTATTTAAACTGTCTGACAGTAAGAGATGCGGTTTTAAAGAACTTCTGCTAGACTGGTAAAACATTTTACTTGTATTTTCTCTTTAAACTATAAAAATGATTTGTTTTAAATTTGGAAATTTGAAATAAGGTATTGAAATGGATGCAATGACAGGCCAGGATCCAGAATTTTTTAACTGTGTGTGTGGGGGGGGGGTGTAAAGATATGTTTGTGATGTCAGTGCTAGGGGGGGGGGGGGGATATAGTAGCTTTCTTTATAGTTAGATATATGTTATATGATTTATATATTGAAATCTATTTTTTGGGCTAAGTAGTTCTGTTACTTGGGGTTGAAATTCTTCAGCGTTTTTTATGCTTTTTGTCCCTAAAATCAACTTCAATCCTTATTTTCTTCTGTTTTGACAAGATTCTTGACCCGTGCGGGCTGTTTACCTAACAATCGTTCTTGGGAATAAATGATAAAAATAAAACCCTATTTTTCAAATGCAAATATGATTATAAATTATTATAAAATAATAATGAATTAAGTTCATAAGTTGGTGTAATGAATATTAATTAAACACTGAATAATTATAATTTTTTCCGCTTATATCATATTTTGTTATACACTTCTGAGATTCGAAACCACGCGGAGGAATACTGAAGAAACACCAAAATAAGTTCTTTTTTTAAATACTGAGTTAGCTATTTGTATTTTGCTGAGATTCTCGGCGTTAAAATAACTCTGTAGATAACATCAACGAAATAATAAATTCTCAAAGATATACAGTCATTTTCATTAAAAGAATAAAAATTCTAAATGTAGAGCCAAAATGATACCCGGTCGAAAGTTATTACAAGTAAGGCATATAAAGTGCGGATTATGGGAGATAAGAGGTCTTAAGTAGGTTTCTTCACAATACTAACATTCTCTAACGTTTGCTGAATGCGAACTCAAGCGGCCTTTACCGCTGTATGTAACTCATGATCCTAGCCGTTCGTTCTCGTGCACAATTTTTAACGTGCATTATAGTATCTTTTACAAAAAAAAAAAAAATAATAATAATAATAACATCCTTGTTGCCATGGTGACAGAAGAATGTTTTATGTGAATGAACTCATCAGTTTTAATATCAGTCTAGTGATGCTTCTTATTTGTCAAATTTTCATTAATTCCTAAGGTTGGGCCATTTTCACAACTTTGTCCTTTCTCACGAACGCATTTTTCTTCTCACCGCACTAGTTCATAGGGTGTGGGCCCGTGGGGAAATTTTTGTTATTAAGGCCGTGTGTACATTCTGGTCGGTTTTGAGACTTTCTTTTTGATCGGAGAATTAGCATTTTATGAGGATTTTCAAGCAATAAATATAATGAATCAGTATACTTCTGACCGACCGTATACTCGTATATAGCCTTTACACAACAATAATGCAATTCACGACTCCAACTCATAACGTACTGAGAACGAAAGTCTGTATCGTATCTATGCACTTACGGTCATGATTTCGACATAATTTTGTGTTATCTTTTGATGAGTGTTTGGCCCTCGCACTGTCAAGGGAAAGGCAAATATTTTTTAGTTCTGTTTTAAAATCAAAATGCCGTAAAGCAAAACGATTATTACACAAAAATAACTCTGATGCGTATCTTTAAAGAATGGTGTATCTGATGTGTATAATTGAATACTTACAAGTTTCTATCAATTTTGATCTACACCCATCGAATCTTCTGTCATGCGCGTTACCATTAAACCACTGCGCCCCTAAAGGCTCATTAAATATAAGAGTACCGTCCCCGGTGGCCATGTGGTTAGAGTATCCGCCTCGGGAGCGGGAGGTCGTGGGTTCGATCCCTGACCGCGACATACCAAAGTCTTTAAAATGGTACAGTTATAGCCCCCTTGCTTGGCGCTCAGCATATAAGGGTAGTTGCAGGACTGGATGGCCCGGTGTTAGGATAATGTGACTATTTCTACGGCGTGATACTGCAGTGTGGCAGCACTATATCTGTCTCAAGTAGACATCGTCTCCAAATGACTGAAATACTGTCGGTGGGACGTTAAACCTAACAAACAAACACATATAAGAATATTTGTATAACTGAACGCATGTATGAATATTGCATTACTTCTGCAATAAATGGGATTTATCTGTTACAATAAATATGGTGGTTTTGCCAGTTTATTAACTTAAAAACATTTTAAAAACAAATTAAACGATTTGAAGTAAGACATTTTTCACAATTCTAGTGATTATGGTTCACAATTTTATTTATAGTGTGGGACCGCGGTTTTCACCCCTGGCCGGGCCGCGGTTCCCAAATGTCAATATATACAATGCCATATGATTTTTTTATTATCAGGAAAGTCGTAATAAATAAACTCTACTTCTAACATGACACATAAATATGGAACTACTAAAGATATGGAATACTAATTGAAAAACGCCCCATGCACACACAAAAATGCGTCTACGTCGATCCAGGGGCATTTTCCCCGAGGCAGCATGCCACCCGGGCCCTCCATGGCCATGGTGCGTATACTCAAAATGGGTCTAGACACACCCCTGAATATTGTCGTTTATATATGATATTGTGGATTGCCACGGAGAGAAAAATGAGAAGAAAGCAAGATCTCATTAACATTAAACTGATTCATTCATCATTGTGTGAAAGCTAACCTACAGTTCCTCGACTTAAAACCTAACTAGATACCAGGGCACAGTCGGACAGTCAACAGTTTATCAACAATTTAATCTACATGCATTTACTACAATTTACATCATCGACAGGATAATTATATTATAAGCATGTTAACAAATCATTGGTTGATTTTTAATCATAATGTCAAATAATGTTTTTCAATTCATTGATAAATCGTAAACGTTATCCATGTGTGATAAACATTCTGATATACTGACAAATCAGTTCTAAATTGGTCGAAATGGTCATATCTGGGTGTAACCGCGAAAATGATTACCGAGACTCGATAAAAACAGTTAAATCGTAAGTTGTAACAGCGCCGTAGAAGACCTTATTTGTGTCTCTGGATGGCAAAAGTTATAAATTACTCAAACAATTTCAACAACTCTCAATATGTCGACTAGTTGTAGCAGAGACTTCTAATCAGAGATTGGCAGCTTCTTTGCCTATATCGATTATCTGAAGTCGCGCGCGGCCAACGAGATTTCAACGAGACCCGGACGAGATTGGAAATACATATTTATGGTAGATTCCAATGGATATTTGAAGTAATATAGCATTGATATTGTTATTTTCGTCAGTCAAATATTTGTTTGATTACTTTTGACATTAAACAAACGTCATTGAGGATGATCGTCCACACGGCGAGAGGCAATTAGGGGAATCAATCAGTAAGCAATCATTCTATTTGTTTGCCTTTGAAGATTTGTGATACTAACGCCAGTGAAACCCTAAGCGGCAAAAATCACTGGTTAATCCTACATGTACACTTGGCTATCATGTATCGGACCAGTTATCTTTTCTCATGCCGCGCTTTCAGCTTTCCCCCCCCCCCCCTCTCTCTCTCTCTTAATTACAATTAAACTAAAAACCGTACTATAATCATACATTTGTCTCCTCTTTCCCTTATATAAACTCACATTAGCTAAAATCAGTAGATTTACTAAAAGTATTTGGAAAGTATTTTTTATGATGTTTTGTAACATCACCTCAGTCCGGTATACCAGTGTCTTTGGTTGTAATTTGATATATTTTTGTTGCGTAGCTTGATGTCCTATATTTTAAATAATACTCGTATTTGTTTACGAATAGCCGGTACAGCTGCATGTGAGATGATTGTTGATTCGCATAATATTATATCGTCGCATTGTGTGCTTTGTACATACAATCGTATGAATGAATTCATGACAGTGTAACTGTAGTATCATTGTGAAGTCATAAACAGGTTGATCAAACGAAAAACGAAAGGGTTCTTTCCAAATCAATAACGTCGGACTGTTTATACTATGGATAACCATGCTCCAGCTAGACGCATGAGTCGCCAAGCGGAAAGTAGGGAAACGGGGGTAAAAAATAGGTAAAATATGCTCATCAACCGTCATAATTGGGTGCCTGGATAGCGTAGTGGTAACGCGCTTCGCTTCTCACCAATGCGTCCCTGGTTCGATTCTTTGCCAGCTACGTGATAGGGCCCTTTGGTCGCCCGTCCAGACACGTGGGTTTTCTCCGGGTTCTCCGGTTTCCTCCCACAATAATTAATGACCACACACGTCGCCATCAGAGCTATCGAGAGTGATTAATATAAGTTGAGAAATTGTTTCGTAACAGATGTAAAATAAACAAAGTTTAAGCTAACCATCATCATATTAGAAGAACTGTAATCACTCAATTACATAAGCACTGTTTATCTATTTGAGTTATGAAGGTGAGTAGTACTCTCTAAAATAGGTGAGCATTATTCACAGAAAAGGCTGAGTATTACTGAATAAAGCGAATATTTAGGGAGCACTCTTCACTTTATTCGGGAGAAATGCTCGTCTAATTAGGCGAAATATTTTCTTTCAAATGAGTGATCATTTCTCACTGAATAAGGCAGATAGAAGAAGTCTGTGCATGAGAACACACGGCCAGGATCATATACTTTGAATGAGACCTAAACTATACAACAGTAAAGGTAGGATAATTTCACTCTTGGCAAACTTTAAAGTTACGCATAGTGCAATTTGCTGCTCTCAATAATTTACAACTTATATATCTTTTGTGTAATACCTTTGGTACTGGTATAAAAATAAACCAGTCTTTAATATTTATTTTTTTATATGTCTTTTGAGTAGATAATGATTTTACTCCATTTAAATATGTTAACTTTTTAATACATTTAGGCCTGTCTTCCGTATAAAAGCATTGGGAAATAGTTATATTGTGCTCACAGAGAATTGCTGTATCCTGTAATTTTTATGTTTATACACAAACTTATTTTTCAACAAATTTGCGTTAATTAACCTGGATAGGCTGTATCACATCATCGCTGGACACCTTCGGTTAATAATCTCCACTCATCGAGAGTAGCGTAATCAGTATGCATCAGTAATACGACGAATGTATCACAGATGCACGAACTTTATTTGAAATATGGTAAAATCGACACCAGTTGTATAAAATATGTATACATATTGAATTTGAATGGGATCGAGAAGTGATCTAGTTTGTGTTGACGCATTTGTAAAAGAAATGTTCGTGCCGTTTTCAGTGTTGCAGCCTATATGCACGATACAGCAAGGGTTTAGATAAACGCAGCCGATATATGTATACATGTAAACTCGTATATTGTGTTTGTTAAAATGAATATATCTTTATAAATAAGTCGAATCAAAATTAAAAAAATAAAAAATAAAAAAAATGGACGACCATATTCAGTTGCGCTTACAAATTGCTAAAATCAAATTAAAACACTTGTTGAATTAAAACAAAAATATAAAATTGAAGTGAAACCATGTTAATAGTGATACAGTGTTTACTCCAAAAAAACCTAAATAGATGTGTTTTAGCCTTTTTCTGAATATATTTCGACTGTTAAGACTGCAAGGTGCACTGTGAGAACATTCCACCATTTTGGCCCTGCTACTGAAAAAGACCTGTTAGCTAGCCTAGTCCTTAGCACTTCAAACCGAATTCCATCTGCCGATCCTCCGTGGCCGAGAGGGTAAAGTCGCTGACTTTAACACTCACTCAGCCCCTCACCGCGTAAATTCGAATCCCGGTAGGGTCATTCGGATTTTCATGTGAGGAAGCCTTCCAGCTGGCTTGCGGTAGGTCGGTGTTTCTACCCGGATGCCTCCGTGCAGTCGGGGTTTTCCTCCACCTGTAATTAGCTGGATGTCGCTATATGACTTAAATACTGTCGAAGCGACGGTAAACCCAAATAGTCAAGTCATCTATCTATCTATCTATCTATCTATCTATCTATCTATCTATCTATCTATCTATCTATCTATCTGTCTGTCTGTCTGTCTGTCTGTCTGTCTGTGCATGTCTTGCTTTTTTATAGTCACTTATAACTCTTGAATAAAAAGAAGATAATAAAAATTGAATGTGCTTTACATTTTATATTTTATTACTCTCTACATGTCAGACTCGGGTAAAACTGCCATTCCATAATTTATTACGTTTGCATGGGTTTTATTGATTGTTAACATAGCCATGCGATAAGTACTCACTCGAATATAATAACACATGTAGGAAGTTTACGGAACCCCAAGACTGTCCTAAAATGTATGGAAAAAGGCGCACATAACCTCATGTGTTTCACATATGCTACAAAACACATATGTATCGCGTAATAACAAATTAACTGCATATACATGTATAATGTTGTTTCTACAATTGTCTGGCAATATTAACTTGAGACATTTAAATATTCAGTGACCTTTATTCGGCAATTGTCGGTTTCTGAAGTTAAACACGTAGACATTAAGGTAAAGTCCCTGTAATGGTTCCGCTTTGTCTTGGACCACTTAACCTCTACCAAGATAACCAAGTGCCCTATTGAAACATTAGGAAACCTTTGTTATCTCCGTAAAAGGCCGTGAGGTCTGAAATGTAGCGAAACCATTACAGGGACTTTTCCTTAAATATGGTACAATATGTACATATCACATGACCTGGTTGCCTCAATGATAATGTGCCTGAGTACGAAGCTTAAGGTTGCGGTTTCGAATCTAGCTCAGACCACAATTATTGTTCATATTTTTTGTTAATTTTGACCAATATGTTTAAAATGCACTCCATGTAAATCACTCGATTTTATCGAAATTATTCTGGTTACTCGAGATGCTTTAGTCGATAGGATTTAAAGAAAGTAGATAAAAAGACACCAGCAATTCAACAAATTATTCATTTACCCACTTAAATTGCAATTAATTAAAAGAAATTTAATAATTGAAAATAATTATGAATTAAAAAGGAATGTGTGCATCGAGGATTCGAACCTGCAACGTCGTGATTATAAGAGCGCTGAGCTTACCACTGGGCCATCCAGACTTATTTATACTGTGAAGCATAGCAAGCCATACTAGAATTGAAAACAAATGTTAGGATCGTAATAATCTCGGAAAAGTATCAGGTCAATATTGCCAGACAATAACTATACCCTGTTTGACACTCATTTAACAATACACATGTACTAACTACATATGCATTTATGCATAATTGATTACATGTTTAAATTAATGTTACATGTAAATGAATTAATCATAGTGTTTCTGTGTTTCGTTTCGTTTTGTTTGCGTTTTAGTTGTACTACCGGCGTGCGTTCAGTATGCTAAAGCGGTTGCAACCGCACGCTTACAGTCAGCTATGAAACGCCGGGTCTATTTTTGGCCAAGGCGGATCTATTTTTAAAATTCCCGCCATCTCGTGATTTTTATCACATGGTACTTTGTTTCTAGTCAGTTGACATCAACTGTTTGAAGGAACAGGATCTGTCGCTGATCTTTTGGAAAACCGGCTAGTTTTCTGCGGACAACAGAGTTTGTATGTCTTTGAGATCGTTTAATAATAGTTTTTAATTCATTTAAGTGATATGAGATAATTTGCTTTATTTGTCATGAGTTTTCGTGTCTAAAAGTACTAGCTTGAAAACATGGGTTATCCTAATAACTTAACAGACATTGGTCTTGGTATTGCATCTTAATATCACCAAATATTCTATTGAGCACTTTTACTTAATTACAGCATCAAGTATTCCGAACCTTAATATTGACACATCACGAGAGTTATTGAATAATCTGGTAAGAAAGTGTATTAATTGATGTGCTGTGTTAAATGGTATAAATAGTGTATTGATTTGTGTAGTGTAAGGTTTACATATTCTAACCCGGAAGAATGAGGAATTAGAAACCGGGAAGTTTCATACAAAGGCTGTACCACGGCTTGTTACGCTTGCATAGGTTTTAAACTCATGAAATAAACACGATTAAAGGACTTTAACGTACTCTAGAGCATTATATGACATTCAGTGGAACCGAATAAAATCGAAACTGTCTGGTAAGTTTTTATTAATATTATATCACTATATGTATTAGGCGTGAAATTATTAGCGTTTAATGCAGCTGTGTTTATTTACCGTTGTTTGCGTTCGATCAGCGATTTTACAATCATTAAGAAAAAATAGGAGAAGATGGGAAACAGATTAATTAACGTTCGTTATATATTTATTTTTCTTCTATTTTAACTTATCTCAATATGATATATTATTAGTTGTGAGAAGATCATCGAACTACACATGACGAATCTCTCTCTCTCTCTCTCTCTCTCTCTTAACAAGTTCAAAGCTTTCAAAAGTGTGTATCTAAAGTTATTTTATTTAAGTAACCATGACTGGCGAAAATTGAGTTTTAGTATAACTTATTTTCCATTCTAAAACCAAAAAAACGTTATTATCATATATAATGCTCGTCAAATTTGACATTTAATAGACCTTTATTTTCTATTGAATGAATTTGTTTGTTCAATAACAATAAAAGGTTGAAAAATACTTCTTTGTACGTATACCTAATCCCCCCGCCCCTCCCTATAGAACAACAATAGCCGAAGATGAAAATATGCGTTAATTCATCCCTGTAATATAAGAATATAGAGATAAAGTTAAATGTCAAATTTGACGAGTAATATATATATCATCACATGAGTATATTGCACTTGTATAATTATGCACCGCCCCAGATGCCGAGTGGTTAGAGCGTCCGTCTCCAAATGACTACAATACCGTCGGCGGAATTTTAAACATAATTAACAAAATTGTATATACGTGAACATGTATTATGAGACATGGATATATTGTTATTGAATATATCATGACATAGGTATACTAACTGCAATTGTTTATTTCAGGACATGGGTGTATTGTTATTGTATATATCATGACATGGGTATACTGCAATTGTATATATCATGACATGGGTGTATTCTAATTGTATATATCATGACATGGGTGTATTGTTATTGTATATATCATGACATGGGTGTATTGTTATTGTAAATATCATGACATGGGTGTATTCTAATTGTATATATCATGTCATGGATGTATTCTTATTGTATATATCATGACATGGGTGTATTGTTATTGTATATATCATTACATGGGTGTATTCTAATTGTATACAATGTATATCATGACATGGGTATACTGCAATTGTATATATCATGACATGGGTGTATTGTTATTGTATATATCATGACATGGGTGTATTGTTTTTGTTTATATCATGACATAGGTGTATTGTTATTGTATATATCATGACATGGGTGTATTGTTATTGTATATATCATGCATGAGTGTATTCTTATTGTATATATCATGACATGGGTGTATTGTTATTGTATATATCATGACATGGGTGTATTGTTATTGTATATATCATAATATGGATGTATTCTTATTGTATATATCATGACATGGGTGTATTCTTATTGTATATATCATGACATGGGTGTATTCTTATTGTATATATCATGACATGGATGTATTCTTATTGGACATATTATGACATGGGTGTATTCTTATTGTATATATCATGACATGGGTGTATTCTTATTGTATATATCATGACATGGGTGTATTGTTATTGTATATATCATGACATGGGGGGGTTATTGTTAATATTATGTAATATATATAAATGGTTACATGAATTATAATTGTGTATATCAGCAAATAGGTGGACATGTACTATACTTTTATATAACCTTAACATAAGGCCAAATAAAAAAAGTTGTGTTTCTTGTGGCTCGACCGACCGTATTTTTTTTACCGCTGACCGTATTATTTTTTCAACATGTAAAACTTTCTCATTTCTCAAAACAAATCATAAAACAAAAATATGCGCATTTTCTGAAAAACGTGGATTTCCTCTAAAAGTATATATATATATATGTGTGTATATGCTTATTACGCATTACATTAGTTGACGACAATATTAAAACAATTTCTTCATCAGCAAATCCGTTTCTATGAGCAACAGATCATCATGGCTGCCAGCACCATTGTCATTACTGAGGATTGAAGAGGAAATGAGTAATCACAAATCTACAACCCTTTAAATAATGTTAACGGCTCGTGTTAATTTCGAAGTGAAAGTAAATGTTGAATTTGGATACGAAATGGATAGCCTCATTTGGCACAAATATTTGTAATATTTCAGATCTGGCATTTTGCAATAACACAATATCATACTGTCATAATCTTTATGACTAAGATTTTATTTAACTGCCTCTGACAGATTTAAGAGCCTGTCAAAAGCATGCTTGAATATAACTTTGTTTACTTCCGGTACGATCTAAGAAAAAAAAAAAAAAAAAACACCCCGTGTGTACAAATATTACAAAATTAAGGCTGAATTTGTACTTACAATAATATGATCGTAGTGAAGTGGGTTGGGTAATGCATTGAGACAAAATTGCATTATTATTCAATAAAAATATCATATTAAGATATATAAAAAATAAATTTAAATTAATATTTTCACGTTTATATATCTAAAAGGATATAATAACTGCGATTTAAAAAAAGAGTTAATGAAATTGAATGGTCTTGGAGATAATGGAGAAATGTCTGTGATTAAAATCAAACATTATTTTTATGCAAAAAGGATTTGTAAAGTTATAACGGTTTAAATCTGAGTCTACACAATCAACTTAACTTGAAAATATTTCTTATGGAACGTATTGTAGAATATCCTGTCAGATTGGTAAACGTATTTAAATGTCTTAGTATGTATTTTAATTCATTTAGATTTCAGAATATGAACACTTTTAATGTAACAGAATAAATCTGATTTGGATTTTCATTATATTTTCTGAAAAATATTAGAATTTAGAAATGTTTATTTTCCTCCAAAGTGTATGATCACCTGTCCTTCTTGGGAAGATTTACCATGAGCTTTTCATATCCATGTGAATATATACTCAAATGAAAAGAAAGCGCAGGGTAACTGGTATCTGTAGTAGCCAGACTCAAGTTTTTACCTTTAACCTTGCTATAAACCTCATATGATAGTCCCCACCTCATTCTGATGAATTAATTTTGTTTGAAAAAAAATCTTTATCAAAATCATTTTAACTGTAATACCGTCGAATACTTCAAAACTGACGCAAAAGTTTATCCTGCGTTTCTTTGTCCTTTGAGTACATAATTACTGGGATTTTCACAATATTCTAAGGGAAGAGTCTTGAATGCCCAACTTTAATTGTTCCTTTAGCTATATGTAATTGAAATGCCAGGGCCAAGTTTTTTCTGTTGGTAAAGAAAAATTTGAAATGAAAATTTGTGTTCAAAGATTGTTGAAACAAATTTGATTTTTAAAAATGATGCAGAATTTTTCAAACAACTGTTCATATCTCAATATAAATAAGTCATTCTTAAGAGAGGCATTTTTAATGTCTTGATTTGAAAAAAAGATTTGATGTTGAAATGTTGTCTGTTAACAGGATGTATATATATGTAATTTTATCATATGACATTATGCTTAAACAGCTCTTTCCAGTTTCGTATAACCATCACATATTTTCTTATACATGTGTTTAACATTTTAGGCCGAATTACATCACTCCGCGTCACGTATGTGTATTCTATATAAAAGCATAGTGTGTTGCGTTTGATGCAACTTACTTTGATAAAAAGAATCATCACTAATATGATGTTGAAAATGTATGAGAAATACACATGTTAAATCGTTATTTTCAGTTATTATTTGAAACCATTTTCTTGGTGATAGATTACAAATAGTAATTTCTTTCACAGTCCGTTCATTCATGTTTTTGTTTGTTTGTTGTTATAATCGCGATTTACTGTCGCTATAAGTCATATTATAAAAAGAATCTGACATGAATCATCATTTCATATCAAATTTTCTTAAACTCGTTCATGAAATATTTTCATGAACTCGTTTAGTAAAAGTTGATGTGAAATAACAATTCATGCCAGATTCTATATATATTTGCATATTTAAAACAAAGAATACTGGAATTCTTTTATTAACATATTACAATAATAATGTAATCATTAAATTATCAACAATATTTAAGGTACAAATGAAAAAAGGCATTAACTGTTATGTGAAGTAAACGCTATCGGCACAAGGTAATAATACATATCTACCCGCAAAACAAACACCAAAAAAAAAAAATCTCTACCAACCGACACTATATTTTTTGGCCATGCCACCAGAAACGCAACATTTTTCTGCCTCACATATGTGTCTTTGTATCATAATTGTATATATAACCACATAGGTGTCTGTGTATCATAATTGTATATATCACCACATAGATGTCTATGCTTCATAATTGTATATATCACAACATAGGTGTCTATGTATTATAATTGTATATATCAACACATAGGTGTCTATGTATTATAATTGTATATATCACAACAAAGGTGTCTATGTATCATAATTGTATATATAACCACATAGGTGTTAATGTATTATAATTGTATATATCACAACATAGGTGTCTATGTATTATAATTGTATATATCACAACATAGGTGTCTATGTATTATAATTGTATATATCACAACATAGGTGTCTATGTATTATAATTGTATATATCACAACATAGGTGTCTATGTATTATAATTGTATATATCACAACATAGGTGTCTATGTATTATAATTGTATATATCACAACATAGGTGTCTATGTATTATAATTGTATATATCACAACATAGGTGTCTATGTATTATAATTGTATATATCACAACATAGGTGTCTATGTATTATAATTGTATATATAACCACATAGGTGTCTATGTATCATAATTGTATATATAACCACATAGGTGTTAATGTATTATAATTGTATATATAACCACATAGGTGTTAATGTATCATAATTGTATATATAACCACATAGGTGTTAATGTATTATAATTGTATATATTACAATATAGGTGTCTATGTATTATAATTGTATATATAACCACATAGGTGTTAATGTATCATAATTGTATATATAACCACATAGGTGTCTATGTATTATAATTGTATATATCACAACATAGGTGTCTATGTATTATAATTGTATATATAACCACATAGGTGTTAATGTATTATAATTGTATATATAACCACATAGGTGTCTATGTATTATAATTGTATATATCACAACATAGGTGTCTATGTATTATAATTGTATATATAACCACATAGGTGTTAATGTATTATAATTGTATATATCACCACATAGGTGTCTATGTATCATAATTGTATATATAACCACATAGGTGTTAATGTATTATAATTGTATATATAACCACATAGGTATTAATGTATTATAATTGTATATATAACCACATAGGTATTAATGTATTATAATTGTATATATAACCACATAGGTGTCTATGTATCATAATTGTATATATAACCACATAGGTGTTAATGTATTATAATTGTATATATAACCACTTAGGTGTTAATGTATTATAATTGTATATATAACCACATAGGTGTTAATGTATTATAATTGTATATATAACCACTTAGGTGTTAATGTATTATAATTGTATATATAACCACATAGGTATTAATGTATCATAATTGTATATATAACCACATAGGTGTTAATGTATTATAATTGTATATATAACCACATAGGTATTAATGTATTATAATTGTATATATAACCACATAGGTATTAATGTATTATAATTGTATATATAACCACATAGGTGTCTATGTATCATAATTGTATATATAACCACATAGGTGTTAATGTATTATAATTGTATATATAACCACATAGGTATTAATGTATTATAATTGTATATATAACCACATAGGTGTAAATGTATCATAATTGTATATATAACCACATAGGTGTTAATGTATTATAATTGTATATATAACCACATAGGTATTAATGTATTATAATTGTATATATAACCACATAGGTGTCTATGTATCATAATTGTATATATAACCACATAGGTGTCTATGTATCATAATTCTATATAATTGTATATATAACCACATAGGTGTCTATGTATCATAATTGCATATATCACAACATAGGTGTTAATGTATCATAATTGTATATATAACCACATAGGTGTCTCTGTATCATAATTGTATATATAACCACATAGGTGTCTATGTATCATAATTGTATATATCACAATATAGGTGTTAATGTATTATAATTGTATATATCACCATATTGGTGTATGCTTATTGAATATATTTATCGAAATACACTGGTTCCTACAGAAGTTTGATTGCATTCAGTTAAAGACAACAACAACAAAACAAAACAAAAAAATCTATCTGGTATAGCATAAAAACAAATCAGTGCTTAATCAGAATTTGTGAATCTGCTTTGGAGTTGCAAGGGTTGTAAAATTATTGTGCTATGTCTTCCATAATCACTTGGACAAATGTTAATATAATACGACATGCCTGTCGATGTTCAATAGAATGTAATTTTATATTAACAATATGACTAATTATATTTTACCGGATGAGTTAACATAATAATTTTCATACCTTTATTTATCGATTTCCTTGCTATATGCGTACGTGCAAATGACTGAGATTGCAATATAGTTACATATTTACATTGTACTTATTTCAGAAACAACTATAAGGGCAAACTTCAGATGGTGTTTCATTGTCAGCATTTACCTTCCTCTTTGTGAATCAGGAAATTTACAAGAGCCGTGCTTCTCCATAATTAGCCAAGATTATTGTGAATGTGTTCTACATGATATGAAAAGAACTGAAAAATGCGCAGGAAACATAGAAGGTCTTCTAACTGAAGCCGTTTTACAAAACATCACCGACTTGCACATCAAGGGTGGGATTGGGTTAACAGTCCCTCTTGACCTTGATGGCATCTTCCCTAATCTCACAACATTTGACATGGAGGACAGTGAATATATCCCTAAACTACCCAACTACCTTTTCAGTAAATTTCCGAACTTGAAGACTTTAAGACTTCACAATTGCAGCATAACTGACATTGAAAAGGGTGTCTTCGATAACTTGCCTAGGTTAACAAGTATCACCCTCTCTGGCAACAGTATGTTAAAATTCGATGTCATATCAGAAGCACTAGAAGGAATGAATTCAAGCAGTTTGGAAGTTTTTAACATTAGCGGTGTTCATAACGCAGAGGATATTCCACATGGACAAATACAAACAGATTTATTTCTAAATTTGAACCACACCTCGTTGAAAGTTCTGGATATAAGCTGGACCAGATTAAATCAGATACAAGCACCGTTCTATCTGATTTCTACCATTGAAACGTTAAACATGTCAGGAACGAATGTATTTGGAATAAGTGAATGCTTGTCAAGCTTGGCTGTTTTGCCAAACTTGCGAACTTTTGTATTAGATTTTTGGCCGTTTAGTCCCCGAGGTAACGATCAGCTACCAGTACTCCCTCAACTAAGACCTACACGTTCCTCGGGAAATGCACCCTACCTGCCTTTCTACTATCTTCATATCAGAAGAAAATTGCCTTATTCTGCCACCGAACTTGATTCATATTCAGGCTCGAAAAATGAACTTTAATATATTGTTTTTAAACTCTGACGTCGATGCTATATGTTATGCTGAGAACAACGTAGAACGTTATATTTTGTCTTATTTTGAGTCATTTCACACACTGGGCCAAATGACTGGGTTTCACAGCTTAAAAATTATAGACCTTTCCTTTCCAGCTGTTTTACACAAGAACAAAATGTTCCATCCGGCCATGTTCACCGATATGCCATCTTTAGAGCAGATTTATTTGGAAGCGTCTTGTCTTGACAGGTTTTCTTTGGATGAACTTGAACATTTGCTAGACAAGAATAAGTATTTGAAAACTATAGACATGTCTGGAAATGAACTCAAAACTCTCCCAGACAATACTTTTACACACAATGTACTTCTAGAGTACATTTCCCTGTCAAATAATAAGTTAACAAAATTCAAAATAGATCTATCTAGACATGCGAATCTTGTAAAGGTCGATTTACGATTTAACTTGTTCAAAGAGATTGATTCGAAATTTATACCCAAATAAATATCACATCGATCTAAATGATAATGATATTTTATGTAAATGTGATATCTGACTGTGTTTGATTCGGATATTCGAACCAAATTTAGTTGCATACATGACGGACACAAGTATGTTTTTGACAATGCTAGACCCTCTCCAATGGCGTTATCAGACATGTGTAAACAGTATTATGAAATACTAATAGGTTTAATCGGTCTTTTTATATACATTGTTGTTATATCTATCACTGCTTTCATAATCTGGCGATGCAGGGTTTTCAACCGAAGTAAAAACACAATGTTTAAAAGGCCGTTCAGCACAGATGAAACATACAGCCACCTAGCATTCATAGCGTACAGTCATGTCGATACGGACATCGTAGTTCGATGCATTTACACTCCATTGGTTGCAAAACTTTCGAAAGTTCTGAAAGAAAATGAAAAGTTTATCGAAAACAAATTTATTTTGTATGATAAGGAGTTCATGGTAGGAGCAAATATTGATGACGTTTGTGAGCACGCAGTAAAACAATCATACGTTGCCATCGTTATCATATCGGAGCATTCATTGAGCAGTAATTGGTGTCGGACGGAGGTTCGACATGCCGAAAGGTATGGGCGTGATTTGATTCCGATCTTCTTGACTAACTATGATCCAGAAAAACTTACAGGAGAATTTAAAGTTTTGTGTGAGAAGGTGCGCTTGTGTTGGCCGCAGGATTCAAACACAGCGGAAATAGATGAAATTATAGATACTCTTTGTAGAAGTCTACTCGAAATTTGGACGAAAAAAATGTCAACAAAGAATACGAACACAGACGCCCCAAAAACATACGGAGCATCCTCAACAAACAAGTGAAACTGTTTCTGGAATTGCGTTTGCTCTTCCGAAAACGTGGACTGTTATACTGACTTCTATAAATCCATATTATATTAGTGTATATATATTTAATATTTCGTCTTTTAATCAAAATTGTTTAGTATCTGATAGAAGTATGTCAACTTTTTTTAATGAAAAAGTTTTGAAAGGTTTTGTTTTTTATATCAAGCCTAACCTCCACTACTTGTTCGAGCGTTTTTCCAGGGTTGTGAAAAATGGTTCGCGTGTATGTATGCTTTGTACTCGTCCAACTCAAACTCATCAACCATTTTAAAAATCTATCATCATCTGGTCATATGAGTCATACAAAAAAAGACTATGAATCTAGCATTTCAATTACATATAGTTAAAAGAACAATTAAAGTGAGCATCCAAAATTCTTCTCTCAGAATATTGTGAAAATCCCAGTTATTTTTTTTCATATGTACAATGTATAACATATACAAGAGGTTCCCATATTGACGACTGTATGTTATTTCTCTCTCTCTCTCTCCCCACACCAGATATGAAAAGGACATGGTAAGTTCCAAAAAGGACAGGTGTACATGCAATTTGGAAAAAATAAAATCTTAATTCGAATATTTTTCAGAAAATATAATGAAATTCCAAATAAGATTTTTTTTGTTACATGGAACTTGTTCATATTCTAAAATCCAAATAATCAAAATTTAAAATATATACTAAAAATTTTTGTTGCTGTGTAGACTCAGATTAAAATAGTAATAACTTTACAAATCCTTTTGCAAAATATTGTTTGATTTTAATTACAGACATATCTCCATTATCTTCAAGACCATTCAGTTTCATTTACTCCTTTTTTATATCACAGTTATTCGATATTTTATGATATATAAATGCGAAAATAATGATTATTTTTATATAGATCGTATGATATTTTTATTGAATAATAATGCAATTTTTACTATATGTTTTGTTTTGGGAAATGTAAGTATAAGGAGACTGTTATTTTTTAAATTTAATGAAATTTATCGCAAACGACGCGAAGCGGAGCGCTGCGATAAATCCATAAAATTCAAATTATAACGATAACATATTTACAGTTTGTCACGTACGCCATACAACGTAACCTTTGACCTCGCGTTGTATGTTGAATAATTGTGTATTGAGCAATAATCACCTCTACCATAACAAACTCAATATTTATGAGTGTGGATTATGTATTATGTATGTTAATTGAGCTATAGCACTTGTAAAGCAAATCATACGTAGATCACACATTTGGTATAAAGCTATTCCATAACAAACTCAATATTTATGAGTGTGGATTTTATGTTGTTATTTAACCTCTCTTTCTGTCATTCCGACTAAGACATAAGTAAATTTACATTAAGTTATGAATTTTTATAGTTTAGATATTTATTAATGTTTAATATTTGAATTTGTTTTATGAATTTAATTTGTATATATTGTCGATATTCTTATATGTATAATATGTTCTGTTTTGTTCAAAATTGTACTTTTCAGATGTTTATATACCTGTACCGCCACGGTGTAGTTGGCGTTGAACAATTTGTTTGTTTATGCCAATAAAACATTTTGACTTTGACTTGATTATAGTAAAAATCAATCAATACATTGATCGACTACTGTAAAATCATACTCAGTTATACAGCGGGCAGGCTTCACAGTGCGTATTACACCTTATTAAGTGTCACTTCCTTTTCTCGATCAAGGTATTGATTATTACACATTTCATTTTGTAACTACATGTATTTCCTTTTGAAACCACAGGACAATTATACAACAAATAAACAGAAACTCAGACAGTGGGACTTACATAAAAAAGATGATTTGAATAGATATATTTAGAGAAAGGGTGTTGGAGTCATAGCCGACACTATTCTGACATTAATGAGACGGTTGATTCAGTCATAAATCTACAAGACGGTTGTAAGGAAAACATACAAAAACGCAAAAGAAGCACTATTATTCCTTTAGACATGAAATGATAAAAAAATGGTTTAATTCGTTTAGAATATGAATACAATTACGTTATTGTCATGGTCATGTTAACTGTGTATGCTGTTTTTACTTTTGACAGCACAGAGGTGCCAAACTCTACATGTATTGGAACTGAGTGATGTTCAGATTACCTCGTCAGATTTAATTATTCAGCCTAGTAATGTCCTGAAAAACAGCGGCCCAGGTAAACATTTAGTTTCAATTACATTAAACCGATATAAAAAGAATAAAAACTTTGTATTGTTGAAACAATGTCAGGCTATCTATTTCGAATGGAATCTCTATGAACTGGCAGCTGTTTGATTATATCAACAATATGTCAATACAAAGCGGTTTCTAAACAGATAATTGGAAGGTGGAACAAATTGGTAATGCAAAGGCTGGTGTGTCTGTAAATTTCAAAACACATAGCACAAGGTCTGCTGCTACGTCAACAGAAAATCCAAGCGGTACCTGTCTTGGGCATCATTCAGTCTGCGGGATTGACTAGTAACGCCCGAACAATCGCTAAATTATATATCAGGCCAATTTTATCTGCAATAAAAAAATCTGTTCAAGCAGCTGTTTTGAATAGGCACAAATAAAGTTTCGGAATGTTGGTTTACTGATTAAAGTGATATTCATTATTAATTTAAACAATACCTGTTTCACGTGTTATCTTACTCCTATTACCGATGTTTTGTAGTTTCTTTTTTATTGCAAAGACTCGTCTCTAAAATATCTTTGGGACCCATTAAGGAGTTCATGTGTCGGATGAAGTTAACGATTAAGCTAGGCGTACCTTCGTAGAAGGGAAGGCAACGGTTGATCATAATTTCATCCGACACAGAACTCCTTAAAGAGTCCCAGATGATGTTTTTTTTATTAAAATAAACACCGGAAACTTTACAATCAATGCAAACTATATAAAAAAATATGTTGACATATTTTCAAAATGTGATTTAAAAGGAAACGTTGATTTAAGTAATGATATTTGAAAAAGAAGACATACTATACATAACTTTCTATATGACAACGAACCACAAGTCATTTTCAATTTTTTAATTACAATCTGGGTGTAATGATATTAAGAACAGTCAATGAAATCGCACACAGAATATTATCTCAATACATGCGCTTTTCGCCCTCCATAACCATTTCATTGCATATAACCAATAAGTACTGAAAACGAATGGTAAGAAAATGCCGATTCGTTGATTTATAAGTTGGTTCAATATTTAATAATTGTGCCGAAATCAATGAAAATGCTAAAGCTAAAAACAAAGAATTAATTCATTGTAAACTGAGAAAAATGCTTTGTTCGAAAACATTACAGCGCTACATGGTGTACTAGGGAGACATCCTATGGATATTCAACGCAAATTTATCGTAATAAATTATTGGATTAAAATTATTTGGAAGTCTAGAGAAAACCCATTCATACAAAAATATAACTTTTATTTAGAAATGATGCGAATAATAACCGAACATACCGTGTGCTTAATTCGGCATTTCTTATTAAAACAATATTGGACGAAATAGGATTAACACTTATCAACTACTAAGACATCATAACATATATAATATATATATATATATATATATATATATATATATATATATATATATATATATATATATGTTGTCTTTAATACAATTTAGATTGTCAGCACATGATTTAATGGTAAATACATCTTAATTACCAGGTTCTGATAGAATAAGTACCCACAGCAGGATGAACGTAAATGAAACAGAATTTTATTTTTTATAAGTATGCCCATTGTATAGGGAATTATAGAAACAATATGTTCAACCTTATTAGTGCCACTGACCCACTAAACAAATATTCATAAACATCATGTCATGTAAGGTTCCTCCTATCAGCACGATTCCCTAATTATCATTTTCTAGGGAAAAGGAAAGAATCCAAACCCCAAGATCAAGATTTGCAGAGGGTATCTTGTTAAACAAAAATGTCAGGAGTTGGGACGAGAGTAGGATTACAGTACTAATTATTTCATGGTTATGTATACTTTGGAACTCTAAACAAGAGCACCTACCGTCGCAAAATACGCGCGTCTAGCATATGTGTGAAAGCGACTAATTTTCAACAGTTGATGAGAACATGCATATGAACTAAAGAAAAACATATTATAAGTCAAAAAACTTTCTGGCATGGTATCGAACTTGGTCAACTTATTGTGCCAATATACTTTGTGACCAAGTTTAGTAAAGATCGGTTAAGTTTTGATACTGTTAGAGTTAGAACAAGGACGCCGTATTTTTTATGACTTCATTTATACTTTATGGGGAGCAGTGGTCCAGTGGTAGGACACGCGCTTCGGGATCGAGGAGTCCCGGGTTCAAGTCCTGCCAAGGGCACTGCCAATTTCCTTGAACAAGAAATTTATCCCGCATTGTTTCACTTCACCCAGGTGTAAATGGGTACCTGAGAGGGCGGTATAATTCCGTGGCGCCATGGTGTGGGCTGTCATAAGCGGAGTGAAAGACTCCCCAGGGAGATCGATAGATAGATACAAGTAGCCCGATGACCAGGGGTAAAAGCTGTAAAGTCGGTGAACGTGCCCAAGGCATGAAACTTAGACTGTAAAATGCATTTACTTACTTCATGGACCATACCTCTGGAACGTCTGGAACTTTCGGGTTGGTTATCGTAGATGGTCGAGATATTGTGTCACCACACATTGTGGCCAAGTTTGATAAAGACCGGGACACGGTTATTATTGATGTTAGAGAGCGGACACCGTTATTATTTTTCATTTTTGTTTTGGTTGAGATCGATTTACCTTTGTCAGAGCTATATAGAGCAGACTACCAAAGTGGACGCCGACCGCCGCAGGTGAATCCAAAGTAAGTTACGTCACTCGACGGGGTCTTCCCAACCCTTTTTTTCAGGCATTACAATCACATGCAGTACGACCACAAAAGCGAGAATTCCCAAATCCATTATATAGCGTATCTTTAGAACTATGCATTTGCACAGTACGTCATATTCAATAGAAAAGGAAAATAACTCGTACTAAACATATTGTTTTGTTTAACAGCGATTAACGCCCCTGGTTTAGGTGTTTTTTTTTTTTTTGTTGTTTTTTTTTCTGTGAAATGCATCAAATTGTCTTTCAGTCACACAGTCTATGATATACTATATTTACAACGTCTAAGTGTTTCGATAAAACAACCGTATATTGAACAAAGAAACTGTAATACAGTCAAGATACTTTACGATAATTTCACTTAGTTGTCATCTTGATAAACAATGATACGTAACCTTTTTTCGTAATTATAGGACTATCTAGAAATATTCATTCAGCATTGCCTTACGTCACCATCCCGAACTAGGACAGAAATTGCTATATTGGGGAAAAAAGTTACGTACCATGCGTTTCTTGTTGAGCTGATAAGTAGGTGAATGACATAATAGTATTATAACCTAATGTCTTTGATATTAATATCATTAAGTTACCAAAACATAACATTACTGGGGCCGCCGTGGCCGATCGGTTACAGTCGTGGACTACAAATCTCTCAGCCCCTCACCGCTGTGGTTCGAATCCCGGTAGGGACTTCGGATTTTTCATGTGAGGAAGCCTTCCAGCTGGCTTGCGGTAGGTCGGGTATCTGTGTACTCGGGGTCTTCCTCCACCTGTAATTAGCTGGACGTCGCTATATGATTGAAATACTATTGCAGCGACGGTAAACCCCAATACAACAACAACATAACATTACTATACAAATTTCTATTCATTAATCACATATTCACTAAGGTTAACTGGATATCATGCTTTTTTCTAGATAAGTATGCGAAAAATGCTTGTTATCCACATAATTTAACTTACTTTAAAAAAAGATATCCAGTTATCTTTAGTGAATAATATGGCTGGCAGTAGTGGGCACTAACAGGCAGTTTTGTCCTTTTAAGATACCTAAGAGGATAACACGAAAGTTTTCTACTTGACAGATACTAAATGAATATGTGACATTTTTTTTTTAGAAAAGTTTTGACATATCGGAGTGGATAAGAGGCTGGCAGAAATATGCCACCATAGTTTATAGAAAGTTGAGGGCTGGGGGCTCAATGAACAAAGTGCAGAATCGAGTCAATTTCGAGTAATTACACAGTATGGGAATTCCAATCTGCTTTGACGTAGACTCTCCAATATTATAACTTAGCTTTTAAGAATAATTATGTCATTTCTTACAAATGAGCTTTACAACTTGTGAATATCACTCCCCCATCTACCCAGTTTATTCAGCAGGTATTTCATATACAGTATTGACCATAATCTTTTTTGATAGTCAATATCCACCACATCTAACCGATCGATATCTTAAAATTTTCTAATGATAACTGTTGTTATGCAGTAAAACTACCAATGGGAAATTGATTATGATAATAAATAATTATAAATAACGTGTCTTTTTTCAGAGTATGTTATTCAAATCGAGACGAGTAAAATGTGACTTGTAGTCGTTTCTATAGGTCACCTGTAGTTCTCATTTAAGGAAAGAATAACGT
>CM037794.1:22451128-22474201 GCA_021229015.1 Solen grandis
ACAGAAGATGTAAGTGAAACTTACACTCCACCTGTGCATATACTAATCACAATTTAATCAACCACTATACATGTTTATAATAATATATTATACTACCACGTAAAGTCTTGTAATCCCGAGTCAAAAACGACTCTCAAATGTACTCAATGTATTATGAAACCGACTGCCCTCTGACCGAAGACAATCCCTCAACCATTTGTATGGTTATTAAACTGCTATAAGCACTGGCTTAAGTCATTAAAAAGTCAATATTTATTTTTATTTGCAAATGACTTACCAGGTATTGTATGGACAAAGCATTTATATCATAAAACATCTATGTGACCTTATGCTATTAAACAGTTATCTTACTGTAGCGTTCTCTGAAAGGAAACCATTTCTTGTGTATTTAAAATGTTTACGATGAAGATTAATAGGTGGCTGCCATAAATGATATTAAATTTCAATTTCTGTAGCAAATGAGGCCATGATCGTATACTTTTCAAATTCAATTACAGGTTATATGTTTCAATGGGAATTTAACTTTTAAGCCGAAAGGTAAATTGATTGTATCACTTCTCCATGATAATAGCTTGTGGACAGATCGTAAAAGTATTCTAAGTGCCGATAGATATTGAAGGAGCTGGAAGAATTTTGTGGTCAGCACGCAGTATGTCAGACCTATTATATTTATACTTTTGTTATATCAGGTCAAATCCCTGGTCACAGTCAAAGAAAAGAAATACACTTGTGAACTATATTCGGTTAATTTTCAATAATCTTAGATAATTGAGAAGCTGAAAATTAGAGTGTGGTCAGGGATACACCTTAGACACTCAAATTATTATATTGTTTTTTTTAAATTTCGAGTAATTTGCATTGATGAACTTTGGTCTAGGAAAGATATTATTTTCTTATCAGTATAGTCGCATGGCCTATGTGTCATGCATTAAGAATGTTGAGCACTCAGTTTAAAGAAAGAAAAATGAAAAAAAAAAAAAGATCAAAAGTATTGAAATTATCAATTTAAATCAAAATGACTTTTGAAAGTGAAGGCTCATACCTACCTGAAATGCTTTATGGGAAAAAAATCATAAAATATTGCAGACCATGCACTTGCCCTTAAAAGAAAACATTGATTTAAAAAAAATCTTTATTTTTTTCAAAATCAAACAACAACATGTAGAAATTTAAGTCATTAAAAACCAGGGGGCCTCTGTGGCCAAGAGGGTAAAGGCGCTGACTTTAACACTCACTCAACCCCTTACCGCTTGGGTTTGAATCCGGGCAGGGTCATTCGGATTTTCATGTGAGGAAGCCTTCCAGCTGGCTTGCGGTAGGTCGGTGGTTCTACCCGGATGCCTCAGTACATTCGGGGTCTTCCTCCATTTGTAATTAGGAGGACATCGCTTTATAACTGAAATACTGTCGGAGTGACAGTAAACTCAAATAGTCAAGTCATTAAAACCAACCCTTCACACACACACATTCACCCCCCCCCCCACACCCCTACACTGAGTAGTGTTATTAATTTGAGAAAATGGACTCAAATGAACCAGAATAAAAATCTTTCTCTCGAAAAATGCATTACCCTCAACAAATGAAGTTTATCATTATCTATTTTTTACATGATTTGGTTCCATTAACCCAAATTCAGGTCTATTATAAAATATATTCTACCCTGTAACACCATTATCAATATGACTTTCTACGTGATAAAATGTTGGGACATGTCCATTAGAGACTGGATATAACATAATATATATTACTCCAAAATGTCAGTACCTCTTAAACTAATTGCATTGATGTAATTGATAAGCTTAATGTAACTGTCTATTTTCCATATGAAGGGAGGTAATTCCTTCTTTTAAGTCTAGAAAAAATAGTCTCAGAGGAGTGATCTCCCTTAAAGTATTATTTATTACCAGACAGTCACTGCTAGAATTCATGTGACAGCAAATTTTTATAGTATTATAAAATTTACATATAAAATTTTATATGATTTATTATACATTTTAAACTGAGTTCTGCATATGTTGTTGTTGTTTTTTTAAATAAATGCAAAAAAAATCCTGTGAATTCAAAGCCATAATTAGACCATTTAAGCCATCTTAACATGATAATTGAGTTAGGTACTGTGAAATCATAAATTTTTGTGGGACACTAATTTCATGGAGGGTTTCATCACAAAAACTTGTCTCTAATATATAGACCTCACATTTTCTAGGACATAGAACCATGAATAAAAATGTACCCACTGAATTCCCTCAGGTACATAATCAACGAAATTTAATGTCAACAAAAATTACCAGTAATGATTTTACAGTAAATAACAAATAGGTAAACCTGGAAATACTGGTCTAAATAGTAATGGAGTCCATATAATGAGATGGTCTTTAAATGAGGTTTTTTTACTGTATTTAACTACTGGGTAAATAATTTGACCTTAAGACAGAAAAGTTGACAATAAATGAGCTTCTTACTAACCTTGCCTTGGGGACAAATACACACCAGAAGCTTCTTTTCCATCTTCTGCATCGTAGAAGCTTCCTGTAAATAAAAAAAGGACATTTGATCTGTTTTTTTCAATCTTGACATTACACCATTCATTATTTATCACAAAAATTCCAGATCAGTCAATGTTTTACAGTTTGCCTGCCTCATATCCAAGACAAAGAGGAAGGAAGTGTAAACCACATAAATCCTGGTGAGTCTGCCAGCTACATGCAGGCTCATCTGGTTTTATGCTTGTCAAATTGTTCATTCCCTTCACTCTTTACCTCATGAGTATTCGTGTACAAATTCACGACTTGATGAATATGAATTTATTGAACTATAAATGGTACAATTATGAAACAATAGATTTTTCTTTGAAATGCAGTCTGTAGAATTTAACCCTTTCCCTCATATAGACTCATTTTGACGCACACAATAGGTACCACATAAAGCCTGATCTGCAGAAAACCACAGTTAAACCTTACCAAATTTAATTATAAAGTCCTCATTTCCAGACCACTGAGGAGCAGCGAACAGCATAAAACCTGATCAGCCTGCGAGTTACTCGCAGGCTGATCTGGTTTTATGCTGTTCGCATAGGTCTTTTCATGGTGTCCTCTATGAGAGAAAGAGTTAATCAATGGACCACAGCACCCTGAGGCTAATATTGGCCCAAAGTTTTAAAAGGTAACTAAAACAAGTAACTAGTGCTGCAAGCAACACATGAGGTCCCTACCAGTGAGGTGCATAATTTTTCTCCCTAATGCCATCTATTCATAATCATACCAAGTTTCATAATATTATCTTAACTGGTTTTTAAGTAATCACAGTATCCAGATTTCCGGACAGACATGAGAAGGACAGACAGACGGAGGGCGAACCTTTAGTCCCCTCTGGTGTTAACACTGATAGGGGACTAAAAACAGCTTAATACTCGTAGTCCAGATGATTGATATTTTTTCATCCAAGTAGAGCTCGAATCAATCATCTTTATATTATATCAAAGAATATGGTTTCCTTCAATACCAAGATGTCAAGATGTCAGGAAAATGTGATTTCATAACACATGGCAACTGTGTGATACTGCAGGTGGACAGAACTAGATCTGGCTTAAGAAGACATAATCTCCAAATGACTGAAATAGTGTTGGTGGGACATTAAACCCAACAAAGAAAGTGAGAATTCATAAAAGGAAAAGATTCAAAATATTTCCAAATCATCACAATGCCATAGGCAATTATGACTGCCTTAATACGACCATGCAGTGTAGACCAAAACCAGTCTGATCATGGTCTGCACTGTTTCGCAATTCAGTCATTAAATTTTCAGCAAGCACCTCCATAAACAACTAATGGTATCGTCCAAAATGAAGAAAGGACAAGTCCAATTAGAATGGTAAGGGTTAAAACATTTTTGAGATGTAACCCTGTGTAATTTCAGTACATTTACAAGTTCAATGGGTATATGGCCCTGTGTTCTCAAAAATAACAAGGCAGTCCAAAGGACAGCTATATCCCCCGCCGCTGGCCAAATATTAGAATTTGTTTGGTCATAGGATTATGTTCACCTTAACCTGGCATGGTTGTAGCAGACATAGAAGATCAGTTTAAGACAATTTAACTTTCCGGAGTTATGTATGAATCTCAGAATTCGGAGGCACATATATTAAAAGTTTACTGACAAGTTTTACATGGGAAACAGTACAAAAAGTGAACATCAATGAAGTATAGGATGTGTTCGGTAACCACAAAATACATGTGTAACTCAATTAAAAACTTTATATATCATGACATAATTTGTATGATTGTGAACATGACACGAGATATCAAGATGACATGAAAAAGTGGAGGCTTAAACATTTGACCTTCAAGGATGACCTTGACCTTGAGCCAGGCCTCATGCCTTCTGCACATCAGCTCAATGAGGTTAACATTTTAGCCAAGTTTGAAGAAATTGTGTCCAAGCGTTCATGAGATATGGAGCGGACACGAAAATAACATTTGACCTTCAAGTATGACCTTGACCTTGAGCCAGCGTGACCGCCTCATGCCTTCTGCACATCAGTTCAATGAGGTTAACATTTTAGCCGAGTTTGAAGAAAATGTGTCCAAGCGTTCATGAGATATGGAGCGGACACGAAAATGTTTCGGACACACTGACGGACGGACGGACTGACGGACGGACGGATGGACGAAGGGCATTCCTATAACCCCCCTCCCGCTTCGCGGCGGGGGATTAAAAATGGTACTTAACCCTTTCCCTCATAGAGGAAACCATGAAAAGACCTATGCGAACAACATAAAACCAGATCAGCCTGCGAGTAACTCGCAGGCTGATCAGGTTTTATGCTGTTCGCTGCTCCTCAGTGGTCTGGAAATGAGGATTATGTAATTAAATTTGGTAAGGTTTAACTGTGGTTTTCTGCAGATCAGGCTTAATGTGATACCTATTGAGGGTGTCAAAATGAGTATATATGAGGGAAAGGGTTAAGTATGATTTTCATACTCAAACTCAAGCTATGTCCATTATTTTCAATAGCATTTTGAGTGTGATACTCAGATTTGAGCCTGAGATCATACTTATCCTTTCACTGCCTATACAGGACAGAAGAACCCATCCTACACATGAGATAGCACAGTTGCCAACAATACAGTATCACCCATTTTGGGGGTTTCCCCATGTGGAAACCTCCATAACGTGTAAACCAGTTCTGTCGGCAAATATGCCGTCCCATGTGTAGGTCGGATTAACCCATCCTGTTGGAAGCCAAAGGGAAGCAGCCACATTATGCTAGTACAGTAATAGCCTGTAATTTCTAAGAAATTTCTAAGATATTCCTTGGCAAATAACCTGTTTATATATGATAGGTGACCTGGCAGCAAAAGACTGAAGTATTTATGAGAACACAGGGCATGTTGCAGCTGCACCCAAGACCTGATGCTCACCTGACCACTTCTTTAGTCTAATCAACTTAAATGCCACTAGATCACTCGTGCCTCATGTTACAGGATGAGGGATCACCCCTGTCAGTACTATGGTAATTTGCAGACCTTCCCTGGGCTATAAAGAATAGATCAACCCTTTTAATTTGATTACAATAGACCTTACCCACAAACACTGTCATGTAGAACAGTGTTATACCCTTGTTTATAGTAAAAATATATATCTCAAATTCTTTGTCAGAATCAGTATTTTCTTCCTAAAGATATGTAAATAACTCTGGTCAGAGCCGCCCATGTTTCTTGGGTTGGACTAGTATTTTACGATTTTACGCCTGGGAAGTTCATGAAATATTCTTCTCCCACCCCCACTCTCCCCTCAACAGAATTCTGACCCAAAACCTTCGATCAGCAGTTGTGTACAAAGGTATTCGGTATGTTGATCTGACCGAAAAACTGCTGATTTTTTTTTTTTTAATGGGCAGCAACGTACTGGGTACCTTTGGTTGTGTATGATGACACTTGACCATGGCGCCCGGTATCTATGGGTATTGTGACCTTGATTTCATTTATGAGCAACTGGATCAAAATACAATCAGGCAATTTCTCAAACTGGGATCAAAGCTGATATATTTTAATCCTTTACATGAAAAGTCTATGACTTCATGAGTATCAAACTGCCACGCAGACTGTGTCAAATCTGAGCTCAAATAATACATGAGCAAACTATCTGCTGAAGTGTCGATATTAATGGTTATTCAATGCTTTTATCTAAAGGTTATCAAAGTCTTTCAGAATTTAAAATACAGTTAAACCTGTAGAAGCGGCCACCTGTATGAAGTGGCCAACCTGTATTAGCAGTCAGTTTTGATTTTACTAAAGAAGCATTTTGTTATATGTTTAACCCTTTCCCTCATAGAGGAAACCATGAAAAGACCTATGCGAACAACATAAAACCAGATCAGACTGCGAGTAACTCGCAGGCTGATCAGGTTTTATGTTGTTCGCTGCTCCTCAGTGGTCTGGAAATGAGGATTTTGTAATTAAATTTGGTAAGGTTTAACTGTGGTTTTCTGCAGATCAGACTTTATGTGGTACCTATTGAGTGCGTCAAAATGAGTCTATATGAGGGAAAGGGATAAAGATGCTTTGTTATTAATCACTCAGGCCTTATGGCTCTTGTGATTAGATTACTGTGCATAGGAAATTACACATTATGCATTATTCTTCTATGTACAAAGGGTTTTTGAAAATTAAGTATCCAGTAAAGATCCACAACTTATTCATTGATATGGTTATTAGAATGAAAATTCCAAAAGTGATACTTTGATCAATTTTGAACTTAATCCGAAAGCAAAATTGATACAAATTGCACTGATGCAAATTCCAGTCACTATGGCAACATTGTGTAATGTTGAGCGGTGCAACTTACCGAACTCATGAAAGGAATATGGCATCTGCAAAGTCTTTCTGACACATCTAAAATTATATCTTTTCGAAATATTTTCCTTTGCATGATACACCCATCTCCCACCCATGGATCCACTTGTAAAAGTCTGCCCTGAAATGCTCCTATGGATATTACGGATTGTTTCCCAGGCAACTCCTTAATTGTGTCAACTTTTCCTGACATCATGCACTGATGTCTAGATCTTGGGTGGTTGGCAACATTGTGTTCAGGATCGTTCTTGAAAGTGCTGAACCACCCATATATGTTGGTTAATTTTCTTCCTTCAACCCTTGTCGTAAGTCCCCATGATCATGGGGAGCATCTCTGATTTCATTTTACTCATTCATGTACAAAACTTTATGGGATAGCACTGTTCTGGTGCCATATTTACAGTTTCCGCAAAACGAATGTTCTCTACTTCTGATGTTAATGGAAGTGACATCAGATTTCAACCCATGACATTACATAGGCTTTGAGAATAGGTCTTTGAAGCGGTCTGTATATTTTGGGCAGATTTTGACGTTGGAAATATGTCTATATGTGATCGTTAAAGAGAGGTAAACTTGTGAAGATCGGCAATATGGATTTTGCATTAGTGCAATATGCCTCACTTTCTCTTTCAGATTAAGTTCAAAATATATCAAAGTGTCAATTTTGAAAATGTTATTCTAACCATATCAAAAAATGATTTATGAAACTTTTCCGGATACTTTTCGAACACCTTTCGCAGCACTCAAAACAAAACTATTTCCTAAACAACATTCCAATTTACCCTCTACAAAGGGTATTCTGTTTTGTACCAACAAAATAGAAGGGACTCTCTCAGTGCTTGGATACAAAAATGAGGATAAACCGCCAAATGAATCCTAAGTTTCAAAATTTAGTAGGAAACTGAAAAATTATTGACTGAGTGAGATAAAATGAAATAATAGTGGTTGACCAATATTTCAATATACAGTTGAACCTGTTTTAGCAACCACCTCTATCAAGCAGTCAGCCTGCATTTAAGGTCAGTTTCAATATCACCAAATTAGCTTTTTGTTATATATTTAACCTTCATTTAGTGGCCACCTCTGTTAAGTGGTCATTTTCTCTTGTTCCACTAATTGACTGCTTAAGACAGGTTTAAATTGACTGTACAAGTATATTGTAAACAGAAAATCATTTGCAACCACTAACTGTGGTGGATTGTAATGATAAATGCAAATGAATTACTTCAGATTTACCAGAGTTATTTGTTGGTGCAATTTATGATGATACCACATTTTTTACAATTTCTCTCAACACTTTATACAATCAAAGCACACAGTGCACTAAGCGACTGTCGGCAGGTTTTACATAGTAAAAATACTAATTAAAGTGTTACCTTGATACGGGGCAAAGGTCACTGATGCCAAAAACTCTACACGTTTTCCTGCAACTCTAGTAACTAGTAGTGACTCAACTGAACTCGCTATTTTAGTATAACCCCGCTGGCAATCTCTCAGTTCCTTTGGCACTTTGATTTTTTTTCATTCTTGTCCAGAGTGAGGTTCCATTCATAAATTACATATCTAAGGTCTGACCTAATAATCATATTGAATTGATATGCTGCTGGGCGTGGAGGGATACGGGACAGTGAAAATGGCTGTGGTAATTATGCAAATCAGCAATGGTTGCTTTTGGTTTACAGCTACATAAAACTGGCTGCTAATCTCCAGTCTAAAGACTCTTGAATTCTACAGAGAGACTACCATATTTCAGCATTATTCTGTACTGTTCTTTACTGTTCATGTATAGGACTTGAAAACTTAAACCTTTCTTGAAACATTTTTAACATCTTAGGCTTCCATCATTGCAGTTACAAATATTTGCAACCATTTCCCTTCACCTCATGAGTATGCATTTACAAATTAATTACTTGATGAATATTAATTGACTGATCTATAAATAAAACAATGGATTTTTCATAATTGTTGTTCAGCAAATTAATTGTATGAGCAAACAGTGTAGACCCTGATCCTGGGCCTGCTCTGTTTGCCAAGACCTCAGAATGAGTCTATATGAAGTACAAGAAATGGTTCTGTTCTGTTCTGTTGGGTTTAATTAGGGTCCGCCTGCTAATATAACTTGCTTTGTGCACAGACCCCAGAGTGTGACTCGCACTCCTTAATGAGAGAATTATGAGGCCAAAAAATGGGTGAAATTTTCAAGAAACCAGCTTTGACATGTTTTTTGTAATTATTATCATTTTGTATGACTTAGCTTATTCAGTTAAAATGCTGTGGTTAAACCACACACATATATATATATATATATACTATAACCAAGAAAATTCCTGTAGTAAACATACCTTGATTCACACAAAATATATCCTAAAAAATCAGAAATGCTCTTGAAAATATTTTGTCAAGAGGAAGTCCTTTGATATTTCCCAAGATTGTTGATCACATCACAGAATTAAAATCCCCATGCACTTATAGATATCCTTCAGGCATTCCTTTTATCACATTTGCGAAATAAACACAATCGAAAGTATAAAAATGTGAAAAAAAGAAGCCTCAGTGCATAATTTGACGCAATATATAAGAATTTTCCCTCATCCTTGGAATCAATATCAATAGCCATGTGGTTTACGTAGGATAAACCAGTAGTTTCTAATAAGAGCACCTTGGACGCAAAAATCAATTCCACAAACATACCAGCGCTCTATTAATATAATTAACACGTTAATTTCCAGACTGCTTGTATACAGCGTAATTATAAGGTTTTCGATAACAATAAGAAAGCAGTTATAACTTCAACATTTCTTCTTTTAATGCTAATTTAGACAAAGAGTTCTTACCCTGTATTTCGTAGTATAGGGTGGTTCAGGTCTGTACATCTGGAAAACTTGTGAAAAAAGACTGTATATTCTTGGGTTTGGGTCTGCAAATGTACACTCAGCTACAATACCATAAAAATATAACATAGTGAAAGAAACTGGCTGAAAAGTACTCCATGTGTAAATACTTCAATTTTGAAAACAGTCAATGAATATAGTACTGAATGTGTGAATATTTAAATTTTGAAAACAGAATAAAGTACTGAACATGCAAATATTTAGATTTTGAAAACAGCCAATGAATATAGTACTGAATGTGCAAATATTTAAATTTTGAAAACAGCCAACCAGCTTTTATGAAAAACACTGAATTAGGCCATACAATTCTAATCATGATAAACTTTATGATGACATACCAGAGTTGTATAAAAATGGTACTGGTAGAGCTCCCTTGCTTGGCTCGGTGTCAGGATCATGTGACTAGGAGTGGTATCATGCCACATGTCTACGGCGTGATACTGCAGAGTGGCAGCACTATATATCTGTCTCGAGTAGATGACTGAAATACTGTAGGCAAGACATTAACCCTTTCCCTCATATAGACTCATTTTGACGCACTCAATATAGGTACCACATAAAGCCTGATCTACAGAAAGCCAAACTCAAACCATACCAAATTTAATTGTAAAATCCTCATTACCAGACCACTGAGGAGCAGCGAACAGCATAAAACCTGATCAGCCTGCGAGTTACTCGCAGGCTGATCTGGTTTTATGCTGTTCGCATAGGTCTTTTCATGGTATCCTCTATGAGGGAAAGGGTTTAACCCAGCAAACAAACAAACACATTGTACATTGTGTTATGTCTAATTGAAGGGTAATTAAATTGTATACAAGGCACATTTAGTGAGTAAATGTTTAATAAATTGACATGGACCTACTAATCCTAAGTTACCTGTCAAGCAAGGGGGATAGCTTTTCACAAATTTGGTATGACCTTTGCCCAGGGGTCAAACCTGCAATATCCAGTCCCTGATGGGAAGACACTCTAAACAACTGGACAATCAACAAATAAATGCAGATTAACAAATGGGCTTTGTAATACATAAAATTCCATAAAATCACACATTTCTAAATGAACATTTATGTAAAGAGTAAATTTGTCCAAGTGATCTTTTATGTTAATGGATTTTGACAAAGAAATGAATATGGAAATAAAAGTATGAGAGATCAAATGCAATATACCTCACAAAATGTAGATTTTTTTTTCAACACAACATAATTATAATGTAAAGAAACTATTTTATATCCCTCACAGATCTCTGTGAATTTGAATCCTACTAGAAAGGTCATTCAATTATTCATGTGAGAACATGCTTGCAGTTACAGATGGTGATCCTCTGTGCACATGAGGCCTGGACATCACCTTAAAACTGAAAAAACAGCTGCGAAATAGTGGCATGCAAACTTTCAAAAGCATGTGGGCTATAACTACGTAAATACGGTACCGGTACCCTGCGTGTGTGTTGGTGTTAGGTCAGACAGACAGTAAAGCAGTCTCAGGTACCGGTAGAAACCCCACCAGCTGTTGAACACTTTTCAATCAATACTGGTATACAGTACCATGTCTAATGCATACCTACCTGGTGTTGTAACATGTTGCAAAGTGGACTTAACAGAGAAACTGCAATCAAGGTTATATATCAATAGCAGACTATATCATAGGCTTAGATTAAAGGTCAGGTGTGATACTAATTATTGTTATATATGATTTGATCAATTAATACATATAATGATCATTCATTAATTACAAAAGATATAAATCAGTTTCTCTTTTAGACCTTTTTCTAACTAAACGTAAAAAATAAATAAAAAATTATGGACGTAGCTGGGCCTAAATTAATGTGCACGGACCTGAGCTAGGGTGTCTAGAGCATCACCCCCCCCCCCCTCCCTCCCTTCCAGCAACCATTTCAATCCTAATGGAGGTCAAGAATTGTTTATGACCTTCCCAGGAATAAGTATTAGCCCATTCCAGGGACTGCTATGAAGAGTGATTAGTTATATTATGAGTTGAAAGAGCTTGTTTCAAAATTTGACACAAACAGAAATAAGTGTCATATTTAACCTTTTCCCTCATAGAGGAAACCATGAAAAGACCTATGCGAACAGCATAAAACCAGATCAGCCTGCGAGTAACTCGCAGGCTGATCAGGTTTTATGCTGTTCGCTGCTCCTCAGTGGTCTGGAAATGAGGATTTTGTAATTAAATTTGGTAAGGTTTAACTGTGGTTTTCTGTAGATCAGGCTTTATGTGGTACCTATTCAGTGTGTCAAAATGAGTCTATATGAGGAAAAGGGTTAATATTGTGTTATTGTTGTGTAAAAGATGTTTTGAATAGGCTGATTGTTAATTAATCTACATTTTCTGAAGTCTTTTTCATTTCATGAACAAAAATGTAAGTTAAATATAAACATCAAAATCTTTTATAGCAATTTATTTAACCACAGAAAAATGATGTTTTTAATATTTTTAAAGAGGAAAATTTTCCATGTGCATTAAGAATATTTACAATACTAGATTTTTCAATCAGGTTACCTTGAGATAATGAAGGACAGCAGCCCAGGGCTTTTTAAAAGGGTTTTAAAAAAAGAAGGAAAATTAAAACTAGCCATGAGAATTTCCTTAAACTGTGCTTGATTACAGATAATTACACTAGGTACATATTTATGGGAGAAACATTGAGGGTCACCACTCTTTTTTTTGAGTTATCTGCCCCTGAAAGTGTGTGTGTTTTTTTGGTTTTTTGGTTTTTTTTTGCTCTTTTCTATCATTTTCTAGGGCAGATAACTCAGTATTATGAGCTATCAACCTCATTTAATTTCAACTCGATGTTTGGTACTTATATGCCCTGTCACTCTGTAAAAGTTTTAGAAATTTTATACAACAGATTTTATACTATAGTCGCATACGCAAATATATACAGGAATATTCTTAATTTTTCAAGAAAAACACAGTATATGTTTATTTGCTGAAGCCTAGTGAAAAATCTATTGAATAGAATTGTTTTAAACTCTGCATAATGACTGAAAATGAAACAACAAACAATAATGTGAAATAAAATAAGGTATTGATAGGGCTAATTATGCTTGATTTTGAGTAATGTGCCCTTGAAAATGACAGAGAAGGGCAAAAACCTCACTTTCAAGGGCAAGTAACTAAAAAAATATAGTGATGACCCCCATTTTTTTTTCCCATAAGTTGTTTCTAGTGTAATGGATGGTTCCTAAACTGTCAATCAAGTATGTTTACATTAACCGGCTTATCCAACCTGTGTAATTGTGAAGTACATGGTGAACGGTTGACCTACTTTACACAAAGGAACATGTGCTTTTTGTTTGTGATACTGTTTGTGTGCACATGACCTAGATATGAATAGAAACTTGTCAACTTATCATTAGGGGGAGGAGTTAGATACAAATTGTGGAACTATCTATTCGCTATAATAATACAACGTTTAAGAAAATTCTCATGGCTAGTTATAATTTTCCTTTTTAGTCTATATAGTAAAAAACTGTATTGGGCACGTATGCCTTTAAGGGACTTAAGTTTGGTTTTAAATATATATCAAAGGCTAAGCGCAAAAGGGTCTCAAATTGTTCTTTAATACATATAAGTTACGACTCTTTTGCGCTGAACCCATGTTATCTGAATTGCTTATTTAAGCTGATGATAAAGGTTAGACCCACGGCAATCAGTCCCATACGATAACTCATTGTGTCAAAATTACTTTAGAAATTTACAGCATATCAAGGTCTCTCTATGTACAGTATTATAGAAACCCTGAACAAATTAAAATGAAATTGTAGACACAAAGGCACCTTTTTATTTTGTGTCGGCATATCAAATAATGACACAGTTGACATAGCTTGTTAAGTTAAACATTTTTACAAAAAAATTTAAAAATTTATGGTCATTAGAAAGTTAAATCATAGCACATGCCAAACGATTTAATAAAATGCAAAAACATTTACATGTAATAGTCTACGAAGATAATTACGTAGAAGGCATACGATACAAATTACATAATGGACACAAACTGATTTCAACAAAGTGATAATATAAGCTTTCTTATGAAATAAATAAAGCAAAAGAGGAAGACAACAAAAAGCTGCAGCTCAATACGAACCTATACAGGAGCAGACAGACCTCTCTATCCATTCTGAAATGAGAGAGGTCAAATTCCTCAGTTTTGAATTAAGCATGATCTGCTACCATACGTTGATGATGAAAATATGCCGTATTTGTGTACCTAAAAGTATGAATGTGTTTTTTCCAAGTTATGAAGATATAATGGATCTTTGTTAATTATTTTAAGAAGTTCAATAGTCCCAGTTCATTAAATATGACTCGCAATTATCACAATTGTAAAATAAAACGTAATGCCCGTTTTCGGATTTTTTTTTGATTTTTTTTTTGTACAGTACGCTTCCAGCAGAATTATCAACTATATATATCACTCATCCATCCTTTCCAGTTTTAACTATTAGGACAATAGTTAAAATAGGAAAGGATGAATGAGTGATATATATTTATACCCAGTTTACATTAATTTCTACAAATTCGTTTAAAAACATTCCTTTTTACTGATATTTATATTCGAAGTCTAAATTTACTTATCATTCACAGATGGTTTCATTGTCGTCTAATGTAAATAACGTTACACTATTTCTAACCATCAGTTTCCTTACCTACAGCTATAGCTTGAAATGCTTCCATGCGATTGTCCAAAAACCATTACAAACATATAAGTGATTCGCAATCTAAAATAATAAATACATTTTACATGTTTTATCACAATAGGAGACATTGTTGTAATCAGCATGTACAGAATGCTACTGGAACTTCATTTTTGAGAATATTAAATATTACTGGACCAAATACTGAACCTTGAGGGACCCCTGTTTAAAGTTACTTGTAGTTGGACTAATTTTTACGCAGTTGAATATTTGGAAAGATAGAGATAGCTTGCGGCTAATCATATGGTTTATTGCAGTTTCTGATAAACCAAAGTATTTATTTAGCAGTCAAGCGCTTTTGACAAGTCATCTTGAAGGTTTGTTTCCATTTTTCTGCTACCTTAAGCTAAGTTGTCTTGCCATAAACTGGGTGAAAAACTGGTAAAAATATTACAAGAGTGTTCTTTGGAACACATGTAGCACCTGCTGAAGCCTGGCGGAAAAAGTGTGACGGACAGACAAACGGACGGACAAACGACGGAAAAGTGATCCCAATGTGTCACATATGCTTACAGCAGGCGATACAAAAATTATTGTTTAAAAATCAGAGTTAACAGTTCTTTCAAATATCTTTGATATGGCTGAATGAAGGCTAACAGGTTTGTAATTACTGTTATTCAGGCACTTCTTTCTTATGAATTGGGGCGGCCTAGGGTATATTTAAGTCATCAGGAAAAACTGATGTAGATAGAGATAAGGTAATCATACTGGTGATAAGGTCAATAATTGACGGTTTTGGTAAATTGGTTAACATATTTTTGCTTTTGCCATTTGACCTTGTTAGTCTACAATATGTCAATGTTATTTTATCTTTTCTTTTTCATGAAAATTATATCATTATGAAATATAATGGGCCTTTAAGTAGAAATGACTTAGTCCATTTACGATTTGTATTTATATTACTTTATCGGATTTGAATCCATTTTTTCTTTAATTTATCAAAAGGTGACTTATACGAATGTACATTATTTGAAACTTTAAGAACTGGACGAGTATGGTACATTTTGTTCAATTTCTAAAATTTCTAAATGTTCTAAAGAAATTGGCTCTATTCTGGAAAGATGTTTCAAATTTAGATATTATACATTGAATAGAAATGCAGTCATGTACATACACCTTACAGATGGGTTGAGTTATTTGAAAGACATAACATATTTTTTACGCTCTCATATTGCTAAGTCAATTAGAACTGTATGTAAAATTGGTGTTATTATGTTACGATAAACTGTTTAATTATGTTTATTAGATTATACCTGATCTGATAAGGATAATACAGTGCTCATGTCTAGTTATTCGCGTTTAGGGAATTACTAAAGATGACCAATGTGAAATCATTTATCTTCGTTGGGCACTAATTTTCGTCGATTTCGTGGAAGTACGTTTTATCAACGAATATTAATCCCACGAAAACTTGTCTTATAAATAGACCTCACGTGTTCTTAGATCCACGAATAAATGTAACAACGAAATTCCCTTAGGTACGTAATCAACGAAATTTAATGTAAATCTTAATTTTACAGTAGGTTGAAATGATGAAAGTTTTGTTATCATTTCTATGGGTTTGGTTTAAACATATTTATTCAATAAAGTTTGACATACATATAAATACAAATACTTTACATGTAGGATTAGAACGATAGACATGGGTTATAAAGTTCTGTTCCTTTTCATTAAATAAAGATCTATAGTATGGCAGGTCAGTGAAATTTACAAACTGTTAACTTAAACTTTTTAAATTTCATATGTGAAAGAAAAAATATATTAAAGAAGACAAAAATAAATAAATTCATATAATCAAGCAAGAGTGAATGTACATAGGATACGGCTAGCTATAAACAATATGACAGACAAAAAGAATGGAAAACAAGGAATGCTAAGAGAGAAGCGATACTCAGAATCGTTAGTTATTCTCAAATCGGAACTGCATCAAACACAGTCAAGTTTTGAGATTCAGAAAGATTGTCATCACCATAGATTAAGGTTCTGAAATTTACATCGTACCATATTTACAGAATAAAATAAAAACTGACGTTGGGTTACAGACATATGTTTCAATCTGTCCACAGTTAGTAATGTTCACCTATATCCGTGATTATCTCCCTTCATGAATGGGATAAGCAATGTTATTCTAATTGCTTGTGAGATTGAACTCAGTAAATAGATAAACATTTCTTCTAACTGAAAAAGGCGAAAAATGTTAGGAGGATTGTGCATGAGAGCCCACGACCATGCTTTGATTGAGACCTCAACTGTAAAACAGGTAAGGTAGGATAAGTTTGCGGAAGCGCACTATATGCATTGTGCAGAAACTTGGTGCAAACTTGACAAATTAGTCTATACCTATGGAAGGGAATATCCGCCAGGACATGCATACTTCTAAATGACGTTGTTATGTTATTTATTTACTTATACGTTCTGTAACATGATTACTGCATTTTATTTTCTGTCAACTGATGTCCATGTACATATTTCTTAATGTTATATGTTACTAACTAACTGCTTAATGTTATCTGTTGCAAACTAATTGCAGCTTTATTGTGTCCGTGTTCTCATTTCTTTGAGTTAAAGACCAAAAGCTGACATCTTTCTTTAATATGTGTTTAAATGACATTAAATCCAGTTCTTTGTCATGCGAACAAGTTGTTATTGATTTGTACGTTTTACGTTGTGACATGATTAAAACGTTTCCCTTATACTTATTCTGAAACGTGCATCTTAACATTTAGTTGCGTTTAGCCACGAGCATGCAGTACTAAGGAGTAAGTACGCACTATGCCACACGAGGTTAATCAAATGTGCCTTTACGATTAGTAATTAGTCATTCATAGATGACCGGGAACCAGAATTTCCGGCAGTCGCCGTAAAATTCTATCGCAACAACTCGGAAAATTCCGTAAAATTGCCGGTGTACAAGACAAAAAACACCAGACGAAATTGTCCCCATCAGCAGACAGCACGTGTCTATATAGTGCTATTATCAACACTTTTAAGATAAGTGAATGAGTAAAAAATATTTCTGTGACGGATTTGCTAATTAGGAGTTGTTGTTTTTATTTTACAAAAGATACCTAAACATTCACGGCTTCCAGTGTGTACATGCCTGGGATGGAAAAGGACACCAATTCACGGCACCGGATATATATTCGGATAGTCCTTTATGGACAGTTATTATAATTTGGTTTCAGTAACGTGCATTTAAAAGATCACTGTATGTTTATTTTAGGCATTTTCCTCGGACAGGTTCTACACAAGCAAAGCCCAACGTGTCTCTATTGTATATTTTGTAAAGCCTTTAATTTGTTATTTTAATACCTTTACTAAAGCCTTTAGGGATTAAAATAACAAAGAGATCCCGTTAGAAATCTGTACCAGGACTATGCCATACACACCACTCACGAGACCGGGTAGGTTTTCAATTTTATAGACGCTTGCAGTAAAAAAAAAGACCTAATACAGAAAATCAGGGGAAAAGTGAGTACCTGATGTGGGGATTGAACCCACAACCCACCGATCACCGGACCAGAATTCTGCCAATTGAGCTAACCGGGCCATCTGTGGGCCTCTCCACCACACTGATACCACATTACCTTTGCAAAACAATTAATAAGACAAATAACAACTGTTGACTAATAGATTATGTATAAAAGGGTTAATTTTTTTTGTGCCTTGTGACTTATATTTTCATTTAAAGTTCATTTTATAACAATTATGTCCAGTGCCCTCTGGGCCCTCTTGTCTTTTGTTTTATTTATTGTGTCTGTTATTCTTTGCAGGTATGAGCCATCAGTTGAGGGCGGCTGCCCTGTTACGACAGGCAGCTGATTTATTAAATGTGGATACACCATCAGTTCCCACAACAATTGTCAGTACTGCTAGAGCTAGTTTTGCAGCAAGTGCTTCAGTACCCGCACCAACAACAGCTACCAGTACTAGTAGTGCAGCCCGAGCAATTTTCGCTCCATACAGACGACAGCACCAAGGCGAGGTGGCCGTGGACAGGCTGAAACAAATTATAACCCAATTTAAATATAACTAGATAGCTGTTGTTGGCCCTGACAATCTTCAACCACCCAGGAGCGTATATTAAATACATGTCCCTGCCCCACAACACCCCTGTCAATAAAAAATAATGGCATTACCATATCCTCACATCATAAGTAATAGTCTATAATGATTTTAATTATTTACTAAAGAAATATCGAACCGACTTGCACATACAAGATTTTTCCAAACAATCTACAGAGCATATATAATACACATTTCATGAAGCAGTAGAACAAACTTGCCCCAGCTGGAAAAATAAGCCCTGGGGTTAGTGGGGTATTTGCTAATATTGCAGTATATCCACTATGGTAAATTTATCCCCCAATATGAATGAAAGAAGAAAAAGGGACAAAGTTGTTTGAAGTTATGCAACAGACACAATATAATAGACACGATATGATAGCTATTTAATTTGCTGTATGACAAGTGACTCCTTAGTTTGACCTTGACCTTTGTTTGTTATTAGGGTCGAGTTAGTACAGGTTCGAGTTTGTAAATGGTCGAGATGTCTGTAGGCCGGTTATAGACATGAATGGCTTGACTAGAGGCCAAAGAGTGAGACTGCACTTCAATCATTTTCTATTTTCAGAAAATGTAAATACCATTATATTAAAATCGACGGAAAATAGTCTAAGACGAGACTTTTACATTACCTTGGGTCCATAATGTTTTGGGTTTCCGTTTGTTTTCTTGAAGAACGCAGAAATGGCCGGTTAATTTTCTACTACCCCACCGTTTTGCTCACGGAAAAATGACGGAAACTACCAAACCCACAAAGAGTTATCTCCCGTGGAGAATAATTTGCGCTAGAATTTGATATTTTTATTGGTTCCCTCTAATGTTATCGCACTATCAAGTTTCGTTTTCCGTTGTACCGCAGGTTAAAATATTTATTTCTAATGTTTATGTTAGTTAATTATTATGATTTAAAAATGTACAGTGCAATAAGAACAGTACAATAAGAATTAGGTGGCTGCAAACATAAACTATTCAAAATGCAGATAGCATCATCGAACTTCGAAGTGACATTGCGAATTGAAGAATATCGAATTCAGTATGAAATATTACAAAAAAATGCTGTATGTAAAACGCACTTAAAAAGTCGAATGCACATTGCAAATCGTAGTACTAGATACCCAGTAAGGAATTATATAAATAAACATTCCAATCATTGCTCTATGCAAACGCAAATGTTTAAATGCACTACTTAATCGCATGAAAGTAAAACGTGTATTTATGATAGTAAAATGCAGTAATCATGTTACAGAACGTATAAGTAAATAAATAACATAACAACGTCATTTAGAAGTATGCATGTCCTGGCGGATATTCCCTTACATATATACCTTCCTTATATACGTTTCGTGTTATATCTTTGGCACGGGTTTAGGTTTTCAGTAATAATGATAATAATTTATTTCATTGCACATTTATTTCATTCTCTTTTAATTTTAACAGTGTATGTTTTCATTTAAAAAATTTTTTTTTAAAAATATCCATTGTTTACAAAATAGAGCTTATTTTGTTATTATTATTTTTATCCAACGTAAGGGAAACGTTTATAAAATAACACGAGGATTAATGTTATTATTGTTGTTAATCGGATTACAATAAGGCTCCAAAGTAGTGCAGTGGTAGCGACAACAGGTCATCAATGTATTTCAATTTCACCGCATGGGTTCGAATCCCGAAGGAAACAAATAAATAAAATAGTAATAAATTTTATAATAAAACTGAGATTACATATATACTTAAAATATAAAATTATGTATATCTATACTAAAAATTATATTTAATAAAAAATAAAAGAATATTTTCTTTTCAAGAAATATCAAAGTATATATATATATATCATGTCTTACATATGCATATGGTAATAAGAAAACCTCAGCAATCACACTCTTGACTTGAATATCACAAAATTTACCAGTATTCAACTACATGTTATACAAAACGAATGACTGCTCGTCACTGTAAATTATGTATAAAATTATCTAATTGCTATCTACAAACCCGGTTCTTTTGCAATTTCGATTTCTTTCGGTGTATTTAATTGATGTTGCTGAAATCAGGTGTAATATAAAAGCCCGCTATAAGATGGAGTTGAATGTCAAAAACATACATGATGACATAACTGTTGTTTATGGGGATAAATTTTCCTCAGTTAACAGGTGGTTTACAAAATTCACGATCAGTCAAAGATGCCCCTTCATCGATTCCACCACTGAGATTTTACTGTCAGACAGCTAGAACAAATCGCAAACCTATGTAGAGCATCTGTCCACTTCATTCTAGAAAAACTTGTGAATGTTGCGAAGATAATAAAAGCTCGCTGGATCCGATCCATTATTTGTTAACCGATCAGCAGAAACGTACGACGGTGCAAATGGCAAAGCAACTGCTGAAGAAGTAACCAAAGAAAAATGATTGTTATGAACCAAAGCGGTAAATTGAAATGGAACATGCCAAAAGGCCCAGTATTGCTCAACAATACTTAAAGCAAAAAAAAAAAAAAAATGTTATACACCATTTTCTTCAGAAATTGAAGGCCAATTATGCAAGTTTTTTTTGTGTGTGTGTGTGTGTTTTTTAAGGCAGTGGTATGTCTAGTAGCTTCTGTATGAACGTGGTTCTATAAAAGTTGCAAACAAAAATGAGAAAGTACGTCCAAAAACCGATCTCTAGCATGTCCATTTGTCACATGACAAAACTCCAGCCCACAAATACTCAACTTAAGTACAGTTTTTGAAGTCTGAAAGGTCAATATATTGTCACACACTCCTTACAGCCCAGACCTGGCCCGGTGCGATGTTTTCCTCCATCCAAAATTGAAAAAAGAAATTTTGGTGGGAAACATAGGTCAAGAAGTGCATTGAGGTCTACAGTTAACCATTTTCTTATGGGTGTATCCAGAGAGGAGTATGACAGTTGTTTTGAAACAGATTGATTAAGAGATTGAAACTATGTGTTCTTGCATATTTCGGTGGTAACTAGACAGATTTTGATTTATATCTTTGAGGGAAAAAGTCATTTGCAAAAGTGTTCGAACAACCCGTAGTGTAAACTGTTTAGTGTAAACCACACAGTGTTTGTCCATGAAGAAAGTCTCCCGGCGCTACGTTTCAGCGCTTTCAACGCTGTCCCGCCATACGAAGATGTTTACATGAGGTAGTCACTTTATGCAAATGAAAGAGTAGAATTATTAAAAGCTATAATTATGTGGGCCTTCGTTCACCAGTTTAATTGTTCGGAGCAGGGTGGTATATTTAAATACATTATACATATCTTTATATTTTATATACTGTGAACCAGGAAATTATTTCGCGCATTTTAAGTTAGCGAGTTTCGCGGTCGGGCTATTTCGAAAGTAAGACGCCGCGAATCACTCTTCTGCCATAAATACACAAAAATTAGTCGCTACAAGAAGTTTGATTAAGTTGACAATATATGTTCTATTTCTTTACATCACCAGTTTAACAATTAGAGAGAGAAAGAGAGGGGGGGAGAAAGAGAGAAAAGAGAGAGGCGTTTCTTACATGTAATTACTAATGTTGTTGTGTTGTGTGATATGTACTCTGGTGTACTCTGTTTTGTAAAACTCATATGTGTTTCAGAGAGAAGGGGGGGGGGGGTGAGTACGTGTCGCAAAATAACATGTAAAACCTACATGATTGTGTTTGTCTGACAATACGACCTTACCTGTTCACTTTACCCAGATTCATTGATGTTGACAATCAGAGAGAGGTGTGCGTGAAAGATGATATAAACGCACAATACCCTATGAAGAAAATTTAAATTTCAGTATGATCTCATCAGCTTTTTTCCCTTGTATGCTGGGCGCCAATTAATATATCTATACCAGTACAATTAAAAAAAAAAGACAACAAAAACAACAACAACCGAAACCGATTAGTATATCGCGGCAATGTCAAATATGAGTACCATCTCCATCATTTTGCATTTCTTATATGTGAGTAACGATTCAAGTCGCTGATTTAACATCACTTAGCGGTTCGAATCCCGAAAGAGTCACTCGGACTTTTTCAGATGACGAAGCTTTTAAGCTGGCTAGCTGTAAGTCTGTGGTTCTATCCGGTTCGGAGTCTTCCTCGACGTGTAGTTACGCTTTATGACTGCAACACTGACTTCAAACAGAACAGCAATAACAACTCCTAATAACTTGAGAGTAGAGGAATATACATTATCAGCCACTTCCCTTTTACCCTGATGTATTATTTGGACATCATAAAGTTAGCTCCCCTTTCCTTGTTTACATCATTTGTAATGCAAACTCTGTCAATAATCATATTGGTAGTGTCTCATCTTATTTACGTTGTAAGTAGCATTGTCTCCATCCTATCTACATCTAATCTGTATTAATGCATAAGCTGAATGTATATCAATGATTATTGTTCGATCCCATCACTTACCTTTTCGTATGCATATTATTGTTCAATCCCATCACTTACCTTAACGTATGCATATGTTTCAGATCTCCATCATTCTAGATGTCATAGTTAATAAATGAAGGATATCAAGAAACAGTGTACATAGTTAATACTC
>CM037794.1:22474301-22524301 GCA_021229015.1 Solen grandis
GATTAACTTTGGACGCTTGAAAGGACCATTGTTCGCATTTCCGTCCCTAAATCAATATCGTTATTGTTCTATCGCTAAAAATAGACCCTCTATTGTTAACGCGGGTGGTCCGGGTATCTAGTGCAAAAGTTGTGAAATGTCATGTCTAAAAATAGCTGTCGTTTAGCTCGAGTCTCATTTGAGCAAAGGACGCCAAGGAGTCAACATCGTAAAAGGTGAGCATTAGTATTTAGACCTAGTTGATATAGTTTATCATCCTATGAATGTTCTAGATGTTTTATTTATATTTTGTTATTATTAATAATATTATTATAATTGTTATTATTATTATTATTTGTTTATTAAAAAAATACCAAGGTCTGAGATCGAATGGAAGTGACCCTCAATAAAGTTCTAGATGTTTATTTATATTTTCGTTATTATTAATAATATTATTATAATTGTTATTATTATTATTATTTGTTTATTAAAAAAATACCAAGGTCTGAGATCGAATGGAAGTGACCCTCAATTTCCGCGAGTAGATCACAGATCCAGTATACAAGTCACCTCTGTATACTCTAAATATAGACCAATGATGTCATTCTAAAAATAGATCGATGATGTCATTCTAAAATTAGATCATTCTAAAATTAGAAACCAATATGGCCGCCGCACATGCGCACACCCCTTAAACGCTTATATGCAAATGAGATACTATAAATAGTAACAAAATGGCCGCCTATTACGTCATCTTTGTTTACACGCAAACCGGCCGGTTTACTACTCATATATATTATTAAGTTTGTGATTACTTTGAAATAAGATGTTCGCTAAGATTTATAATTATTTAATGCTTTTCGGTGGATTACCTAGAAATATCAGTGGACCTGATAATTCCATTGTTTTGTACAATGAAATTATCAGGAAAACTGAAATTATCAGGAACTTGAACCCGACCCTACGTTATAAACTGATCGGAGCGTCAATTGTGCTGAGTTTTACACAAAAATGAGGACAAAAGTAACGTCACGCACGCTAGGTAATCCCGCCAATTTTGGCGTCTTTTGTGAATAACACAGCTAATTCCTGGCATTAAAAGCATTAAATAAAAAGAAAAAGTGTTTGTTTTGGTTAAATATCGATGTATAATTGCATTCGTGAACATAAAAAGATGCATTTTCACTCATGGCTTCGCCACTCGAACACGTACATTAAAAACATTTTAACATTATATTCATGACGCAATACTAAAATAAAGAATTTTCCTCATCTGAAGTAAAATCATAAAACTTACAGAGTTTTCTAGACATTAGTGTCTTAAGTGTTTCTTTATGAATACCAACTGTGGCGTGTTTATTGTTGCACTGACAATGTGCTTAGAATGAGTTGTTCAAGAGTTGTCAGATATCAAAATGTACAGACATCATGATCTTAATATGAAAGACCTTCACCTCTTCACCTCTGCTCAGACTCAAAACATAGTAGTGAAAGAGAATTTTATTTACTCTCCTACTATTTTTTAAATATCTAAAGACAACAAAGTGAACCTTCCTATGTGACAATTTGGAACAATTTAGCAATAAAAGGGCTAAATTACCACCTTCCACAATTTCAAGACTGATATTCAGACTGCTTTTTACATAGGAGATAAAAAGTATTGCTTCCGATTAAGTAAGATATATAGTAATGAATTGATTGGTAAGCTATTTTCCTTTATTTTTTCGGTAACGTTTGCAGTACAAAGCCATGACGGGTATCATTAATTTCCGATAAATTTAATCCTATTGTAAATATTCAAACAATATGATTATCGCCGGCCCAGGGCGGCGATATGAAACTATCGAGAAAGAGAGCAACCTTTTACTCCCGCACCGCTGACGTAATAGTGAAACAGGTTCCTTCTCAGACTGTCGCAGAAAGATGAACAGATCAGATGACCGGGAAGAAGCTTTGAGAAACTGTTTTGAATGCTGGGAAATCTGAACTGGTTGATAGACTACCGGAAGTACATGTTGCTAGACGGAGCTAGACTGGTAGACGCATAATTGGGCAGATTCGATTTGAGTACGCCCCTTGATCGATCGATGCTGAACCAAACATGATAACATTTACCAGCTATGAATCTCTCCTTCAATTGCAAGTACTAATCGACATATAATTTCTCTTTACGTAACAGTGTAACTTGATGTTCACTTGGCTAAAGGCGATTTTTAGTTGTTGTTTTTTTTCGTTGTTGTTTTTTTGGGTTTTTGTTGTTTTTTTATGCTAATACTTGTGTATTTATTACAAAAGGACTTCAAATCGCAGATTATTGTAAATAGTTTCTTTTATAATTTCTTAATATTTTGATGCAGTATATTATTTAGTGTGTTAACATGATAAATATATTGTTTACTATGGAGGCATTTTCATGTTTCAGCATTTGTTGAAGTTGACACTTGAACATCGGGGGAATGTTGCAAAGATATACAAATATTTATCAATGTCAACTTAAGATATTGATGCGACATTCCCAGGAGATCATAGTATGTATATCAGAAACCATACATAGGCTCTACATCCCATCAATATCCAAAAATCTATATCCGATGTTTGATATTGTTCCTATTTATCCTTGTTATTCATTTTTATTTATGCAGGATGTAGTCAAAAAGATATAATGTCAGAATGTAAATTTTGTTTTAATTATATTCAATAATTATAGTTCTCTGGGGGTATACATGTGTGTTACAATATGATATCTACTACACAAAACCACGGGGATTTGGCACGTAGTACTTGGGGGAAAAAATATATACAGATTGTAAACCATTGACATTATAAAAATGGTTGTTTGAAAGTGAAAGTTGATTTTTTTAATGATCAAGAGTGCTATACCTTATAGGACGAAATAGACATAAGATATTGAAATGTTTTTGGATACTTAATCAATCTGGTTCGTTAAACTCTGCGAAATATGTGTGTACATTGCTGTTTACACGTGACGAGGTCGAGTCCTACCAACGAAAACTGGCAGTGTTTTGAGACAATATGCCTCAATGGTGAGAAAAGAAGATATCAGAGTTGGACTTCCTTGTGTTTTTCTTGGAGGTGGATGCCTTGGCTTGTGTCAGGGCCTGAAAATAATCCCAATCACTGTTGTTCTTTTGTTGTTGTTGTTTTTTTATCAGACCGTCGGAAGATCACCGGTATCGAAATTCGCCCTCGGTGAGTTTCATCCCTTGTTTATATATATAGACACTAACCGATTCTTTTCCCAAGTACTACGTGCCAAATCCCTGTGCACAAAACAGTGTTTTTTTTCCTGTTTTGTTCCGTATTTATTACTGATTATGACCGTTTTTTGACAGTAAATTCCAATGTATGTATTTATATGACCGTAATTCAAGTAAAGGCGTTAACTAGGACTGAATGAGTATATAGCACATCGTTACCATCAGCCATAATAAAACACTTGTAGAAGCATTTGCAATTTGGAAAATCTGTCTTTTTTAACTCAGAGCATGCTCTGTAGTTATGAATTCATTTGTGACGTTGATGGGGTGTTTCAAAATCCGCATTCAAAAATAGCTAATAGCTGATTTTTTTTTTTTTTTTGTCATTTACAGTATATGCAATAAATATTAAGGACATAAGTGACAACCACGTTTTCGAGTTATCCTAGCATTTTATTCACTATTTTAATTAACTTCTTTATTTCGTAGAGAAAAAAAACTACTGACTTTGAATATGTAAAACAATCTTCCTTCTCTGTGATATGTAGTATACTTTGGCACTCTTAATCGATGTATCGCGTAGATTTATGAAGAACTATAACACTATCAAGGTATGAACATGTCAAAGAAACATATATTTACAACATTCAGTGACGTAGCTGCTATTAGGCCATGTAAGCCCGGGCGTACAAGTTGGACAAGAAAATGACTTTTTCAATAGTCCAAAAAATACAATAAAACTGGAAGGGGAGTGAGTTCAAGCCTTATTCATGATTTACAGTGTGCAACTAATTCATAGTTTGAAATGACTCTATTAAAATTTGTTTTGCTTGTTTATTTTCCCTGAAGAAACTTATAAAGCGCATTTTGCTCTATTTGATCTCCGCTTGTGTCCGCCCCTATGTACCTCTTCTATGGGACTACAAGTTGAACAAAATCTGGCAACGCCCCTGGCAATTCGCAGGCGTTACACCAATTGCTGTCCAAAAAAGAAATCATTACGAAAAAGTTGATTAAACTCCATGTACATGGATCTTAGTTAGAATACTTTTTTAGATAATCATATTGTATTACATCATATTGTATTACATCATATTGTATTACATCATATTGTATTACAACATATTGTAGTACATCATAGTGTAGTACATCATATTGTAGTACATCATAGTGTATTACATCATATTGTAGTACATCATATTGTATTACATCATATTGCAGTACATCATATTGTATTACATCATATTGTATTACATCATAGTGTATTACATCATATTGTAGTACATCATATTGCAGTACATCATAGTGTATTACATCATAGTGTATTACATCATAGTGTATTACATCATATTGTAGTACATCATATTGTATTACATCATATTGCATTACATCATATTGTAGTACATCATATTGTAGTACGTATTACATCATATTGCTGTACATCATATTGTAGTACATCATATTGTATTACATCATATTGCAGTACATCATATTGCAGTACATCATATTGCAGTACATCATATTGTAGTACATCATATTGTAGTACATCATATTGCAGTACATCATATTGCAGTACATCATATTGTAGTACATCATATTGTATTACATCATATTGCAGTACATCATATTGTAATACATCATATTGTAGTACATCATAGTGTATTACATCATATTGTATTACATCATATTGTATTACATCATATTGTATTACATCATATTGCAGTACATCATATTGTAGTACATCAAAGTGTATTACATCATATTGCAGTACATCATATTGCAGTACATCATATTGTAGTACATCATATTGTAGTACATCATATTGCAGTACATCATATTGTATTACATCATATTGTATTACATCATATTGCAGTACATCATAGTGTAGTACATCATATTGTAGTACATCATATTGTAGTACATCATATTGTTTTACATCATATTGTATTACATCATATTGTATTACATCATATTGTAGTACATCATATTGTATTACATCATATTGTAGTACATCATATTGCAGTACATCATATTGTATTACATCATAGTGTAGTACATCATAGTGTAGTACATCATATTGTAGTACATCATATTGTAGTACATCATATTGTATTATATCATAGTGTAGTACATCATATGTATACATCATAGTGTAGTACATCATATTGTATTATATCATAGTGTAGTACATCATATTGTATTATATCATATTGTAGTACATCATATTGTATTACATCATATTGTATTATATCATAGTGTAGTACATCATAGTGTAGTACATCATATTGTATTATATCATAGTGTAGTACATCATATTGTATTATATCATAGTGTAGTACATCATATTGTATTATATCATAGTGATACTTATAATTGTAGTACATCATATTGTATTATATCATAGTGTAGTACATCATATTGTATTATATCATAGTGTAGTACATCATATTGTTAGTACATCATATTGTATTATATCATAGTGTAGTACATCATATTGTATTATATCATAGTGTAGTACATCATATTGTATTATATCATAGTGTAGTACATCATATTGTATTATATCATAGTGTATTATATCAATGTATACATCATATTGTATTATCATAGTGTATACATCATATTGTATTATATCATATTGTTAGTACATCATATTGTATTATATCATAGTGTAGTACATCATATTGTATTATATCATTGTATTATATCAAGGTATACATATGTAGTTACATCATATTGTATTAATATCATATTGTATTAATCATAGTGTAGTACATCATAGTGTAGTACATCATATTGTATTAATCATATTGTATTAATCATATTGTAGTACATCATATTGTATAATCATATTGTATATATCATATGTAGTACATCATATTGTATACATCATATGTAGTACATCATATGTATTACATCATATGTATTACATCATATTGTATTACATCATATTGTATTATATCAATATGTAGTACATCATATGTATAACATATGTATACATCATATTGTATTAATCATAGTGTATTACATCATATGTAGTACATCATATGTATAATCATTGATACATCATATGTATTACTATCATAGTGTATTACATCATAGTGTAGTACATCATATTGTAGTACATCATAGTTGTAGTACATCATATTGTAGTACATCATATTGTAGTACATCATATTGTAGTACATCATAGTGTAGTACATCATATTGTATTATATCATATTGTATTATATCATAGTGTAGTACATCATATTGTATGTACATCATATTGTATTATATCATATTGTAGTACATCATATTGTAGTACATCATAGTGTAGTACATCATATTGTATTACATCATAGTGTAGTACATCATATTGTAGTACATCATATTGTAGTACATCATATTGTATTACATCATATTGTATTACATCATAGTGTAGTACATCATATTCGTACTTGGTTATATGTTTAGCCTAACGACAATGCATGTATTGGATTATTTTTACTTGCTATTTATCTATACTTTTCTCAGTTTCAAAAATGCGATGCATTTTAAGTTGAAAGTTAAGTATTTATTTAGAAAGAAAGTATTCTAATGCATTATATAAGCAATTGGAAAGCAAGGAAATTCATTTTATTGAATAATGTCATTGAATATCCAGTAGACACTTTCATCTTCACGTTAATCGGATGGTGTCGATGAGAAATAAAAATCAGAGAGAAAATATGAGAATATACGCAACTTAAGTGCATTAGTTTTCTGATACACAGGAATATATGAATTTTTAAAAAATAAATTTTAAAACATCTTAATATTTATCTCAGCAAATGCATATAACTTGATCATTGAAAAGCAAGTGTTCATATCGCTTTTGTCAAAGAAATTGCTTTTCTTGATACTTTGATTTTGCGTTATATTTCTTTCTTTCTACAGTGAGATCTAAATTGTAAAAAATAATGCTGTATATATACTCAAAGGAAAAAGAAACGCTGGGTAATTTTTTGTGTCAGTTTTAAATAGGACGTATTCGACGGTATTACAGTTTAAATTATTTTGATAAAGATTTTTTTTTTCAAACAAAATAAATGCCTTAGAATGAGATGGGGTCAATCATATGAGGTTTATTGCAAGGGTAGGAGGTAAAAACTCGAGTCTGGCTACTACAGATTCTAGTTACCCTGCGTTTCTTTTTCCTTTGAGTATACATTTAAGTATATATTGTTTTTAATGTTCTTTGTAGAACAATGTGCTATAATATCGCATTGGGGGAGGATGGGTGGCAAAAAAAAAATTGAACGTTCACTTATTCACAACAAAGGTAGAAGTTCCCGTGTCATTTCTGTCTTTTTTAAGTGCCAATTTCATACAAACTACACATAATTTCAATATAGGTTTTACACAATAGGTCCTAAATTAACAATTTTAACGGATAAAAACGAAGTTGAAATCGTCGTGGTGGATTTTAAATTTTGCCAGGTTACTTCATTTGCCTTTGTGTTAAGATCCCGTGATATAAGATTGACTGTTTTAAGGTAAAGTCCCTGTAATGATTCCGCTACATTTCGGACCTCATGACCTTTCACGGAGATAACCAATGTTTCCTAATGTTTCATTAGTGTACCTTGGTTATCTTGGTAGATGTTAAGTGGTCCAAGAGGTATCGGAACCATTACAGGGACTTTACGTTAAGAGGTACAGGACAAAGCAGAACCATTACAGGGACTTTACCTTAAACTGTATATATATATATATCCATTATGATCTTTTACAGATTACTAAGCACCACATAACGTGTCTCTGTGAAATGGCCGTAACTTCTGTTATATTTGTCAATATCTCTTGAAATTTCACAAACATCCTTTACATACCCAACCGTTTGACTTAATGCAAACATCTCAAAATATAGTTTTGAGATTTCAAAACAACAAGACAACAAACAGCAAAACGTTTTCCATCATAAAAAAAATAATAATAATAATTCCACTATTGAAATTTCAATATATCTAAAAACAGAGTTAGATTTCAACTTAAATTTGAATGCAGAATTGTAACTTGCCATTTGTTAATTAATTTTGACGATTAAGACCCAATACAGCAAATAAAATGTTGTAATAAATATTCTAAAGATTCATTACCTTTGAATAAAAAAAAATGTACATTTTAGTACAAAAATATTACTTCCAAGTAAAGGATTGAAGTTTCTTTTTGTTGAGTATACTATTGGTGCTTAGCAAACATTGAGCAGTATAGTTGTTTGAATATACCTTTAATGAATGTCCATTATTTCACATATTCGAAGATAGGGTTGTCAGGACAACCAAGGTACCACTTCACGGAAAATTCTGAAATTGACGTCCTCTAGTTTATACCATATAAGGTTTGTAGACAAAACAGAAATGAACAGAATATTTTATTTAAGACATGTTCAATGCACATTGAGCCGCAAAAGAGCAAGTAATGTGCTAATCCTAATCTTATCCTTGTTCTTAAGGTAATCCAACCAACATTAAATAGTGACCATGGTCCATCAAGTGATCATGGACATTTTATAGTGAATAAAGCCTTTCCAGACATTGAGCAAAGAGCCTATAGCTCCAAGTCGATGGATGCTTGCATCTGCACTGAAGTGGAATACCATAATTATAATTCAATGATGGATTGATTACCTTAAAGCAGCTCATTCATAGATGATCTGTAAAAATACGAGAACGTTTTTTTTTGTGTTTTGTTTTTTTCTATTCTCCCTCGTTTATGTTGGCGAAGTCTTTGTTTCATGACAAATCAACTCGTCAGTTGTAGGTCATAGTGTATGGGAAAAGGTTATTTTTAGGAACTCCCACTTCGAGCAAATCGGTTAAATATAGAGAGTGAATGTGATCATTCAACTGACGGCACATGTAGATATATGTCAAAATATAGGTTTTATCATTTTAGATATAGATTCAATGTGATGGAGAAACCACCTATTCTTTCACATCATGGAATTGCATTGGGTGACCATGCATCTGTAGATGGGTATTGATAAGTGTAATGCAGATAGTTTACAATCAGAGTCAACGGTCTGCTTTAACCCTTTCCCTCATAGAGGAAACCATGAAAAGACCTATGCGAACAGCATAAAACCAGATCAGCCTGCGAGTAACTCGCAGGCTGATCAGGTTTTATGCTGTTCGCTGCTCCTCAGGTCTGGAAATGAGGACTTTATAATTAAATTTGGTAAGGTTTAACTGTGGTTTTCTGCAGATCAGGTTTTATGTGGTACCTACTGAGTGCGTCAAAATGAGTCTATATGAGGGAAAGGGTTAAACGAGTACAGCAGCCTTCTTACAAGTATGTCATTGCTATCATATACTAGCAGCTTCTGGTTTTCATTTCTCGTTTTTATCTCTTTTCTTTCGATGTCTAAAAAAATGAATCGCAAAGAAAATATCCAAATGATGAGTTTGTTTGTCTTATTAGGTTTAACGTCTTGCCGACAGTATTTCAGTCCAATTGGAGGCTATGTCTACTTGAGACAGATATAGTGCTGCCAAATTGCATTATTACGCTGTAGAATGGTGACACATAGTCACATTATCCTGACACTGTCCCAACCAGCCCTGGAACTACACTTATATGCTAAGCGTCAAGCAAAGGAGCAATACCAGTAGCATTTTATACGACTATGGTATGTCGCTGCTGATGGTCGAACCCACGACCTTCTGATTTTGGGGCGGACTCTCTTACCACACAGCCACCGGGACAGGTCAATTTCCAAACGTAATGTATATATTACAATATAGTACTCGTGTGTTTATATAGTAAATAATTCATTTGTAAGCTTTGTCTATTTGAGAGCGATATAGTGCTGCCACAGTAGTAGAACTACCTGGAACTACGGTGTATTTATGCTGAGCACCAAGCAGGACGATGTATGACTTTTGAATGTCGAGGTAGGGGATTGAACCCACAACCTCCCATTCCCAAGGAAGACGCCCTAATCCTAGTGAAACAAGGTGGTTTGTGCCAAGTCTGTAGGATTTAATGTCCTGCCGACAGTATTTCCGTCATCTTGAGTCTGTGTCTACTTGAGACAGATGTAGTGCTGCCACACTGCTGTATCACACTGTAGAGAAGTAGCATAATACCACACCTAGTCACATTATCTCAACACTGGTTCAACCACTCCTGAATCTTACAGTATCATTTTAACGACTTTGAAACCCACAACCTCCCCGAGTTCCCTAGGCAAATGCTCTAATCCCTCAGCCCCCAGAAACTGTGGAGCCACAAAGATCCTGGGTTGTCAAGCATGAAAAGCAATTTCAGAATCAAAAATCATTAAATAAGTTTGTTAATATCAATCCTGAACAAATACTTGGCCTTTTTGATGAAATGAAGATATAGTGCTGCCAAATTGCAGTATCACGCTGTAAAATGGTGACACATAGTCACATTATCCTGACACTGTCCCAACCAGCCCTGGAACTACACTTATATGCTAAGCATTAAGCAAAGGAGCAATACCAGTAGCATTTTATACGACTATGGTATGTCGCTGCTGATGATCGAACCCACAACCTTCTGATTTCGGGGCGGACTCTCTTATCACACAGCCACCAGGACAGGTCAATTTCCACCAGGACAGGTCAATTTCCAAACGTAATATATATATATATATATATATATATATATATATATATATATATATGTGTGTGTGTGTGTGTGTGTGTGTGTGTGTGTGTGTGTGAAATGAAACACCGATATTTGAACATTTGTATTTGGATCCAAAATCTAGGTCCACAAAAAGAAGCAAATTGATAATGTAAAAAATCAATTAAAGTACACAAAACTATTTTATGTTAGTAGAAACAGACAGACAGGTTGGATTATATCACGTATGCACTTTTGATATGATTAAAATGTTGTTCAAGGGTAATCACAAGTTCTGAACATATAACTATCGTACAAAGCCATACTAAGCAAATTTTGATATCCAACTGAATTTGATGTGACATTATGTGTATTTCATATGTTCATAGGAAACAATGTAATATTCAATTAGTAAATATGAGCAAACAAAATTCTGACATAACTTTATATTTATTGGACTTTTATTCTTATCAATATACAATGTATCGATAATTTGAATAAGATTTACATCAACTTTCCCCTTCAATCACTCACCGTTGTTAATTTTATTTTTGTATTTACTTTTTTTTATGTTAAGGTAATCCATCCACCATCATATTGTGATCATGGTCCTTCAGGTGATGTAAGACTTTCATAGTAAAATGCAAGCCTTTATAAACCTAGAGCAAAATAGCCTAAAACTCCAAGTAAATGAATACCTGCATCTGCACTGAAATCTTTTTAAGCATCTGAAGGGCCATGATTATATTTTAATGATGGATGGATTACTTTAAATCAGCGGTAAATAAGATATGTTCTGTTCCGAAAAAAAGCTAGGCAATACAGACAAAAGCAGCGTTAAGGTGTTGTATGGTTTCATCAAGATTTGAGAGATCATTCTAAATTCATGGCCATTTGAAACAGTGACTTACAGATATGTTAATTCAAAACCTTTATTCTAGAATAAGTGATTCACCAAGAGGTAGATTTTATTGAAATTTGGTTGTGATTTCCAGTTTTGACATCACTATTTGAGTTTACCGTCGCTGCGACAGTATTTCAGTCATATAGCGACATTCAGCTAATTACAGGTGGAGGAAGACCCCGAAATCACAGAGGCATCCGGGTAGAACCACCGACCTACCTAAGCCAGCTGGAAGGCTTCCTCACATGAAAATCCGTATGACCCTGCCGGGATTCGAACCAACGCAGTGAGGGGCTGAGTCAGCGACTTTACCCTCTCGGCCAATTTCCAGTTTTGTTTGAAATATATTAACATTGACAAATATGGACAAGAGGGCCATATGGCCCTAGTTGCTCACCTGAGAACATGAGTTTATTTAAATCATTATTTTTAAGTAGTTTTACCTCCAGCAGTTTCAAATAAAAAGAATTCTTATGCAAGTCATCTGGGGGCCTCATTATCCAAGGGATCAACTTATTTTAGGAATAATGGTAGAAAATAGTGAGGTGACAATTTGTGCCAAAAGAAATTAAATTCTAACCATTGGTTTCATAATAGAAGAATTTTGAAATGTTCTATATAGAGTATGTAAGGAAACTAGCCTCCCCCTAGGGGCCTCCTTTTTCAAAGGAGCAATTATTGTAGACAGACATGAGTGTGCTAAATGAAATTAAACTCTGGCCTTTGATTTCATAGAAAAATTCGGAACTTTCCATACAGAGGACATGTATCAAAAGAAACTATTTGACTACTGAGGGGCCTCATTTTTCATGGGATCAACTTTATTTTAGACAACCATGAGGTGACCATTTGTGCCAAAAGAACTCAAATTCTAACCATTGGTTGACGATGTATGACACAACATAACGGACACATTGTGATTATAATAGCTCACCTTGATTATGTTGTGATATGGTGAGCTAAAAAGCATTTTGTAATGACTATTATCACACAGATTAAATATCAAAACTGGAAGATTGAACAACACCCCACTGAAGAAAGAACATATCCTGCCTGTAGCATAATAGAAAACATCTTATTTTTGAATGTAATCTGTTTTCAAATGTTAGACATATATAGATATACTTACGTATTTACTCGACTATAAGTCTACCCGCCTATAAGACGAGGCCCCCTTTTCCATCCCCTAATCTGTAGAATTTTGCTTTGACTCTTTTATAAGACAGGGTGAAAATTCGCTCTGAAAGATGTCTGACGAACAGTACTGACCCTCCGACATTTAAAGACTGCACCGTGAAAATCTGGGTAAAGTAAGGATACTGCCTAATAAAATAAAAACAAAGTTAATTTAAATCTATCGGTAATATTTTACCTTATATTAAGATGTCATGATAAGTCTTGAATACAAATGTCATATTCGTTCAGATTTTGGAGTGTCGCTGTTATGTACGAGTTATGACGGTGCCTGTGAGAACCGTTTGTGTGAAATTTTAACGCTTATTTAATACCCTTATTTATACGTGTATGAACATTTTCTTATATAATATAAAAAAAAAAAATTTGTTTGTGTTTGTTTGATTGTTTGTTCGTCAAATAGAAAATAAACACGCTCAATATTATCTCATTTCTCTCTCTCTCTCTCTCTCCACACTTGTGTTTGTGAATGTTTGTATGATAGTGAGTATTTTATAAATAATAAATAAAAAGGAAGACAAAATTCAAGTTTTAGCCTTCTTTGTATTTTTCCCTTCTCTTCTCTATTTTTTTTTTTTCATAACACAAATCCATGACATAAGATTTATGCATACAAAAAGTACATATACATTACGTATATTAAGCTGGCCACTTTTTTTTTTTAGACTGACTAAAACCCTTCGAAATCAACGTCCTCATCATCACTGGCACCAAAGAGTTCTTCAAACTGCGACTCCGTCAGCCGGTCATCGTACAATCCAGTGTCTTCAGTGCCATCGATCTCGCAGTCCGGCTCCTGTCTCCCGCCAACAAAATCTCCGAACAATTCGTCGTCTTCAGTGCCATCGATAGAATTCGAGATGCCGCACTTCAGCAGCTCAAACTCCTAGCACTTTCTCAAGTCCAGCACGAACTTGTGAAAGTTGACGACTTTCGCATCTACGTCTGCTGGCAGTTTCTAGGCGATGTGGGTGCGTTGTCTCAGACACAGGTCATGACGATTCATGAAACGGGAACACCAGCCGTTCGAAGCCTTGAAATCGGTATGGCCAAGGTCTTTACTAATTTGCAGGGCACGTAGACGGATAGTTGCTCGTGTGATGATATATCCACTGGAGCGGAGTTCCAGGATCCAGTCCTTTAGCCTCGCTTCTACATCATCATACGGGGACAGGACTGTTCTCAGCTTCTTCACCGTCTTCGTTGTTACATTTCTTAGTTTCTCTTCTTTTGATCTCCAGTCTCTGACCATCTTCTCCGTGACGCCGAATTCTCGTTCTGCTGCGCAGTTGGAGTTGAGCTTCGCATACTCGATGACTTTCAACTTGAAGGTAACATCGTAGGAGTTCCGCTTTCTCTTCTGAGACATGATGATTTTGTGATTCTGTTTAAGGTGTTTGACAATTGTGAAGATTGATGATGGATGGTATCAAACTTAATCTTTTATTGTATCTGAATTACTATACTTAACATGTAGCTACTACTATCAGCCAATCAATGATAAAGCTATAAACCGTCAGCCAATCGCGTGAAAGTATTTTGACAGGGGAGGGCCCGGGACAGGGGATTTGAAGCAGTACTCTGTCACACCCCAGCTAACACTTCCGGGTACCTGGGATCTTCCCCCTCAAAAATATACAACCTACAAAACAAGGGATATGCAAATTTCAGTGGGCAGCTCAGCCAATCAGAAGATAGCCAGTGTCCGCAGGTGTGTTGTAAGTTACATGACACGAAGACCCCTGGGCAACCCGACAAAAAAATGTGAGTTTGATAAAAGACAAATGTCTGCATACTTTTTGAAACACATTATCTGCATTTTAAGATTTATGCAAATTTCTCTCGGCTGATAGCTAAGCCAATCAGACGAGCAGGGCGAGTACCGTAAGGGATTCCCTTATAATCTGCTAATGAAATAAAATCCAAAAATATATTAATTCTATAAATGATTTGAAGAGAGCAAAAAAAAAATAAAAAAAAAAATAAACAAATTTCAAAAGATAGCAAAAACTAAACAAAACAAAACACGTAATGAATATTGTATTGTTTTATTAATGTCGCAGTGTCGTGAGTTGATTTCAGGAACAATCAGATCTAATGAGCACCATCTGTTTCCCATAACCGCTTGCTGAAAATATAAAATGATTCATAAAATTGGGGAAAAACAAATATTTATGAACTTGTCTGACTGTTATAAGGTAAATAATATCATGCAATTAATATCAGATAATTATCTATCGATAGATAATGGGAAAGATATACGTCTCCATAACTGTATACCGTTACGAAGCTTCATGCATACATAAACTTAGTGGAGAGAAACTAAATCCGACTTGTCGACCCCGCTTATAAGACGAACCCCCCCCCCCAACTTTAAAACCCTATCAGACCGCTAAAACTCCGTCTTATAGTCGAGTAAATACGGTACTTAAAATTTCCCATGATCCCTTTGATGGACCATGATCACAATTTAATGATGAATGGATTACTTTTATGTGGAAAATACAAAAAATAACTTCAGATCTCATCAATATAGCAGAGAAGAGCCAGAAAGTGGACCAAAACATAAATATATTCAAATTTGCCAAATTGTGCATATTGTCTGCTATCCTAATAGTTTTAAATGTAAATTTTGGTTTGAATCATATAGAAGTTTTTGAAAATATGTTCAGTTTAAGTAATTTTTAATTTTAGCAAAAAAAAAAAAATATCATGCAAAAGCTGTTATATGTGTATGTAATTATTTGAGTAGTCTGCCCTAAAGATTTAGTGTAGTGTTGTCACGGAATATTTTATTGATGACTAATAAGAAGTAGTACCACTATGGCACTTGTTTCATTTTACTCCCATGCATTTAAATGACAAATACACAACACAGCTATTAAACAAACAAAACTTGCTGATATTCTGCTCTATTCACATGTTTTATCATAAGAGTTTTTTTTGCTTTTTCCACATTCTGCAGCATTTTAGACAATATCAAGAAACAAATGCAGATAGCATGCTTCAGTCCTGCATTAGTTTAAAATATTCATTTTTGCATGATTTTGTTCTGCTCAAGAGATCATGCATTAATTTCACATTACAGGTGGAAAAATCAATAAACAATGGTAATAAGAACCTCTGTGCCAAGAATCAATACATGTACCAGAATCAGCATTCTGCTTATGTACTCAACAAAAGTAAAACAAGAAGGCCATGATGGCCCTGAGAAATCATGGCCCTGAGAACCAGGTATTAGTGGGAGGAAAAGACATTAAATATCTTATGATATTATGGAAAATGGGCTCTGTCCCCTGTCAGCCATAAATCCAATGAGTACTTTTCGACAAGAAGAATTTTGAAATTTGTACTTTATACATATAAGGATAATGGGCTTTGCCCCCTGGCTGCCATGTTTTTCAATGGATCAAAATAATTTGAACAAAACTTGGTAGAGCGACCTAAGGAACATCAGTCCCAAGTAACTTTGAAATCTTGCCAGTACTTTTGGAGGAGAAGATTTTTTAAGTTTTCACATCTTTTCCCATTTTTGTTCCCATGGCAACCAGATTTTGGCATGGATCTCAATTCTTTGAACAACTTTGGAAGAGGACCACCCAAGGAATATTCCTGTAAAGTTTTATGAAAATTGGCCCAGTCGTTTAGGAGACTGTTTAAGATGTTGTTTAAGTTAAATGTTGACAACGGACGATGGACACCAAATAAAATAAATATGCACCTATCATTGTTTTGCCCCAGTTGGGGAATGGTATAGCTACCTAGATAAAATTTATTTTAGTATTGAGGAAATCTTCTTATGATCTGAAGATTACTGCTCTGACATTGAAAATCGAAATATCGCTAATTTTGCAGTTAGTCTTGTACTGCAACTATTTCTGCTTGGATGGAGCATCCCTTCCTTTCTGCAAACCCAAAACAATCAAGCTGTGATGCCACCTTTTCTACAGAATAATTTCCATATTCAACATTGCTTTTATAATATTCCAAATTTTCTCCTACCAATCCAGTGAAACCTGCTTTGTATTGCAACAAGGGCTCTGGAACACCTGTACAGAATAGTTTGTAGTTCAAGGTAAGCCAGAACAACACAATCACTGCAGGATGAAGCTAACCTGGGTATTCAGGATCCTCTAACTGTAGATCTGCCAATGTAAGTAGTATGTCATTTTCACAGTCATAAAAAGTAATTATCAACTGTTTCTTACTTATACCTATTGTGGGTACCAGGCTATTATTGTCACATTTCAGAAATCAGCTGTCCTTGATCATCCTCGCCAAATGTCGATGTGTTGTTGACATCATCAGATGAATCACCACTAGAGTCTGAGAGGATGGAAGATCTATCATCCTCCTCACCACTTCCCTTTGGTGCCTTCACATTGACTGGAACACCTACCAATATGTCAGCTCTGCCATGCCAACCCTGCCTGCAGCCTGGAATCAGATATTTACACAATTACTTCCTTGACATTATCATAATTGTTCATCTGCAAATTCAGAGATATGAAATCCGGGCTTAAATTAATATTTTTTGTACTTGCAGAAAGTTGCGAGTGCCTTAGATTTCAACTTGCAATATCAGAAGTGGAAAAGTAGATAGAAACACATTATAAATTTTATAAATTATTACCTAACAATTTGTTAAATCCTTCAGTATAGAATATGAATTTGGACAAGATGATCCTATATTGCTCATCTGAGAAACATTGTTGTACAATTAACTGTAATATAACATAGATGTACTGAATACACAATATATGCAGAAATAAAACTTTTGACCCTAGGGCAGGGGCCAATTTAAATCCTTATCCCAAGAGCTTAAGTTGAACAATCTTGTTAGAGAATCATTAGATCATGTTACATACCAAATACAAAGTCTCTAGGCCTTATGGTTTCTGACAAGATTTTTTCAAGCTCTAACCTATATGAGTTTATGTAAGCGTTGTTGTCCTGGAAAAGATGCCCTAGGAACATAAATTGAACTGTTAACCTTTGTAGAGGCTACATGCCAAATATAAAAGCATATGGCCATGCGGTTATGGACAAGAAGATTTTTATATGTTTTCCCTATAATAAAAGAAGAGGGCCAAGATGGCCCTGAAGTCACTCACCTGAAAAAAACTGCCTTCATTACCGGTACAAGTTACTAAATTATAACATAGTTGTACTGAATACATAATCCATGAAATATCCAAACAGTACCTGTGGTCAAAATTTAATGTCAAACTTGACTGAAAGATTATGGCTTTAAACACTGTTGATGAAACGATGAAAATATTCTAGAGTGTAAACAGTGAAATCTGGCACTTTTGTTAATTAAAGGGCCATAACTCCTTAACTAATTATCCGATATCAGCCACAGTCAAACTTGGCCTAGAGAGTATGGCTATTAACATTATTATATAGTTAAATAATGATTGCTTAAGATGTGAAGATACATGAGTGCAAACAAAGTAAAATCTGGCAATTTTTTATTTTAAAAAAGCCATAACTCTGTCCAAATTGGCCAATATTAGCCATAATCTAAAGTGGCCAAAAGATTATGGCTATAAACATTGTCATAAAGTTTGAAGATTACTGCTTCAGAAATCAAGATGCTAGAGTGCAAACAAAGTGAAATCTGGCATTTTCTAATATGAAAAGGGGCATAACTCCTGATCTAATTGGCCCATATAAGCCATAATCAAACTGGTCGAAAGAATATAGCTATAAACACTGTCATAAAGTTTGAAAAATGATTACTTGAGAAATGAAGATGCTTGAGTGCAAACAAAATGAAATCTGGCATTTTTTAATATTAAAAGGGGCATAACTCCTGACCTAATTGGCAGATATCAGACATAATTGAAATTGTCCGTAAGAGTATGGCTATAAACACTGTCATAAAGTTTGAAGATGATTGCTTTAGAAATCAAGATGCTAGAGTGCAAACAAACTTATTGTGGACGACGGACGGACGACAGACATTCATCTATCCTAATAGAAAAAAAAGAACAACAGACCCCAGGGGCAGGGTCAATTTTGACCAAAGGGACTTTATTTGAATAATTCCAATAAATTTCATCCAGAAGATGACCATGGTCAAAAAGTTAAAATTTATTTTTACCATGGTTGAATCTATTTTTACCATGGTTGACCATGCTCAAGACCAAAGTATTAGATGGTTTATCATTGTCATAACCATCCATAATTTTCATTAACTATTTCTCTCTCTACCAAAATCAAATGATATTTTGGATGGCTTTTTCATCAAAAGTAGGTCAAAGGTAAAGGTCAACTGCATAATCAAGAGATTCATCCGCTTAAGCAACTGTCCAAATATTGATGCAATCCAATGAAGCACGCAGAAGTTACAGCAGACTAACCAAAAGGTAAGCATGTCCAGATGTCACTTTCTTCATCAAAAGTATGTCAAAGGTCAAGCTCAGGAGGGAAACTGCATAATGTAAAGATCCATCCATTTAAGCAACTATCCAAATATTGAAGCAATCCAATGAAGGACATAGAAGTTATGGCAGGGTAAAAAAAAATGCAGATTTAAAATATATAAAAAAAAAGGTCAACCTGAGCAGATGCTTGTAGTTGCCCAACCAGACATCATCAGTTTAAAGAATGGAATTTTTGTTGAACAAGCCATCCAAAAAAGGGCCGGTATCAGTGCTTTGATTTGAAATCTCAGAACCACCTGAGAACTGATATTGGTCGAAACCTGCAAATTATCAGTTTTTAGGAATCCTGCTAATTGGTATAGTATAGTTCAGAAGATATGTTCCAACAAGATGACTACATAAGCCATTTACACATTACAAAGACTTACCAAAGCTAGTATCATCCAACACTCCAGATAGCTTTTCATGTTTGGAGCATAGACATACATCATCATCACTCAAGATGTCATCCAATCTGTATTTTTCTTCAGAAAAAATATCTATCGTGTACGGTTGGCCTGCTAATTTACTTAATATATGCTGGGCGATAAGGACTGTCCACTCCAGCTCACAGAATGACTTTGATGAATAAAACAGTTCTCAGGTGGTTCTGAAAATAAAACAAAAACAAGAGCTGTCAGAATACCAGGCATCAACATTATAACTATCAGGCATCCCAGTGTTTTTTTGGTCAAAATATTCAGAGAATATAGGCAGCATTCCCCCTGCATATAATTATATATATTTCCCCCCCCCCCCCCTAATTTTGTTCATTTCCCCCCCTCCGTTTACATACCATATTGTGTGCAAGGGCTCACTGCTGCAGTGTTTTTTTATATATCATTGTTCTTTTATCCAAGCATGACCAAATTTTGGACTCATCCAGATGGAGATAATTATCTTGACCATGTTTCATAAAGATCTGGCAAAAAAGGTTAGTTTTAGAATGTTCACATGGGTTATTTTTTAAATATTTGTCATGAACACCTACTTTTTTACCTTGCTTGACCAAGTTTCCATCCATTAGAAATCATGGAGGCAAAAAACCTTTCTTTTTTACATATAAAGGCCCTAACTCCTTACCTTATTAGCCAATATCAGCCATATTAGGACTGGGCCAAGAGATTATGGTGATAAACATTGTCAGAAAGTTTGAAGATTATTGCTAGAGAAATGATTGCTTAAGCAGGGAAATCTGACTATTTCTGATATTAAATGTCCATAACTCCTGACCTGATTGGCCAATATCAGCCATAATCATACACTGTACTGTAATCATGTACTTAGCCAAGAGATAATGGTTATAAAATTTGTCAAGTTTGAAGATGATTGCTTAAGAAATGAAGATGCCTGAGTACAAATTGTAGAGGACGGCAGAAAACAGACATTCATCGGTCCTAAGAGCTCATCCTAAAAGGGGGCATAACTGAGCCATAATGTATTTTAAGTTTACCTGCCCCTCTGAAATGGGTCCTTTTTTTTTATAATGAACAAGTATACAAAGTTTGGTGAAATACCTTGACCAACACAGACAAGAGGATCATGACAACAGCTCCACTTTTTTTCTTAAAAAGTGGAGCTAAAAAGATGTATCAGGAATATTGAATTTCCTTTTAATTCTGCAAATTTTGTTCAAAAACTAATTGCTATTGATATCTTTGTTTGTTTGTTGGGTTTAGAAACTCAGTATCAGTATTTCAGTCATTTGTAGACTATGTCTACTTGAAACAAGACATAGCACTGGCGGATTCAAAGGGGGGGGAGGGGGGGCATCCCCCGCACGTGCCTGCTCTAAAATTCCAAGACCATACATAAATGTAGACACACAACCCCAAAAACTCACAAGAATGCACTATTTCACAGCTTTAAATTAAAACATTTCATGAGGGAGTTCCCCTTGATCCCCAGTCAAACCAGAAGTACACCCATCTCAAAGCTTGGGCAAAGCGGCAAGACGCCTGCATTGTCATTGCCTAAATTTGTTTATGTAGCGCTCCCTCCCCACTAATCTGAACTCATGGATCCAGCACTGCATAGTGCTGCCACACTGCAGTATTACGTCATAGACTTGTGGCATGATATGCCCAGTCACATTATGATTTATCCTGACACCAGGCCAACACATCCTGGTACTACCCTCATATGCTGAGCATCAAACCAGTATCATTTTATATGATTGTTTGTTGATTGGATTTTATGTTTCAGTCATTTGATGTCTATGTCTACTTGAGACAGATATAGTGGTGCCACACTGTCATAGCATGCCAGACATGTGGCATACCACACCAGTCACATTATCCTGAAACCGGGCAAAACACTGTTCTGGGACTATGTTTATATCCTGAGAGCCAAACAAGGAAGTTATACCAGTACCATTTTTAATGTCTTTTGTATGTCACAGCCAAGAACAAACCCACAACCATCTGCTACAGAGGCAGACACTTCTAATCACTCGGTCATTGAAGATGGTAGTATTTTTGTAAATGCATCATTCATAGAATTCTTCCCAGTTTAGGTTTTGACATTTAATTTTTTAACTTCTTTTTAGGTATCCTTTGAATCTTGAAAGATTTTTTTTGACAAGGATGCCCTACCAAGGGACATTTTTCCCCTTTTTTTCCTTCCTAAAGTAAGAGACGGGAATGCATTAATAGACTTTGCTGAGAGGGTAAAGTCGCTGACTTTAACACTCACTCAGCCCCTTACCGCATGGGTTTGAATCCCGGCAGGGTCATTCGGACTTTTCATGTGAGGAAGCCTTCCAACTGGCTTTTGAAGATCGGTGGTTTTACCCGGATGCCTCCATGCATTCTGGGTCTTCCTCCACCTGTAATTAGCTCGACGTCGCTATATGACTGAAATACTTTCAAAGTGACGGTAAAGTTCAAATAGTCAAGTCAATGGACTATCTCCAGGAACCACTTGGACAAATTATGCATGTAATCATTGTGGAATTCTCCTAAGGTAACCTACCTGCATCTTCATTTTTTATATACACATGTATTTAATTTTGTTTATAATTTTGATGCAGATTGGGAAATGGTCAGAGACCAGATTTCAACATAGACCAACCACTATGAGTTACAAGAAACATTGGCTAGAAAAGCTTTGATCTATACAGGAGCCCTTTCCTGTTTTCATCAACTCTGTTACTGAATTGTCAATTGATAAAATAATATCATTTTCCCTGCCCCTTCCAAAATGTCTCTCACTTGCCTATTCACAAAACAAGAGCTGTCACAGGACTATTCAAAATGCTTGTTGGTAAATCAAAAGAAATCTATTTCAATTCTTACCTATTATATACCCTGTATATAATAATATTCAAAAATGATATACCTTGATAGTCTAATACCCCTAAATAGGTTTATGAAGTCAGTCTAAAATCAATCCTATGACTAGTTACTGAGACATAAGCATAATAAAACTGTGCATGCAAAACTTTAACCAAGTATCTAAGTTAGAATTTTAAAGGGCCATAATCTTTATAAAATTCAGTCCAAGAGTTATCCTCCTTGGTTTTTTATGCCCCTGAACACACTCCTAAACTTTCAGTCAATACCATAAACAATTTCTGGATAGTAGCTTGCATGCAAAATTTTAACCAAAAATCTAATAAACCCAAAAACCCTGCCAGTATGATACCATTAAACATATTAAAGAAGTTTCAAATCAATCCCATGCCTGGATACTGAGATAAAAGCATGAAAGTACCTTGCATGCAAAACTTAACCAAAATTCCCAAGTTAAGAAAGGGGCCATAATTTGTAATATTTTCTATCTGATGCCCCATAACATATTTATAAACTTTAAAGTCAATACCATAAATGGTAATTGAGATATAAGATTGATAGTAACTTGCATGCAAAACTTTAACCAAAAGCTGCAACGCCAACGCCAACTACAATAGCTCTCATATTCTTCGAATAGTCGAGCTAAAAATGCACTGGCAAATGAAGAAGAATGTACAACAATATTTTTTTCTAACAAATTTATTAGGAAATGACATCATTTTTTTATACTCTAACAATAACAACAACCATAATCAAGTGAATTTTTCACAAGCATAAAATTTCATATTTTTTTCAAAAACAAAGGCCCATAACTCTGAAAACTTTAACGGCAGTTTGATAAAAATACCTAGGTGTGCAAAGTTCATGTCCTGAATATTCATAAAGTTTCAAATCTGTAGTACAAATCCTTTCGGAGTTATGTGTGTCACAAAGTTTCAGGACATATGGACATACGTATGGACAGACAAGGCAAATCTGTATTCCCCACCCACCCCCATTTTTGGTGGGGGCATAAAAATGTGACATCTATAGTGTTCATAAGCTCTTTTAAAGATTTGTCCTGGTGACTTTCTTTTTGGCCACACATGACCCAGTCTTGAACTCCAAAATTTCATGAAGGAAAATATTCCGGACAAGTTACATGAAGGTTAGGCCAAAAATGCAACCTCTAGAGTGTTCACAAGGCTTTTATAAAATATGGCCTGTTGACCTACTAGCATTTGACCTGTGCGAACCATGTGTTAAGATTCCAGTTAAAGTGATTAATACCAAATATTAGGGAAAAATAAATTAAGAGAGACAGTATATGAAATTTAATAAACTAGTATCTTAAAACTCTATTTAGATCCACTCTAATCCACAGACTAGGAAATTCTCACAGCTTAATTAAAATAAATTAATACCAAATATTAGGGAAAAATAAATTAAGTGAGACAGTATATGAAATTTAATAAACTAGTATCTTAAAACTCTAATTAGATCCACTCTAATCCACAGACTAGGAAATTCTCACAGCTTAATTAAAATAAATGACAGGACCATGAAGGCCCTGGAATCGCTCACTGAGAACCAGGTGTTAGTGGATGGAAAAGAAACAGCAAATATCTTATGATATTATGGAAAATGGGCTCTGCCCTCTGCCAGGCATATTTTTAGACAAATCCAAATAATTTTAAATGTCTAGGTAGAGAGTGACCCAAGGAACATCTATGCTGAAAAAATCTACTTTTGGAAATGAAGATTTTTCAATTTTTTACTATACACATATAAGGAATATGGGCTCCACCCCCTGGCAGCCATGTTTTTTTACCAATCCAAAGAAATTTTACAATCATGATAGCTAGTGACCCAAGGAACATCTATGCAAAAAAAGCTATGAAAATCTCATGGCTTTTCATGGAGATAACCAAGGTTTCCTAATGTTTCATTCGGGTAACTTGGTTATCTTGGTAAAAGTTAAGTCAAAGACAAAGCGGAACCATTACAGGGACTTTACCTTAATTTCTATAATCTTGGCAACAAGTCACCAAACAATTATCTGTGCCAAAAATATTCTAACTCCAATGAGTACTTTTGGACAAAAGGAATTTTCAAATTTGTACCCTATACAAAAAAATACATATAAGGAAAACGGGCTCTGCCTCCTGGCGGCCATGTTTTTTTTTTACCAATCCAAATAATCTTACAATCATAGCAAATGACCCAAAGAACATCTGTGCAAAAATATTTAAAGTTCAGCCAGTACTTTTGGAGGAGAATATTTTTGAAGTTTTCACAATTTCCCCTTTTTGTTGCCATGGCAACCAGATTTTGGCATAAACCCTAATTCTTTGGACAACTTTGGAAGAGGACCACCTAAGGAACATTCTTGTAAAGTTTTATGAAAATTGACCCCGTAGTTTTGGAGGAGATGTCATTTTAGGAATTAGTTAAATGTTGAAGACAGACAATGGAAATTCATCAGTCACAACAGCTCAATGTGCTCAGGTGAGCTAAAATCAGCTGTATTTATCTCATTAATTTTGAGTCAACTTATACTTATATATAAATAATGCTAGACTATATATATCTTAATATTTCTTTATAATAAATTAATAACTCTAACATGTGACTCCTATACAGTAAATAAAATAATAAAAAACAATTTATAGAAAGAACAAAAATAAATAGTCAAAAACTCTGGCATCTTACAATTTCAAGAATTTGTGAAGTCCTGGAATGAAGGAAGTCTGAGATTAATATACCATAGTAGACTTCAAGAGTTCCATAGTTGTGGCCCACAGAAAAATCTGTGGAATCCCACGCTTACACTACAGTAAAACTTATGGATCGTTCCTACAAAACTTATTTAAACTATGATTTTACTGCTCAAGTGATTTCATTTAATCCTGAAATATACAAAATATTATTTTACACAAAAAGATAATACCAAATACCTCAAAAGGTCTTTTCCATTAAAATTAAACATTGCAGAATGCATCAATCTAAAAATAGATTACATCAGCATCCCTGAAGTCACCCATTGCAACCCACACTAAAAGTCAAGATGGCTGCCAATATCAGTACACACCAATGTAGAGATTTAAAATTAAACTAAAGTTTAATTAAAAAGAGTCCTGTGTGGTAAGAGTTTTTATTTCAAATTCTGTTTTTCCCTCACTGTGCTTGCACTTCTTTAAAAGTTATTGCTAGCTGCAGTGCAAGTGAGGCTGCAGTGGTGACTGCGACAGCTTTATCTGCTTTGATAAACACAGTCAACCATTTTGTCATGAAAAGCTTGCAAATAATCACATATACACTATCTTTGTTACTGTTTTTAATTAATATGTCTATGTTTGATAACAAAATCAATATCCATACAGTTTTTTTAAAAAATCTGTAACTAAACCTTAATTTCAAATTATAAAGAAAGGAGACAAAAAATCAACTATGGCAACATAATTTCTTACAATGAACTAGATTATAAAATGATAGACAATATCATTGAGGTTGATAAATCGTATTCACTGACATTAACATTGAAATTCCTTTTTCAAACTTGAGTAGAAATTTGGATGTCATTTTTTCCGCCTCATGAAAAAGAAATTGGTAAGGGATAAAATAATGGGTCGGTTGGGTAACCAGAAATACTTATTTTTTACACCAGACAGTGACCTAATGCATATTATAAAATATTGGAATGAGCACTTTAGGGCCTTCATTGAAAAATGTTGGTTTGCAGCTGCACTATCCCCCTTTTTCAATTTGGTAGGTACTAAGGCAGGTGGTATTTTTCCAAATAAACCATATATATGCAGTTTTGTTCATGTTTACACTATTGTATGCAATTAACGATGCATACATCTATTACATGGCTATATACACTACAATGCAGAATGATAACCTGCTTGAATCATATTTTTGAAAGTTCAATTAAGCCATTAACCAGGTATCCACTTAGTAAAAGCTAGACCTGGTGTCTTTAATTCCACTTAAAAAATCAGCTATCTCGAGGGGCTTAAAAAAAATAAGAGGGCCATAGAGGCTTTGGACCACTTACTTGACTGAGTATTTTCACCTGAGATTATTTTTTCTTTCCATTGCAATGGCAACCAGAATTCAAAATGAATCAAGTTTATTTTAGCAACTTTTGTGAAGGTTCACCCAAGGATCATCCCTGCCAAATTAAATTGAATTCTGTCTAGCAGTTTCAGAGGAGATGTCATCTAAAGTTTTTTAACTCTATACATTTCAGGCAAATTAGCCCCACCCCTAGCGGCCATGTTTTTTTAATAGATCGGAATGATTTTAGCAATCTTGGTAGAGGGTTACCCAAGGAACATTCTGTACTAGAACATTTTGAAATCTGGCCAGTAGTTTTGAAGGAGATGAAGTTTTCTTCTTTTTTTCCTTTACGTTTCCATCTCAATTAGAGTTCTACATGGATAAAGTTTATTTTAGCAACTTTTGTGAAGGTTCACCCAAGGATCATCCCTGCCAAATTAAATTGAATACTGTCCAGTGGTTTCAGAGAAGTTGTTGTTTAAAGCAAATTGCTGACGACAGACGACGCACGACACGACGACTGACGCCAGACAATCACAAAAGCTCACCTTGAGTGCATAGTGCTCAGGTGAGCTAAAAGTTAGTAGATGCATTTGGTGGGTCTGTCAGGCAACTGCAAACCACAAGAATTTTCAATGATGCAATATAGTAAGTTTAGGTACGCAAGTCATAGACTTAAATTACCTTAAAGTCTCTGAAAGCACTTATGATTCTGAAACCATTTCACTACCTAACTCTCACAAGATGATATCAAGTTTGAAACCTTCTGAGAACGTATTTTATCCAATTCTGCACTGTCTCGTTTAAAACATTTGTCAGCCTGTGTCCTAAGCTTTGCATTTTCCCTTTGCAAATCTTGAATTGCATTTTTCTGCTCATTTATTTTCAATATTAGCTGATTTCGATCCATTTGTGCATGACTAGTTTTTGAATGTAAATACGTTTTATATACTGGTTTTAACTCCTTCTCCTTTCGTCTGTAGTCACGGCTTCTTAAAACAAGTCGTGTCCTACAACAATGCATGCATCTTTGATTTCTTGAGCTAATTATAAATTCACAATCTATAGACCTAATGCTTGCATGATACAACCCATCTGTCTTAGGACCAAAGTCCTGCTCTAAATATGCAATAACCTCATCTCCGGCAACCTTTAGCTCTCTTCCCTCTGGAACATGCTTCAAAAATTCAGCCTCTGTGTTCCCTACACAAACATGAAAGGTTTTCAAGCGGGTCAGGAATTTCATCACAGTTGCCACATTTAGGTGTCCATCAGTTATTCCCTGGAATACAGCATTGCCTCTTGGAACTAACCGATTGTGTACATATAATAGCAATCTCATGTCTCTCTTGATAACAATGCATAGTTTTATTGCACTGTCGTACATCTCAACAATCTTGATAGCATCACTGGAGTTTAGTACACTATAAGGCTGCTCTACAGATTTTGACAGCTCATAGTTCATGTTTTCAAAATGATCAAATGTTACATCCACAGTTTCAGCAACACCGATGTCATTATCTATCACAGCACTAGATTCTTCCTTTTCAGAATTCCCATAACCTTGAGCATGAAACCAGATTTCCTCAGATGTATCACTTCCCTGAACAGACTCTTCTTCTGTACAGTATGTATGGTCAGCGAGTAGAACTAAGGAGTCTGTAGTTGGTTTCTTTGATGATGGATGGTATTCGTGATCTGCAGTACCAGCTGCTTGTATGTGCCCTTGTTCCTCTGCCTTCCGCTTGGCTCTGTAACTCCCTTTCTTTTGTGGCACCTGAGAAATAAAAAGGGTCATATACATGTATCCAAAATATGATAAAAGATTTATAGACCCTTCAGAAATGAGTCCAAAACACAGATATTTCTATGTATTATATATTTTCCCAACAGAATTTTTTATGAGATTTAGATTTAAACATGCTGCCACCTGCCCCATTTTTTGTTAAATGTCCCCCTAATTAAAATTAAAGACATGACCCAATTCTTAGAGAAAACTCTGTCTAAGTTAAATATATGGGTATGTAGTTAGATAACGTTTCATATCTTTGGGTATCTGTTCTTCCAAAGTTTTGTATTTGATTTGTGACAATTTTCATCAAATGTATTTTTTTTTCCTGAATGTAAAGCTGGAGAACCAAACAAGACAACATTCTGGACCTGTTTAACCTTGACCACCTAGGAATTTTCATAAGCCTTTAAGCCATGAATAGATCATACTGAGAAAGATCAAAAGACTCAAATAAACCCAGACATAATCAAAGTTTGTGAAAAAGCTACAAGTGAGGTAGAAGTACAGTATCGGATACCCATGACTGCCTATTACATCTGTAAGCCGTGGGATACTTGGCTACAACTTTATTGTTATAAGGATATTCATAACAGGTACGCTGACCAGTCAAAATGCTGCTTTATAAATGAGTACTCTTCAGTTGGAGATCTAAAATCTGTTAGTTAGTAAAGGTTTGTCAAAGTGCCGTAAATACGAAAGTTTTGATTGGTCCAAAAATCCCTACCACCTAGCAGGGCTGCAAATAGTGGCGCAGCTTTTCAAATAATCGATAACAAGCATGCAAACTAATAATCCTACGGGCTATGTATGGAGTAAACTAACAGAATGAGCACTCATGGGTTTCCGACACTGGTAGAAGTATTGCTTTATTCTAATATGTGCTATGTTGTCACTGAATAAAACATTTTTTAAGTCTGTTTTTTGTTGGGTTAACCCGTCAGCAGTATTTCAGTCATTTGGAGACTATGTCTACTTGAGACAGATATAGTGCTGCCACACTGCAATATCACGCCATACACATATGACATGATACCACACCCAGTCACATTATCCTGACACCGGGCCAACCAGTCCTGGAACTACCCTTATATGCTGAGTGCCAAGGGGAGCTCTACCAGTGCCATTTTTTATAACTTTCAGTTTGGTTTGTCATGGCTGGGGATAGACCCCCAACCACCACTCACCCCTGAGGTGAACATTCCTACTGCTTGACAACCAGAGATTTCCTACTGCTTGACAACCAGAGATGGTACATTTCTTTAAGTCAAAACTGGGAAAAAATGTATACTATACTACACAAGCTATGCATAAATGGTGAAATACTGCAGAATTTATGTGGCATTTCAGATGATTTATCAAAACAGACTGTGCTGGATTTTTTCCAAAAATTTGCACTTGAAATATTACAGGCCACATCACGAAAAACAAGACTGAAATAGAAAAAGAAAGAGCTTCCATAGCCAGTGTTAAAAGTGAAAATGATCAAGTAATTTCATGTTTCAATACTAATCATATTCCAAAAATCCAATTTTGCCAAAACCAAATGAAAATTCCCAATTTCTTCAATCTTAATATTTATTTGGCTGTAAGAATTTAAACACAGTAGCGAAGCAAACTTGGTGTTGATCCAGGAGATACAAAGGTCCTGGTGGATGCTTGAATGGTCAAGAGGCTTGAAAATCTTCAGTCAACTTTAATTAATAAAGACAGTGAGACTAGGTATCCAGATGTAAACATCAGTCGTTCGTTCAGTAACAGCGACCATTAGCACATGTTAGAGAGTTGGTACTGCTTATATTCTTTACAAAGCAATAAAACAGGGCTGCAACTGCTTACGTAAGGCACTGTTAGGTTCACTGACAAAGCTGAGAAAAATGTCATCTGCTTTGATTCAGATTGGTGGCGGCCATTTGCAATTTGCACATGGCTGATTTTTTTTTTTTAAGAAGGAAGAAAAAAATATGACTGGAGGTGTCCATTATTGGACAAAATGATGGTTTTCCTTCTTTTTTTGTTTAGATGTGGTCCAACATATATAGGAAGAGAAGTGTTCGCCATTTACCTATTCAGTTTAAGGAATCCCTGAAATAAGATGATTCAGTTTGAGAACTATTTCCAATTTCGTATAGTCAAATATTTGTCATCATAAATAAGTATGACCCCCTAAATTTTCAAGTGACCCCCAGTTTTTCAGATATCGGGTCATAAGTGACCACCGTAAATATTGGGCTAGAGAAAAAACTGAAATACTGAGAAAAATCTATGTAATTTTAGTTAAATCAAATCAAACAAGAGTGCCAGTGATGCCACAATATACGCCGCCACAAAATATAAAGACCAAGAGGGGTCTTTTAATTATTGCTTTTAACATTTCTGTAAGCATAAGCTCATAATGAAGTCTGTAAGACCAATTAATTTAGCTGAACAGAGATAGAACCCTAAAATGCTTCCAATATGACAATAGGTCAAATAGCAGTATCAATATGAATCCTTTTTTCTTTCTCCACATAACTCTTGCAAAAATCACTGTTATATCATAGTAATGACATTGACCAAGTTTTGAAAAGATTCATTCAGAAATGTAGGAGGAGTTGCATTCACAAGGCTGCAATATCAATCAGCTACAGAGACCAAGTTTCAAGGGACACAAATCTTGTAAAAATCAACGGACCGGAAAATTGCCACTTCATGCACATCTACCCATTATAGTAATGACATTGACCAAGTTTTGAAAAGATTCATTCAGAAATGTAGTAGGAGTTGCGTTCACAAGGCTGCAATATCAATCAGCTACAGAGACTAAGTTTCAAGGGACACAAATCTTGTAAAAATCAATGGACCGGAAAATCGCCACTTCATGCACATCTACCCATTATAGTTATGACATTGACCAAGTTTTGAAAAGTTTCATTCAGAAATGTAGGAGGAGTTGCGTTCACAAGATATGGACGTACGGACGGACAGACGGAGAAGATAATGCCAATATACGACCGCCTCTGGCGGCGTATAAAAATTCTTTAAAATTATTATATTAAACAAACCCCTGAAAGCATAGGCTCATGCTCATTTCAAGTACTACCAAAATGAGAAAAAAAATATTCATCTGTCTATATGACATTAAAGGTTAAAAATAATGAATATCAGACCAATAAATGTTCCACATGTGGCAGGTTCGTGACCTCTAACTGTGCTGGTAACAGGGTCTCATCATCACATTCCATCTTCAGCTCCACCTCGCTAGCTTGAACCCACTTCAACTGCTGAGCCTTCATTGCCACTGACTGTTTAGCCTGCTTCTGCGGCATTCCCGGACTTCGTCTGGGCGGCATGGTACCTTAAGAAGATATCATTTGTTAATAAAAATAGTAACATGGTGCCAAAGAAAGATTTATTCAGGGACCAAACATACAGGGATATGAAATGTGTGTGCTTACTGAATCTGAATCTGGTACGTTGCAGATCCCAATACTGGGTTTTACACAATGGAAAGAGAGCTCTGCTCTATTGTTGGCAGTGGCCGTTCAAGGCTCAACTGAGCCAGCATGTACAACATTATCAGGGAGTCAATTCCAATGTATCACCATATCCCCAAAGAATGAAATTTCATATTGTTTAGAGTTTAATGATGGTATTTCCAAACTTTTAGAACTTTTGCAAAGGTGTTTGCTATTATATTTGACGTTTCGCAGCCATTGAATTTTTTTGCTTTTATTTTTCTTTTTGGTCTGGTAAATTTCACAAAGTCTGTTGTTGGCAATTAATGCTGGAACTAACCTCTCTACCATATAACCCTGTACATTAATATCATCTTAGGCTTAGTCTTGCCATGTTTCTAATTCAAGTTCTTGTTTCATTTTTAAAATATTTTTCCTTGTATTCGGCTTGTATAGTCTCTTTTTATGAATCTTACTGCCCTTTTTTAGATTCTTTTTAGTTTACCTATATTGTCTTTCTGGTACATGTAGGGGTTCATGTCAATCAAGTATGTTTAGATTAACCGGCTTATCAAACCAGTGTGAGTGTGAAGAACATGGTGAATGGTTGCCATACATTACACAACAGAAAAAGTGCTTTTTGTTTGTGATACTGTTTGTGAGCACTTGACCTAGGTATGAATAGAAACTGTCAAATTATCTTTAGGGGGAGGAGTTAGATGCAAATTGTGGAACCTTCCATTCTGTAACCATCAAGTTTATGCAGAAGTTTATCATGCGGTACAGTGTCAAAGGCTTTAGAATAGTCTAATATAGTAATATATATTTGTTGACCTTTGTTGTGATCTAATAGAAAGTCAATTAAGGTTGTGATTAATTGTGTTTCACAGGAGTACCCGTGTTTGTGGTTTTTTTTCTTCCAGGTGATTTAGTAAGTGTCTACAGATAATATGTTCAAGAGTTTTGCATATGACTGATGTTAGAGAAACAGGTATGTAATTTTCTGGCAGATGTTTGTTGCCTTTTTAAAAGATACTTGAGATGTTAATTTGCATCTCTCCAATCTTTTGGTAGCGCCCCTGTGTTTATGGAGCACTGCAAGATTATTTTCAGGATTGCATAATTTCAGTATCCTGTTAGGTATGTTGCCTGGGCCAAACACCATGAATGGATTTATTTTTTTAGTAATTTTCTTAAGTCTTTTCTGGTCGATCTTTACTAGTTTGATGTGTTTCTTTACTTGTTTTTATTTTTTTCTTTTTTGATTTTAAAATTTTTAGGCTGTTTCCTCTATTGAGCAGGGCTATTCCGGTTGATTCTTGTCTTTCAGATTTGAAAATTTTGGGAGGAAATTTGTGTTAAGATTCAGATCTTCTCTGTTCCTTTTGCAATCTTTTTAGAATGTTCAGTTATTTGTTTTTCTTGCTGGATTGTAAAGTCTTTGTTTCTTTTTAATCATTTTCTTTTCTTTTTTCCTAATCCAGGGGATGTTGTTTCCTGATCTTTTTTTATGGTATATGTTTGTCTATCATAGCTTGTAAGGAATCTTTTAAGGTGTCCCACAGTTTTTGAACATTTTGTCTTCATTTTGCTGATTTTCTACTTTCCAATTTAGTTCTTTAAGGTCCTTTTTTATTGCAATCCAGTCTGCTTTTTGTGTCACCTGCTGTAAGCAGGGGTGACACATAGAGATCATGGGGTCACTTTTCTGTAGTCTGTCTGTCCGTCACACTTCAGCAGGTGACACACTTGTTCCAGGGATTCTTGTTTGTGTAAGTAATATTTTCTGGGTTTTCTCTTTTGGTGATATACTTTTGTTTCAAAATCTGATATTATCACGTCATGGTCTGAAATTCCTTACATCAGCTTATCAGGAATATATTTGCCTTGCTGCATACAGTTGCTGGCCATTTTGTTTCATCTATTTCTGGAAATTTCCAGCCTCAAATTTCAGAAGATACCATTATGTAGCGTGTAAATAGAATACCAAAATACAAAATTTCTATTGCATGCAAAACTTTAAGCAAAATTCCTAAGCTGAAATGGGGCCATAATTTCTAATAAAATCAGTCAAGAGTTATCTTAATCTACCTTGGTTATCTCTACTGATATCTGCTTCGGTTATTTTTGTGAGGCTGTGAGGCCAAGGCCAATAAAAAAAAATAACTGGAGTGGATCTCAGTCGAGATTACTGCCTTGGTTGTGATATGTCTGATGCCCCTGAACTTTCAAGTCAGTACCATGAATGGTTATTGAGATATAAGGTTGATAGTAACTAGCATGCAAAACTTTAACCAAAAGCTGCAACGCCAGCGCAAGGGTGTCAAACTGCAATAATTTTCTAAAACGTAAAAAAATCTTGACATGGCAGCTCTTCAACAACCTGTAGATAAAATGAAACATAAAATGTACTGAATAAGGAGTACATAAGGTATCGAAATAAGCAAGGTTTTAAATCATTTCATTAAATAAATAAAGATCTTTAGCTGTTTACATGGGGTTCATTTTTTTATTGATTTTCCGCTGGTGTCGGGTCAACTCGGCCTAAAAACATAATCGGCCTAATCCAAGTTGACCTGGTCCAAGTCGGCCTACTATGAATAATGATACAAGGTGTTCTTGGTAACACCTATGTGAGACAAACATCCTTTAATTTCTCATCGAAAAATAAAGGTGTTAAAAATGATAAAAGCGTTACACAGTTATTAATTAGAAGAGTATTAAACTTCAAAAGAAATAGCAAATTAATTTACCACTTTCATTATCATTAAAATGGTATCCCTTTGAAATATACTTCAAACATGTTCGATTTTGTTGTATCTTAATGTTCAAACAAAAACTTTCAAATTAAACAATAAGCAATTTACTTTGGTTTCATAAAAAAAATTACATATTATTAACAAATTGGGTCGGTATCATCTATGTGATAAACAATATGTATGATGAGTTGACAGCATCCTTATATATATAGTTGCTAAATTCGTAGCAGTTACTGCATTTCTAAGTCGATAGTATGCTAGTGTTTACAATATTAAGTAACACAACTATAGAGTTATTCAATATATAAAACTCAATAATCATGGTACACATCATAATAATAATCAAATTAGACCGAGTTTGACCAGGCCGATCTGGTTAGTAGGCCGACTTAGACCGGGCCGACTTGGTAATTAGGCCGAGTTGACCCGGATTCTTTCCGCTTCACTTAACATCTACACCTACCGATAAAAACAAGATTTTTCAAAAACAAGATGCATAACTACCAAATAAAGCTAAATGCTATACACAAACTCTGTCGTTCTAAACTTACTTTTTTATCGAATTGTCAGCTGATGCTTCACAAATTTGACATTCTGTTCCGTTATTTATTAAAAATTCTCATTGTATATTTAAGATGGCGGCGTTGACCATCAGATCTCGGTAAATCTCCCAAAAACGTGAACACGCGACATTTGATTCTAGCGTGACGTCACAGTTTCCACTCCGTCTGATGGTTAGATTACGGGATCGTAATATCAGAGATGTGAATATATTTACCTCATTCCTTTAGGTACAAGATAAGCTTCTTCAGTGCCTTCCTCAGAGCCAAATCTTCTGGCACATAATCTGCATCCTCCTTATAACGTTTCAACAAACCGATGCCAGAATGAAAGACCCAAATATCACGGGTTCCCCAACAGGAACTGTGACACAACTAGCTTTCAAAAAAGATTTGCGAGCCTTTGCGTTCCCCGCTATAATTTTTAAACATGAGATAAGCATGCGAGAATATTCCTTTTGCAAATCTCTTAGTCCATGCATGAATCTTCTTCTGAAATTCTTAGGATCATTGGAACTTCAACTACTTTCTCGCTGATCGCCGCCATGACCTTAACGGCGATCCAGTAGCGATCGGATCCATCGATACTCGATTACGGATCCATCTACACATTTTACATTCGTCGTAAGCGGTATAAAGGTTGCGATTTTAAAACACTTGATAATTTTAAAAAAAAAAAAAAACCACGTAGCTGAAAAAGTAAACACTTGATAATTGACTCGTCCCTCCAAGTCACAAAAACTCGCAGTTTATAAGTTAACTAGCATAATTAAGCCATATATGAATATATACTATAGCAACAACCTACGTGGCGGGCCCCGTGATCGAATCCCAACAACCGAACTTTTTTTGGCCCCTCCCCCCTTTTTTTTCGGCGTAGCTGTATAAAATTGATTTTGACCTACTTCTTTAACCAATGAAATATTGGCATGCAAATGAAGCCAGAGTAAGTGTAATGTTACCATTGGCTTGTATAATTTATTTTTAGGATATTTAGGCTATTCCAATATAAAATGGGTGTTTCATGTTGTATTAATTTTCTACTTGATATAACAGTTTTCTTTTTCAGTTTAAACATGAAAGGTAACATATCAGTGAAATATCAATTTAGGAATGCAGCTTTGGCAATATGATTTAAAATTAAATAAGAAGCAGCCATATGTCTATTATAAGATCACAATTTCCCCTAATTTGTACAAGTGGACTCGGTATTCAGGGGAGTTAACTTCCGCGGAGAATTGGTGCAGTTTATTGTGCGAATCTGGAAACAATAATCGGATATACGCGATATATATAATCTTTCGGTTTCGCTTGATTACATTTGAATTGTCTTCACTTAAAAAAAAAATCAGCAAGTGCATAATATTTAATGGAAGTTATTAGATTAGCTTTATTTTACTTTGTAAATTAAATCCGTTTTGTTATATAGTCACCACAATACATCCATAACCGGCTTGGTATTTATAAACACTTTTGCTAACGTTTCCAGCTTTATAATGGTTAAATCTGTTTTACATGTTCAGTTGACAATTATTTAGCGACGCCGAATATCTTTTTTTAAAGATATTTCTTTTTACTGGCTATCATATTGCATTTCTTAAATTTAGCGTCAAATACGTTTTCTAGCATTAATTTAAAATCACAGACCATTTAAAACTTGCCAGCATTATTATATTAAATATATTATATTGTTTCTTTAACTGTCATATCTTTGTTGTTGTTGTTGTTGTTGTTGTTGTGTGTGTGTGTGTGTGTGTGTTGTTGTTGTTGTTGTTGTTGTTGTTGTTGTTGTTTTTTTTCTTACGCCGAATATCTTTTTAAAAGATATTTCTTGTTTAACAATGCATTGAACAAGTAAAAGTAACATGTTGAAGGAGAACAAGTGAGCTTTACATACATACCTAAATTTATCATTTTGGTCCAATCAATACACCGTAGATGAATTTTGAAATAGGGCGGATTTTAACAATGGAAGGAATATCAAACATCGGCCACGGATCCACGATTTTAACTCTTTTTTATGATTATTATTACACATCAAATTGAAAAAGTTAAAGCAAAATGTTGAAGGATAGGGAATTGACTTACTGATAATCATATACATTTTTTTATCAATTTGATTCAATCAATTATTGAAATCGGCGGGTATATCACAACGTTCTCTTGTGATTGACTCATTTAAACTCCAATTAAGAAATAGAATACAATAGTCAAGAACCAAGAGCACTTTGCTGGAACTCATATGGCGAAATTTATGTGTGTCCATGCCAACCATTTCATTGGATGACCAAAACTGCATGCGTACATGTTTCAGGTAAAACATTTGACCTGCCAAGTCTTGGCCTTTCCAGATGTTCTTATTTAATGACTTCAAATTCTTAAGTGCCCATCAAAAGTGACCCTTGTGTATCGAGCGGGCATAATGTGATATCTCAATCATTACGATTTCTGTCAACAGATGAGAGTTTAGCCAATTTAACAAATTGGAAAATAGAAAATCGAAAAATGAAATTACACGCTTATACATAGCAAAATATTGAATTGTAAAATTCCGTATACCTGTAAAATGTGCAAGGATCAGTGCATACATACAAATGTGTTCAAATCACCGTTTGTCAAGAGCTTCATTTAGAATTTATTGTAGATCGGATTGAAATATACGGTGTATAGAATTTTGAGTGCGATGGAAAATAACAAAATATGGACAAAATTGTCTTCTGTCTTAGGCACAGACATAGATATCAATTGGTTTTACGATTATTGCAGTGGTGTTTCGTTTAAAAAAAAAATCGGCGGATGCCGGCTGCTCAGTTGGACGTTAGTGCCTGGTCTAGTCCGATTTGCCAGACACATTATCATTTATGTTGCTTTTTCATACCCGGGGCATTAACTATTATCCTAACTATTCATTACTCCACGTGAAACTCATCAAGACAATTATATGGTAGGAAAGATTGCGCTCTTACATGTTCCAAGGTTTATAGATTTGATTGATATCACACATAGCCTAAGAATGTATTCATCGCCCAGGAAACATTCATCTACTACAATGTTTGTATACGAGTATATTGATCATTTTAAAGCGTTAATGAATGAACGAATTACGTGATGAAAAGTCATATCACGAACAAGTTTAGCTTCGTTATTACGAACTAATTTACGGAAGGAAATCGAAACAATTACATGCTATCACTAAAGGCGTAAATTGGATCACGTTTGGATTTTGAGATGGTAGGCGAAACGATATGAGGCGTTTTAAACTGATGATGGTGTTTATGACAAGGATTGCGAATTCGGTCTGCAATGTTACAGGTCAATGAAAAATAAAATAAACGTAGATAGTGATATTGAAATAAAATCTGAATCATTACAAGACAAGAAATTACGTTTTCATTTTGATTTTATCAGACTAACAGTTCCAGGACATGCTACATTTGATCTACTTTAATTACGGAGAATATAGGAGACTCAACTTAAGCGCATGCACGATATATAAGGTTTTACCACATAGAAAAACATGCACAATTTAAACATATCTAGTTATTTAGGAGGACGCAATTGTTGGTTGTATTAAACACCGCTTTGAAGTATTATTGAATTGATGTTGTTCTAATAAGTGCACATTGCTAATTCACATTTCAATCTAGTCCATTAGATTACGTAATAGATCGACTGAATTTCTTGGTAGCTCCAGTGAACGCCTGAAAAAGTATCGCCAAATCAAGGGTTGAAGTTGCAAACGTTAATCGCGCGTACTACCAATTGACCAAGACGCATATTATTAACTTTATTACATTTTTACAATCTAAATCAAATGTAAGAGCATTATTAATGTTTACTTATAATTATTTTGATGACTTTTGCAGGGATTAATGATCGGTAAGTATTATTGTTCATGCCAAAATATGTGTCATCCGAACATGAAACGAAGATATCATTATTAATGCGTCCGACAAATTAGGCTAGACTAGGAACTCGTGTCCGACTGAATAACCGTAAAGACAAGAACTTACATTGATCGAAATGACAAATTGATTATGTTCTTATAATGCGATTTTGCACATTATCTCTTTAGAACGAAGATTATATATTTTTATCGCACAGAGAACCACGGTTGGCACAGGCGCGCAAAATTTCCACACAACAATTGACTAATGCAGGCAAAACAGAGTGACGGTCTAACAAGTGAAGCAGCATCATTTCAAATATAACGTTATTGGTCAGTGATTTGTGTGTGTGTGATAAGGTAAGTATATTTACAATAATATAAATTTGAAATTTTAATGTAGTAGTTCAAAATAAAGGGTGTTATACCCTAGCTCCGATCTTAAGCAGAGAATACCCCTTGCCCCTCTTTTACCAAGTATACATGTACATGATTATCTGTTTCACGGATATATATTTCAGGATACACTCGTCTAACATGTTCATGAGGATACACTCATAACAAGTTCATGGAAAGAAAAGTTAATTAAATAATTAATTAATTAATTTATCAATCAATCAATCGATTAATTATCTCTTACTACGCGTGGTTTCACTGATTATCAAGCAGTTGATTGACCATGCTAAAAAGATACCCCTATCTCGGTTCGAAAGCCCCTATTGTGAGCCAAAACTAACTTATTTTTTCATGCGATACGCGGACGTTATATGATATACTATGATTACCAGTTTCATTTTATTTTCCATTGTTATTGTGTGTATTACTAAAATGAAAACAGTTAAAAAATAAGAATATTACTCACCTTATTTAGTGAGTACTGGTCACCCAAACATGAATATTACTCACCTTATTAAGTGAGTACTGGTCACCCAAACATGAATATTACTCACCTTATTAAGTGAGTACTGGTCACCCAAACATGAATATTACTCACCTTATTTAATGAGTACTGGTCACCCAAACATGAATATAACTCACCTTATTAAGTGAGTACTGTTCATCCTATTATATGAATAGTACTCACCTTATTCAGTGAGTACTGTTCACTCCATTGCATGAATAGAACTCACCTTATTTTATGAGTACTGTTCACCCCATTGCATGAATAGAACTCACCTTATTTTATGAGTACTGTTCACCTATTACATGAATAATACTCACCTTATTTAGTGAGTACTATTCACCTTATAATATGAATAGTACTCACCTTATTTAGTGAGTATTGTTCACCTTATAATATGAATAGTACTCACCTTATTTAGTGAGTACTGTTCACCTAATAATATGAATAGTACTCACCTTATTAAGTGAGTATTGTTCACCTTATAATATGAATAGTACTCACCTTATTAAGTGAGTATTGTTCATCTAATAATATGAATAGTACTCACCTTATTTAGTGAGTATTGTTCACCTTATAATATGAATAGTACTCACCTTATTTAGTGAGTACTGTTCATCTAATAATATGAATAGTACTCACCTTATTAAGTGAGTACTTTTCACCTATTACATGAATCACCTTATTACATGAATAGAACTAACCTTTTTTAGTGAGTATCGTTCACCCATAAACAGTATTCACTCTTTTAGTGAGTAATGCTTGTAACCATTTATATGAATAATAATCACCTTATTTAGTGAGTTTCGTTCACTTTTTTATATGAACAATGCTCACTTTATGAATAATTTCATCGAATTATGTGAACAGTTAAATTATTTATAAGTGTTTTCCTTATTAATTGAGTGATATATTCAGTTCTCACCATATTCAGTGGTATGTTTACCAATTTTGAACAGGTCTACTATTAATGGTTGTTCACCAATTTATGACTACTCACCTTTAAGTGTGTACTTACCCTAACCAGTGTGTATTGTTCCCCAAGTTTTATGAACATTACTCACAATATTCAGTGTGTACTGTTAACACAATTATATGAACAATACTAACCCTATTTAATTTGTACTGTTCACCCAGTTTTATGAACGGTATATACCTATTAAGTGTGTTCTGTTCACCCAGTTTTATGAACAGTACTCACCATATTCAGTGTGCACTATTAACCCAAGTATATGAACAATACTCACCCTAATATGTACTGTTCACCTAGTTATATGAACGGTACTCCCCTATTCAGTGTGATATGTCCACCTAGTTTTATGAACAGTACTCACCATATTCAGTGTGTACTGTTCACTCAGTTTAATGAATAGTACTCATACTATTCAGTCTGTACTGTTCACCCAGTTATATGAAGAGTACCCGCCCTATTAAGTGTGTATTGGAATTATTCTTAGATATGAGCATGCACACACTCTATTCAGTGTTTACTGTTCATCAAGCTATATGAAGAGTATTCATCCTATTCAGTGTGTACTGTTCACCCAGTTATATGAACAGTACTCACCCTGTTCAGTGTGTACTGTTCACCCATTTTATGACAGTACTCACCCTGTTGAGTGTGTACTGTTAACCCATTTACTGTTCACCCAGTTATATGAACGGTACTCACCCTGCTGAGTGTGTACTGTTAACCCAGTTATATGAGCAGTACTCACCCTATTCAGGGTGTTCTGTTCACCCAGTTTTATGAACAGTACTCACCCTATTCAGGGTGTACTGTTCACCCAGTTTTATGAACAGTACTCACCCTATTCAGGGTGTACTGTTCACCCAGTTTTATGAACAGTACTCACCCTGTTCAGTGTGTACTGTGCACCTAGTTTTATTAGCAGTACTCACCCTGTTCAGTGTGTACTGTGCACCCAGTGTTATGAACAGTACTCACTCTATTCAGTGTTAGCTTCTTAGATATGTGAGCACTTCTTCCTCAAAGTCTCACCTTTTCAGTAAGCAATGCCCACTTATTGAATGACTTATGCTCACTTATTTCAGTAAGTAATGATCAACAATTCTAATGACTTATATTCACCCATTTGAGTTTATAATGAACACCTTTTTCAGTTTTTCAGCGAGTAATGCTCACCAATTTGAGTCTATAATGAACACCTTCTTCAGTTTTTCAGTGAGTAATGCTCACCATTTGAGTTTATAATGAACACCTTCTTCAGTTTTTCAGTGAGTAATGCTCACCAGTTTAAGTTTATAATGAACGCCTTCTTCAGTTTTTCAGTGAGTAATGCTCACCAGTTTAAGTTTATAATGAACATCTTCTTCAGGTTTCAGTGAGTAATACTCGTCAAGTTGAGTTTATAATGACCACCTTCTTCTATTTTCAGTGAGTAATGCTCACCAATTTAAGTTTATAATGAACATCTTTTTCAGTGCATCTATAAAACCGTAAGCATATGCATTGCTGAAATCAAATATAAAATATAGTAAGGAGTAAGATGTTTATTAGGCCTCGAAATACCAAAGTGGTTAAAAATGGTGCGATATATCTTCCTTGCTTGGCGCTCAGCATATAAGGGTAGATCCAGGACTGGTTGGCCCGGTGTTAGGTTAATGTGACTTGGTGTGGTACATGGCAAGGCAACACTATATCTGTCTCAAGTAGACCTAGTCTCCAAATGACTGAAACACTGTCGGTGGGACGATCAGCCCAACAAACAAACTTGCACTGTACCAGAGGAATTCACTAGCATAGATCCAGGTACACTTCCGTTATTGGTCCCCTTACCGGTGTTTTTTTTTTTTTTTTTTTTTTTTTTTTTCGGATCAATAATCTGGTTGCTAGGATAATGGAACAACGGTAGGGGAGTCGTGTGTTGCGTGCAACACCAGTTACTTGTTCACATGGTCCAGGCTCCTCATTGATGTTAACACCATACATACAAAATGGGATCTCTCCATACTTTGCGTACTAGTTGTTGTCGCTGCAACAGTTAGTCATGTTTATTACTTGTAGAGGAAGACCCAGTAGAACTACCGGCCAACCACAAGCCAGCTGAATTTGAATGTTCGGTATCACTAGATAACATAGAAATTATTGAGATGTAGAATGCAATGAAGTGTACAAAAATGAATGTACCTCTCCATTTTTTATTTACCTAATAATATGCATACCTATGTATACATGTATAGACCAGTGTGTGTGATGTCCATATATGGAAATACCCTCATTAATATGCATACCTCAGGACGATTGTGAAAAGTTAAAAACAACAATTTATATATTTTTCCATTTTTAAAGTGATGGATAACAATTAGATATGAAGTAATAAAGGTATGTGAAATTCTAGGCCCTAACATCTTATATTAATGGGATACCTCTTTACTGTTGCACTCAGTTATGTACCTCACTTGGCGATATAGACAAACCTGTGTGTGTGTGTGTGTGTGTGTGTGTGTGTGTGATTTGAAGGGTCATCGTAACATAATAATTATGTCTGATACACTCTATTCAAAATAAATTTAAGAGAGATCGCGTGCTGAATAAAATTAAAAATAATAGGATGAAAGAAAAACGAGATTTTCATTCATGCATAAATATACTTTAATTAAGAAACTTATAAATGGAAATATATGCAAAAAACATTTCAAAGACTCTAATGTTATGATAGGTTATAAAAGCATTGTTGTAAATAATTGTAAAAAACATGTCATTATGTAAAGCTTTACAGGTTTTTTTAAAAAACCAAAAAAAAAAATTTTAAAATAATTATATTATTCAAAACAAAATGTAATAAAAATGACTAGACTATTAAAAGACACGACTGACCATTATCGTAAACAGGCTTACCTGCACCATAAAAAATTGTAAAATGATTAAAATCAGAATATGAAATGATTTGATATAACAAATATTTCAGAGTACCTCCAAATGTTCTTATTTAAAAGCAGTGTAATGTTATAAATTATCCTATGAACTATAAAAAAAATCTATGATAATCCGCTGCATAAAACCTAATTTAGTTCCAGGCTGATCATGTAATGAGCAGTTATCTGCTCGTTGTAGTTAGGACATACAATTTTTTCTTCACCTTTATTTTATTTCTTACTGACAAAAGCTTGTTCAGGTCTGATTTTATCAGTTGTAAACTGTATCAAAATAGTTTATACAGGCATATACATTAATGATCAGCACCTTAAAGCATAGATTCATTGATAAAGGAAGTTACAATAAACAATTTTATTTTCAATTTTTTTTTAATATGAAAAATAGACAATAATTCTAGTATAACTTAAAAATATTTTACCCCTGATGCAGTGGTGCGAAATTTTATCACCTGAAGTACATGGTTTCATCAATAAACTAAATACCTAAGATCTAGACGACATAGTTTCAAAAAAGAAGAATGTGAATGTTTATCCAATATTTGTCTATGTAAAATAACTGTCCCCTGGGTTGTGGCCGCTTATCTTTCGATATGTTCCATCGTAAATATTATTCTCCCAGTCTTCTAGAACATTGTTTGATATTTGTTCATATCATTATTGCATATGACAATTATGATATAAAAGCGTTATTAGTTGTTTTGGTTTTGGCGAATTAATTTTCAATGAGAGCATCTCGGCAGGCTGGAAGAATTCAATATACATAGTAATTAAGGGGTTTCATGTCATAACACGGTGGATTCTTTTTTGTTGTTTTAAATCATTTTCACAAAGTAGCATTCCTCAATTGATGGAAAAGGATTGTATTTAACTTACTGAAATCACTTTCATGTTTACATCAAAAAGAAAAGTAATAACACCAAGCTGAATGATATATACAAGCTGCACCCCTTATTTACAGTAATTTTATAGTCCATAACGATGCGTTAACCAATAACAGGAGTCCTTTTATTCAGCTTAGAATTATTTACCGCTGTTAGCGTACATTTGATTGGTTTAAGATGCGAGTTGAAATCGAAATTATACAGCTACGCCGAAAAAACGACCACTATAACAACATACACTTCCCTGGAGCCACAAGTATCACATCGTAGCCGGGCGAATAAATCTCCGATAAGTCACTTTAAATACGTCAGTGAGGAGTTGCGATCAAACATTTATTCTTTCACAGAAGTCTGTTGTTGTTTCTGGATCAATTCTGACTGAAGAATTAATCCCTGATCCTTTTTCTTTTCGATTCATCAAAAAAAAAAAAGAATAAAAAAAATAGATATGTTGTCATGGAAACACATTTTGAGCTTAAACAGTAATATTTTAAACTAAGTCAGTGTACGTTTTTCCTACAAAATACCACTGCCTATGGAAATATTACGTCAGTGAAGGTAAAATTATAATTCTGGGAAAGAAAGAAAAAGTGTTTTATACTGAACACACGCCACAGAAAATAGGTGTAATAATAAACCATTTGTTTGCTTGCGTCGCGCTCAGCAGTCTTCGCGAAAGGCAAACAAATCTGTCGTACATTCAGTCTGACAAGAATGAAAATTTAATTAGACCGAAAGAAAATCTGTCAGACCGAAAAACAAACGAGAAAATATGCAAAATATCTAGTTTTTGTCTTTCTTCGGATGTGTTTAATATATAATATATAAACATTTAAAATACAAGAATCAAGCTAGATAAGTTCATAACAAGCAAGAATAGCAATGAACGTTGTCTCCCCCTTATGTTTACAGTTTTAGTTGGCCGAAAAATCCTTGCTAGTCATCTGGACTGAGAAGAAAGCATTTTTTTTTATCAGATCGAGATGAAATCTGTCAGACATGTCTGCCGGTCTAACACCTTTCGTGAAATCTGCACATTGTGCTTCGGTGCCTTGAAGGCCCAGCTCCTCTGATTTCGGTTCTCTTGGACTTTTTCTGTTAGAGTTGCCCGCCCTTAGCACCTTTTAACAGGGGGACCTACATACATGCGGATGCAGGGGATCAGGGTGCGCTACCTTAGTCCATTACGAGTAGACCCCCTGCACTAGGCTTCTAGTTAGGCGAAGAACACTGAAATGTGTACCATTAATTTTCCAAGGTTCTCCCGGAATTTGAATCCCGGACGGGACCAATCAGTGACTGGGAGAATGATAAACGTATGTTTATTTCCCATTGGATAAAGTGTGAAATTATACACCAGCATGTACATTAGGTGTTAGGGAAGTGCTCGTTGATATACTCTCATTTCGGAGTGAAATGGTCTACAGGATATGTTAGATAATGATTCGCTCACAAAAATGAATGCTCTTAAAAAGCAAAATTATTTTGCAACGGAAATTAAAAAATTAAAAAGAACACACTATAATTTACATGGGCAAACTGAAACAAAGAAAACCAAATTGTTATGCACAGTGTTAAGGGCAGACATTTCATAGAGAAACAATAAAATATGTTTCTAATACTTATCGACAACATTCGATAAACGTGAAGAAAGAAGTATTTACAGGTCATCACTTGACATTATTCATTAAAGCGAATCTTCGTGTTTTCTGTTATGATATAGTTTATTAGAATATTCAATGGTTTATCTATTAAAGTTCTTATATTTAGAAACATGTTGATTAATTACTGGTGAAAATCGTCCTGCGTGACCCTGTATTTACATTAAGATAACTGTCTGCTTCATTGTGAGACAAAACACCTATCACAGAACGCATTGCACTGGTTTCTTTTGTAATATGTCAGACCATAGTCTAAGACATTTATGATGAAACAATCTTCATTAAGTGATTTCCCTTCGTATAACTGATGTAAGCACTGCTTAGTATTTCTTCCAAGTAAGTCAAACCTGTCTTAAGCGGTCAGTCAAGGGAACAAGAGAAAGTGATCGCATTCAGAGATGGCCACTAAATGAAGGTTAATCATATAATAATATGCTAGTTTGATAATATCAAAACTGACACTAAATGGAGGCTGACCACTTAGTACAGTAGGTCGCTAATACAGGTGCAAATGTGTATGTCTATAATTTGCTTAATCTGCATGAAACATCAATTAAGAATGCAAATGCATGATACTCTTTTCTTCATCACAAAAAAAAGAGAAATACTGGTTAACGTATTGGTGTTGTTTGTCAAAATTAAGTCAATTAAACTATGTAAGTATGTTACGGAAGCACAGAGGGGACATGGTGTTTTTCTTCATGAGTTATTATCACGTTGCCAAGAGATAGTAATTAAGACAAAAAAGAAAAACAAATCTTGCTAACTCGTGGCCACTAACGATTTGATTGGTCAGTTAACTCGTTAGATTATCTCGTGGCCACGAGATAGCGATTATTTTTTTACTTATATCTCGTGTATATGACGTTTTATTATACGGCTTATTGACCAATCAAAAGAGAGAATTTGCGTTGCAGTAAAATAAACGTCATGTACACTGGGTATATGTATACGACGCGTTTTAGGTATTTATTAACGCAGAAATCAGACTTAACTTTGCAGTATAATAAATCCATTTAGCCTAGCGGCTCGGGTGACATGTATTTCCTCTGCCGGAAATAAATAGTCATGTACCCTGTTATGAAACTGTATAACTAATAATGTAAACGGCTTATTGACCAATCAGGAGAGAGAATTTGACGTCGCAGTATCATAAATAATATTAGTTATATAGTTTTTTGACAGGGAACCTAGCGGCGAGGTGATATGATTTTTCACAGCAGGAACAAATAGCCATGTACCCTGTCAGGAAACTGTATAAAGAATTTATTATGCTGCAAAATTCAGTCCAGTTTCTACGTTAATGATTACTGATAACGCGTCATTTACATATACCCAGTGTACATGACGTTATGTACACAGCTTATTGACCAATCAGAAGAGAGAAATTTATGTTGCAGTATGTAATGTCTTTGTTGTTTGCTGAAAACTGTTGATTTAATATACACGTATATTTGCAGAACATATAACGTGGTAACATTATTGACCGTCATCCAAGACATTAGTTTATTTTAGTGTCTTCGTTGTTTGCTGCAAACTGTTCGACATAAATCAAATTATATAACGATATAATTTGTTTTTCTGTATACCAACAATTATCGGTCCACGAACTTCTGCAACGCCCCTCGTATTTGCTACTATATCTTCAATTGTGCAAACGACCCGCATTCTTTTTCGCTGAAGATTATCCTTATTCTCTACGATGTCTAAGGCAATGGTCCCGCTATGTCTTGGACCACCTAACCCCACTGAAACATTAGGAAACCTTGGTTATCTCTGTGAAAGGCCATGAGGTCCGAAATATAGCGGAACTATTTCAGGGACTTTACCCTAACCGCCGTTAAGAATGTCATTCAAAACAACCAAAGACATGGGATTTGAGTGTTAATTAACACACATTTATTATAAATGACGCTGCTAGGTGCAGGTAGTTGGGGAATCTTTAATAGTTGCTTAAGTCTAATAGTTGATTCTCATTCCGATGCCCAAGAGCCTTGAGATCAATTTAAAGGTTTCATTTTAAAAAATATCAAGGGATATATTTCGCAAAATTTAGAATAATGCTTACTTATTTCTCTACACAAATCAATTATTAAAACTATCATTGTAAACCAGTAATACGTGAATTTCTTTCGTTTAAATGGGAATATAAAAGTAACAGTCCCGGCGATACTTTAAGCTTTCGTAAATAACAGTCATATCTACGTCTTAAGTACACCTCTTATTTCCAATGGCAATTGAAATGAACTATAGTGGTTTATTCAAAATGCGTTTTTGAAAAAGGAGTGCCAAGAAAGTCACGTAAATACGCAGAAAAGGTGTTGTTGTTGTATTGGGGTTTACCGTCGCTGTGATAGTATTTCAATCATATAGCGACGTCCAGCTAATTACAGGTGGAGGAAGACCCCGAGTACACAGAGGTACCCGGGTAGAACCACCGACCTACCGCAAGCCAGCTGAAAGGCTTCCTCACATGAAAAATCCGAAGTCCCTACGCAGAAAAGGGTCAATAAATGTGACTACAAATTCTGAATATCAAAATGCTAATAGAGTGTCTGTGAAAATTCTGCAAATTCACTTATAAACGGACTGGACGTTAGTTCAGTGTTTATATTTAATAATTATACACTCACGTTCTTTTATTTGAATGTGAAATAAACATACATTTGAGATCCCCCCCCCCCCCCGTGATCGATTGGTCAATTTAAATCAACGAATTATACCGGACATTGCCGAACCCCCCGGTGAAATATGGAAAGACAAAATTGTCCAATGAACTCCAGGGGGCGGTGCATGTAAATTGAGAGAAAGAAGCACACGTGAACAGGACGTTACATAAAATAGAGAAATACCAGCAGTGACCGCCTTGGATAGTCGGCAAAATGACCAACCTGTGTGATTATTTTAAATATATCAACACTTAAAAAAGATGTTTTACAATTACAACTTAATTGCCTTTTATGATAAACGCCAAAAATATACCAGTACCATTTGGAACGATGCGATATGTCGCTGCCGGCAAATAAACAAACGACTGTCTGGTAAAGTGGCGAATGTTTAACAATTTGCACCGTTTTTTTTGTTTTTTTTTTTGTTTTTTTTTGTTGTTGTTGTTATTGTTGTTGTTTTGTTGTTGGTGTTGTTGTTTTTGCACGATATGTCTATTTTCCATTTTACAATTTCCATACGAATGTCTGTATTTGATATTCTTACTTTAGATAAAACTGATATCAAATCACAAACAAACTTCAATGATATTTTTCAGATTGAAAAAAACAACATTATTCACAATCCAAGAGACACCTTTTAAAAAGCGCTTTAACATAATATGCTGTGTACATGATTATAAATCATCTTTATTTTCTCATTTATCAACGATATATCCCTGTTAACCGTGAAACGTATGCGCGAGCTTCAATCGATTTCATTGACAAATAATTTATGAAACTATTGTCCCCAAATGAACTGCTGTCCCCAAATGTCAATCAATTTTATATTTTGCAATTAGCAAATTGATATTGACTTGTCAGACAGTGGTTCCCTTAC